>CM062620.1:49126848-49495556 GCA_025617555.3 Puccinia polysora | reverse complement strand
CTACCTCCCCCCCCCCCAACTTGGCCACTTTCCCCCAGCTGGTCACAACCGCCTACTCCGTCGCAACGGCACGGCCTCCGCTTCTCCGCCCGAAGACAAATCCCCGGATCGCGTTCTTACACCATCACCGCGCTCCACACTCCCCCTTGTCAGATCCTTCACCCCCTTCCGCCGTCTCGTCAAACAAGGTAGATCCTTGCGCGAAGAAGCCCTTGACATGTGAAGCCGCCACCTTCCGTTTCAGCCGAGTACCGTCTAATTCCTCCAACTGATAGCTGCTGCCCTCGAACTTGGATGACACATGGAACGGGCCGTTCCACCTGTTAGCAAACAACTTCCCCCACTGAGACTCCAGACTTTGGTTGTACAGGAGCACCAAATCCCCCTTCTGCAAGGGATCCCGGAGACAATGCAAGCAGCGCTCGTCCCGATAGCGCACCAATGACGTCCGAGTCTTCTTTAGCCGGTCCGCAGCCTTTGCAAGCATTCTGTCCCATCAAAGGAGCTGTTTGGCCCAAGCCTGAAGCAATTTGGCAGAAGTCTTCAACTTCCACCAGTCAACCCCCAGGAACGTCTCCAACTCAATGTCCACCGGAAGCACGGGGTGCTGCCCGAAAAGTAACTCATACGGCGAGTAGCCTGTTGACCGCTTCACCAAAATCCGATCTGCAAACAGCACCATTGGAAGGTTCTCCTGCCGGCGCTTACCGTCCTCCCCCGCACATCTTGACCAGGGCGTCCTTGATTGACTGATGCCCGCGTTTGATCATGCCGGCCCCTTTGGGATAGTACTCCGTTTACTCGGCCAAACTTGGCACCGCAACTCTTCACCAACTTGACCAAACGGCCGCAAAACTCAGCCCCTCTGTCCACTGTGACCAGACGGAGCTACCCGTACCGCACAACCAATCTTCCTCCAGAAATAGAGCAACTTTGTCCCCCGAGAGCTTGACCAACGGACACGCTTCCGCCCAACCGGACAGGTTGTCCGGCGCGACGAGCAGATAGGCAAACTTACCGGCCTTGAAGTGGACAACATCAAGCAAGACTTGACCAAAGAGGGGCGTCTTCCCCCCGTGGGCTTTCCAACTTCCTTAGGCAGTCTTGCGCTCCGCCGTTGGCAGGCTTTGCAGGACGCCAGCCATTCCCACACCGCACGCACTACACCCGGCCACCAGAACCGCTCTTTGACCTGCCTCCGCGTCTCAAGCTCTCCTTGATGACCAAGATTGTTGTGAAGGCTCCGGAGGATAGCTTCCTGATCCGCCCTTGAAGTGGTAACCACAAGAGGAACCGGAGTCTTCCGCTGCCAAAGCTGCCCCTCCTGCACGTAGAAATTCCCCGCTCGCCGCTTCGCCCACTGCATGTCCTTCTCCGTAGCTCCATTGGGAAAACAAAGGGCCCGCAAGTAGTCACAAAGGATTGCGTACCGCCCGGTCTGCCGGAGCGGCAGCTGAATGCCTGCCTCCACAACCCCTACCTTGACAACCGGGGCCTCCACATCAAGCAGTTCCGCGTGCTCAAACGGGTCGTCCCCCGGATACCGCAACAAGGCGTCGGGCATGGTGAACGCTTTCCCCGGAACATGAACAACAGCAAAGAGAAAAGTTGGAGAAATGCCACCCACCTGGTCATGGGAGCGTTGGGTAACGCCGGGGAATTGATCATCCGCGCCAGCGCCTCCGCGTCCACCAAAATCTCAAAATGGACCCCCCACAAAAGATATTGGAGCCGCCGCACGATCTTGGTCACCCCGCACAACTCCGACTTTGGCTGGGAGTACCGGCTTTCCATTGGAGTGAAGGTGACCAACTCGTAAAGTACCGGGCTATCCTTGCCGTTGTCCTCTTGAGTGAGAACCCCCCCCCCCCACGCCGAATTTGCTGGAATCAACCGCTAGCCTAATTCCTCCCGCCTTTTAGTCGAGATCGTGGAGCACAATGTCACGTCCAACAATCTCCTTGAGCTTCCGGAATGCGCAATTGCATTCCTCCCCCCACTTCCACTCTGCGCCTTTCCGCATTAGTGATTGGAGCGGGCTTGCCACCTTGGCAAACCTCTCGATGAACATACGGACATAGCTACATAATCCCAAGAACTGAAGGATATGCAACACTGTCCGCGGGTTTGGCCATTTGAGGACCTTGTTCCGCTTTTTCTCTGCAATGCGCTGGCCATCGGAAGCAACAACATGGCCAAGGACTTTGAGCGCCGGGACACAAACCGCCAACTTCTTCCACAACACCGTCAGTCCTGCCTCCTTGATGCAAAACAGGATGCGTTCCAATGTCTGCGCATATTCCCACACGAAACGTCGGACGCCGGGAACTTCAACCAGCTCCGCTCCCCCATAATCAGATTTTGGACCTTTGATGCCCGCGTTGTTGATGAAGATTTGGACTCCCTCAGGAAGATCATCCTTCAGGATCCAAGCCATTTGCGCCTGGTACACTGCCACGGAATTGGTCGCGCCTTGCGGGAGCCAAGTCAGCTGCATTCTTCCCAACCCAGTCTCAAATGCCATTAGAGGCCGCAAGCAAGGATCCAACTCGCGCTGGTTGTATCCCCCCATCACATCCACTAAACCGTAAGAAGCGCGCCCCGCCATTGACTCAAGGAACTTGTCAACGCAAGGGGGCCATCCTGCGTTCCGGATTGTAAAGGAGTTGAGTCGCTGTAAATCATGAACAATCCTCAACAACTTTCCGTCCTGCTTAACCACCGCAAAGATTGGGCTGGAGTAACTAGACGTTGACTGTTTGTAAAGGCCAGTCTTCACCCACTCCCACACCAACTCAAGAAACTGCTCCCGGATCGCCCGCGGTATTGGAATTGGCTTGATCTGCCATGGCTCGTGATTGACAGTGGGGAGGACATAGGGGTCGCCAATATTGTTTTTCAGGAGCCCCCCGCTCTTCCGGTCCGAACGCGAGCGCTCTTTCCCGAAGAACCAGAACCAAAATCAGCAACTCACGCTCCTCCTTACTCAACCATTACGTCGGGCCAAAATTGAAAGCTGCAATCCGCTCCTCCATGATCCGCGCCGAGCTAGTAACCCACCCCAAAGCCTTAATCGGCGTGACCCAAGGGTCCCGCAAACAAGCAATTGTTCAAAGTGGTCCGTTCAGTTCCTGAGGCATTGGCTCATTCCTTGGTCGGACCTTCCGTGACACCGGCTTGTACTTGCCTGCGTTGCACCGCATCATCCGCACGCATCCTTTGCTGTAAGTCCTGCACAGAACGGAACTGCGGCTTTTGCATTTGCTCACGAGTGTGGCACAATGATAGGGTTTTTGAAGCGTAGTACCCTTGGGCGATGCATACTGAGAAAAGGGACTTACTTCTGCGACGCTGTGGTGCTCTTTTATGGACGCGAGTCAGGAAAGGGCTGCAGGCGGCGCGCTCAGCAATGGGAAGGGCCTTGTAGCAGCTAGCCGCGCTGCAGGCTCAGCAGCAGTCAGGTAGGCCCAGCAGCGGTTGGGTTGGGCTCAGCACCTGGAGACGGGAGACAACGGATTGCGCGGACCAGAAGGCTTGCGCGGATTGGAAAGCTTGCGCGGATCGGAAGGCTTGCGCGGACCAGGCGGACCGCGGATTGGGTCACGCGGGTACGCGGATACCTGGAACGGGTTGTTGGGCGGAAGCGCGCAGGCAGGCAAGCCGGGCGTACGTTGATAGTATGGGGCAAGGGATGGAGGGGTAGGATTGGGCTAGGGTTCTGTGCTTAGGGGTTGTATTTCATCATTCTTGCTTACTTGTGGTTGTACTTAGGTTAGGGTTGAGAGGGAGGACTTAAATACTTTGCTCTCAACTCTGGGTTGTAGGAGGGGGGGGGAAAAAAACACTTCACCGCACTTCACTTTGCTTTACGGACTGGACTGCACTTTAGGATATCACTTTTTATGGCATTGGATTGGATTGGATTGGAAAGGAAGGAATTCATCTTATTATTGCTCTCTCTCTCTCCCTCTCTCTCTCTTGAACGGCTGCATCCAATCTCCTTACAGGCGCTTTGATCAATAACTTCCGGAACTCAAGGACAACTTCTGGGGTGTTTCCCTGCTAGTTTCCACAATGCGTGCGCCCTGCACTTTCCTCCCTCCCCCTCCCTGCTCCTCATTAGTCAACCGCCCACGCGAAACCAGAGCTTGTTCCGCGCAGTCTCCTTGGTTGACTAGAAAAAATCCTCCAAAGTTTGCCCGTCGCAGACCAACTCCGCGTCCGGTTCCTCCTCATACTCCAACACTCTCCTCTGCTTCCCTTGCCCATGATTGCAGATAGTCGTCTTGAACCTTCCGCCGGACAAATCCTCCACCGTCAACGCCTCCGTTCCCGCCTCTGGATCAAAAACCATGCGTGCTCAAAACCCAAACATGAATGGCCTTCCCAAAATCACATCCGCACAATCAAACAAAAGAAAAGAAAGGGGCCTACGGACCCTTGCAACCTCAACCTCCTTCTCCTCGACTACTCCATCCAAACAACACTCCCCTCCATTAAGCGCGCAGAGACCCATTGCGCATTTCTGCCAAACCAACCCCAAATCATCCACCATCCCTAATGGCAGCAGGTTCACCATTGAACCGCTGTCCACCATAGCCCACACCTTCCTTCCCGCTATGACCATCCGAACGTAAGCAAGTGGAGTCAAAACCGATTTCAACTCACACTCCTTGCCCCCCTCCTCCTTCCGCGCCACATGAACCCGCTGCACCATCTGAGGTACCCGGCCCTGACTGCAATCCCGCAACGCCTGAACAATCTTGTCTACCACCACCGGAGACACGGCCGCCAGTTCCCGTAAGGTCAGCGGAACCGGAGTCTCTTTACCCATCACCCGTCGCACAATGTCTGCCGCTTTCTTCTTCCCTACAGGGTTCGCTGCTGGCGCCTCGGTTCCAGGCACGCGCGTGGCCGGTTTCAGAATGGCCAATGGGGGTCGCTCCTTCGCGTCCACCTCCATTTTATCGGAGACCGCCACCTTTTCTTCCGTTGCCACTACCCTTACCTCAGCTTCCACCTGAGGTGGTTGCCACAATTGGGGACCAGTAACAATGCCCAGTGACGCTCGCGCCGTCGTTCCCGCCTCCTGACCCCGTGTGCGCACTTGCTGCATTGCGGTCAGCTGGCTTTGCTCCATCGGAATCTGTTTTCCCGTTGGAAACATGTACCCCATCCCCGCCGTTCAAACCAATCCCGCGCTGAGATCCTTTGTAAGCTCCTTGCACGCCAATTGCCAATGACCATTTGCCCCGCAGTACAAGCACCCCCTTGGCACAAAGGTACTGGGCGGCCAAAACCCTTCCACCATGTGAGGTGGAGGCCCTTGCCGCTGCTGCTGGCCCATACGACTCATGCAGATCTTCAGGTCCTTCATCAGCTCCGTCAATTTGCTTACCGGAGCGGCTGGCGCGGGTTGAGGAACCGGAACACGCGTGGAAGTAGATGGAATTGGGGCCGGAACCTGGGGGGTGGATTTCTTCAGTCCCACTGGGAAGGACTTAGGGGTGTCCTTGATAAGCTCCTCTAAGTCGAGCTCACTCTCCACAGCCCAGCAAATGACAGCCAACTCCGGAAGGAGCGCGATGCTCCCTTCCAATGACTGCTTTACCAAGTTGTGATTGTAAAGATGCCGCTGCACCCTTGCCCGGAGTTGAGCGCCTAAACCGCCCAGAAACAGGCGTTTCATGGCCCCTGTCTGTCCCGCCACCACCTTGTTCTTTGACAAGTACCAATCAATCCAATCGAACGTCGAGGTGTACTCCGCCAGCTCCACCTGCGTTCTGACCCCTCCGCGCGCGCTTGCCTCCAAGGCCATGCGGTTGAAATTGCTTTCCCGGAATCGAGGTTTGCGCCTACCCCACCGCGTTAGGATCTCCACCTTCAGTTTTGGCCAATCTTGATTCTTGTAGCCTTCCATTTCCTCCACATCCCGGAGCTTCTCTTTCTCCATAATGAACAGGACGACCAGCCGGGCCTTGTCAGCGTCCGACGCACCTTCCGCATCTGCAATACCTTTGTATCTCAAGATGAATTGCTCCACATCCACGGTGTTGAATCAGATGTGAGGGTAGTCGCGCGGCCTGATGCAAACCGGACGGGTGGGTTCATGGTCACTGGAGACCAATGGAGGAATGGCGTAGCTTGTCCTGGGTTGAGTGGAGGGAGGGGGAGGAGGAGGGATGGAAGACAAGAGTGGGGTCGGAGTAGCGGACCCGGAGACGGAAGGAGAAGGAGAAGAAGAAGAAGGAGCAACTGTAGGGAGGTATGAATAGGACATCGCGCCCAGTTACCTTTGAAAGACAAGAAACGGAAGATTACTTCCCGGCCAGACCCCCAGATGTGGAAAGAATAAGGGTTATCCCCCTATAATTGTCTCAAGGTTCAGAAGTTAACAGTTCCCTGCGTTTGAAAGGGGATGAGAATGTCCAAAGTCGCACTTAAATAAGAAATAGAGATAAGGAGATGAGAGATAAAGAAAAGTAGAGAGAGAGAGAAATTGCCAATCCTTCAATCCTAAGAACTTTCCACCTGGATGTGTATCCGGTATGAGTTCCTTTAATCTCCTGGTGAGATGAGTGATTCAATCTGGATGATGATATTCTTCCTCCTCTGCATTGATGCTCTGATGCCTCCCCCCTCTCCTCCAACCCAGAGTTGAGAGTGAGGATAAGTCCTCCCTCTCAACCCTAACCTAAGTACACACGCAAATAACAGTATGACAACAAAACAGAAAACAATCTCAAAACAGAAACCCTAGCCTCCTCTCCCCACCTCCTCCGTACCAAACTCCCCCCATTGTCCGTACGCCGTTCCGTCCATCTGGTTTGTCCTTCTCATGACGCGGTCCTTGCACCGCGCCCTACTCGGAGCCCCCCGCGCCTGTCCGTATCCGTTTGTCCGCGCCCGTCGTGGGTGTTTGGTAATATCTGCGCGCGCTCATCCGTTCCTTCATAGCCTGCGGATTGCTCCGCCCCTACGTATCCAAACCGGCGCGCCCGCGAACCTAGTCAAGCGCACTACCTTCCAAATCCAATCTCCGGGGCGGATCGCTGCCCATGCCGCATTCAATGCTGAGCCCGACCTGTCCACCAGGTGCGGAGCCAAACAGCAGCTGCCGCTGCTGAGCACTCCGCAAACCCTAGCTCTGAGCCCGCTTGCCCCCAATGCTGAGCGCGCAGCCGCGACGCAGTTCCCAATCCGTGTCTATAAATTGACACCACAGCGTCCAGAGATATCTGGGATTTCTTGATCCAATAAATCAACTTCAGTGGCAGTGATTTCTGGTACAGGAGGGTTCACTGATAAAAAAGTTTACTTTATGAGTTAATAAAATATATCAATCTTCTTTTTAAAAAATAATTTGGTAATACAAGTTGTATACTTAATTTTATATTTCAAAAATTAATTTATATGGTATTTCTTCCAAGCTTTTTTTTTCTTTAATAGGGCCTGAAAGTTGATGCGCCTTTCAAGATCTTCTTTTTCAAGGAGTTTATCTAAGTTTTTACGTGCAGAAGAGATATTAATTTGCTCAGCTTGAGTTAAAGCTTTCCAACCAGTAGGTTTATAATTTTTAATATATTCTTCTTTTCTTATTTTTAAAAGATATAAATAATAGATTATTAATTCTGCATTGGTTTTTAAATCCACTGCAAAAGAATTTAATGAAAAATCACAGTTATAAAGTCAGATAAATTTACCTTTGATTTATTTTTTCATGAAATGTCTGGTCCAAGGTATTAAATATAATAAAATGGAATATTTCCCAGCCAGACCCCCAATTGTCAGCCTCCTGGATGCCAAGACCCTTGCTATCCTTTAGCTACCAGAGGTGATAGAATAAATAATAAATATATTATTTAATAAATGCAGAAGAAATCCGTAAAATATTTGGATTAAGCTTATTGCAAGGTTAAGTGGTTTGGTTATGGTTTATTGTTTTAAATCATAATGAATAAATTGATCATTAAATATTTTTATAGAGGGGCCACAATTATATTGGGGATCTTTAACACCTCTCTTCAGGGATTTCAGTATGAAAACACGAAGTCCTGGTTACTTTGGGCTCTTTAGTTTAAAGGATATTTTACCCCAAGATAATATGTATATAAAATACACGGGGGAGTGGCAGGGCCTTGTAACCAAGCTGCAACAACATAGAAAGGATAATAAAACTCACTGGTATATTATTAAATCCTTTGGGTATCTGTTTGAGATGTGCACTGATGGTTTAAACCTGTATACTGGGGTTATAAGGTTGTTCAGCAGTTTTAATTGATAAAAAAGAGGTTGAGGATGGATATTATTGATCAGACTTAGCCATAAATCACTAACTTATCTCTTATAAGTACTTGATTACCTTGGCACAGTGTCTGGATATAAATATAACTGGGTCTCTGCCCATAAATATCCTTGAAAGAGCTATTTATTTATAGCTTTGGGAGTCCCAACATTGTCCTTCTGAGGGGTACAGGGGCTCAAAGGGACGGAAAATAAGGCTAGCAGGGTAATCAGTGGTAGCCTGTCATGTGTTCTTGGTGCTATAGCACGGGTAGAATCTAATTCCCAGGTTATGAGAATTATTCTACTTCATAATAGATATTAGGACGTGTGAGTAACACTAATCAGTCCCATTTTATGTATTATTTAATTAATTATACTTAGTAAATGTTCCCAGTAATTTAGTAATTATATAAATAGAAATTTCTACGGACATCCTGATGTCAGGTGAGTTCTCATTATGTATTAAATAACTGGAGTAAAAGTCATGATATTGATTTTACTTCTTATTTTCGAGTTCCAGTTAATTTACTAAGATAATTTATTAAAAATATAATTCATGAGAATTCATGTAATATTTTTACATCATTAGTTTTCTTATTATGTCACAAAGATATTGATGTCTAGAAATTCCCATAAAAGTATATCAAAGTATTTTAATATATTTTTAGAAGTTGTCATTGTCTTATTTTTGACATTCTTGGTACTCTGAATTATATTTAATAAAAAATACGTATAAGGGTTATTTAAGTATTTTTATATAATATTATGTACTTTCAGACTATCTACTATCCACAGGAACACTTTTTACATATGTAGAATGTTCCTGTATGGGTTTTAGCATGTTTACGCAGTACCTAAGCCTCTCAGGCCGCCTGTCACTCTGTCAACCAATAGTCCCATGGCTGCGTACTTGTCAGAGGCCCAGGGCGGCGTACTTGTCAGAGGCCCGGGGCGGCGTACACAACCTTGAAGGAGTACCAGGGCTGTATCTCAGCCGCGCGCGGGTGCATTGGCTGCCGTGGCTGCGTGCGGAAATTGTGACAAAACACATTTCCATCTTTAACTCCTAAAATATACACAACACCTCAATTCTGACTGAATTTTAGGTGTGAAACCTATACGTGACAATATGTGTGAAATATTTAATTGAACAAAAGCTCAATAGTGGATCCGTAGTATTTTGGTCTTTCTTTCCTTAATTATTTAAAAATATAAGGAGTTGGATTTCAAGGGTGGGGTCAATGAGTGACCCTACCTAATTTTGGGTGGAAAATCCATTTCTTTAATAATATATATGGTTTTAATACTCCTTCTTAGGTAAATTGTATTATTATTATTTCTATGTTTTTTTTGTTACTTTTGCAGCTTGCTTTGCAATAGTAGCAAGCTGACAGGGCCAGCAAGCCAAGCAAGATGGGAGGGGGGAGAGGTGGGGTGTTGGTGAGTGAGCAGGAGGGAGTGAGAGGGGGTGAGAGGGAGGGAAAAGGGGAATGAGGAGGAGGGAGGGGGGAGCTTACCTGGGGAATAAACCAAGGGGGTCGGGGGGGCTGAAGGGGGATGGAGGTGGATGAATCAAAGGATGAGCATTGGATGATGGGGAGGATGAGGAGGAGGGTGAGGAGGAGGGGGGGAAGCTTAGCAGGTGTGCCAACCAAAGGAGGAGGGGAGGTGGTGGGTGAGGTGGAGGTGGTGGGTGAGGAGGAGGAAGGAGTGGACTGCCTGGTGGTTTAGTGGGGTGAGGTGGGTGGTTTGACTGGTGGTTTGGTGTGGTGAGGTGGGGTGAGGTGGGTGTTTTGACTGGTGGTTTGGTGAGGTCAGGTGGGGGGTTTGGAAGTTTTGAGTCTGTTTTGTCTAATTCCACCCCACCAAATGAGAAAAGAAAAAAAAACCAACCAGCCTAGGAATCTTTGGTGAACAACCAAAACCAAAAAAAATTGGTCAAGGGATTTTTTACCTAATTTGAAATCAAACATTACTCATCAAAGCAAGCAAGGGTGAGAGGAAGAATCTGTTCTCTCATAGAAGAAGATGAGGGACAAGATGAGACAGGGATGACTTGAGGCAGATCAGGAATATCATCTTCAAATATTTTGACCCATTCATCTTTGATGTTGGCCAAAAGATTGTGAAGGATTACACTAGTGATAATCCAGTTGATGAGGAACTTCATTTCTTTGGGGTTTTGAAGCTGGGTTTGCATTTCCCTTAAACTTGCCCATCTTCCTTTCCAGACTCCTATGGCATTCTCAATCCAAACTTGTGATTGGACAAGATGATAGTTGAAATTGGTTTTTCCTTTATTGTTGGACAAAACATTCTGGTATGCTGGAACCACATATTTCCCACTAGCATAAGCTGAATTTTCCAGAAGGTATTGATCTTGGTCAAATTAGTTCTCTGGTTGTTGGGCAATCTGCATCCAATTGAAAACATATGAATCATGACAAGAACCCGGAAGGCCAGCATGGAGTGATATGAACTTCTTGATTTTATCACAAACAAGATTTAGTGCCACAGAGTATTTAAACAAACAGATAAAACATATTTGGTTAGTGTTTTATCAAAGTTGTTGGAAAATAAATGAATGAATTGCCTTTTTTTACAATCAAAATAGTGGTTGCAATCTAGCTTTGGTTTTTGAATCAAGGGGATGGTGGTTCCATCAACAAAATGTAACCAGGAAAGCCTTCAGTCTCCATTACTTGACATATCTCCTTGCATTCTTTTTTGGTTGGCCAAGAAAGGACTGGGATATGGAAAGATAGGATAGAAATCATGACTCTTTTGGTGTATGAGTCAATGGTTCCATAAACAACTGAGAATATATTTTCTAATTAATGAATTGCTGACCCATTTCCATTTGATCCCAATCTACAAAGAGAAAAAGCCAGTTGGATAGCTGGATTTCATTGAGGATTCCTAGAATTTTATTGGAAGATGTGGTGTTTTTCCATCATCTCCAAAATTTTTATGAATGAAAGCAATAGATTTTGGAACAGTTGCTGGAAGCTTAAGTCAGGGAGGAGATGAAGCTTTTGCCTTTCATACGTAGGTTTGTGGAGATTTTGTCTTCTTGGAACCATGTATTGCTTTTGTAATAGAGCATTCAAAGCCAACCAAGTTTATTCCAAATTGGAGTCTGAATCAGAGTCAGGATGGCAGTCAAATACTAACAAAAGTTCAGTCAGCTTTTTGGAATTTTCAACTTGCTTCCAGGAATTTTGATGGGACATGTTGAGAAATATGGTCATTTGATGTGGGTTGATGAGATGATGATGGTATTTGTGTGAAGATGGATATGTGAAGCAATAGCAATGTGAAGCAATGGAGATGAGATGTGTGTGATGTGATGGAGATGGGATTGGTATGGATTTCCTGACCTGGATGGGTGTTTTGGATGTGATGGATGGTGGATGGATGATGATGCATAAATGGAGGGTTTAATGGCGGGTTTGATGTTTTAAATCCTCCATTTTGAAATACACCAGTTAGGGGGTATGTGTATTTCAGAAAACCACCATTAAAAATGGTGGTTTTGTTCAAAAAAAATGGCAGGTTTCTAATGGTGGGTTTTCTAACTCTGATATGCCCTAATAGCTGTGATGGCAAACATTTGGGCTCTATATCCTATTTTGATCAAACATTTTGTTGCTGAAAATCCAAAAAAAAGAACTGAGGTAGAGTTTAAAAAACTCCTTCAATTTGACTACTAGAGTATTCATCCTCTTCTTCCTGATTAATAACCCAACATTTTACATTTTATTTACCTCTCTTCCAGCTCCCCCCCCCTTTGTGCTTGATATATGCACAATTGCATTGGGCACAAACAGATAGAGGATTGATGGATTTGGGCTGACCCTCAAAAAAAAATCCAGTGAGTTAAGATTGATGCAGGGTGTGAGAAGTTACACTTGAGGGGTGCTAAATTTCTTTCCAAGCACACCAAATCTGTGCCTGTTACATTAACACCATGTACACCCCTGTAACTCCCATTTTTGGGGGCAGGGGGAGTTAGAGTCACAGATAAAGTAGTGGGCAGCCACATGTCACCCTAGTATTCCCATGATTGGATCCAGCTCTGACTAAATGATTTGAGGGAACAATCTCCCCTGGAAGGTACTTCAAGTTTCTTCATTTGATCAGTATTATTTATATGTCAAACTAGAAATTATGTCACTGACAGATATCATGGAAACCTGTGACACTTGTACGTACTATTTTTACCTTGCGCAAACTATCTGCAATATCATCATGGATTCTGACTCTAACCATTATACAGGTTAAAAGCTGGCTCTCATTGGACATACTCAACAGTACATTGGATACTTATTTGATTTCTTCTTTTGGCTATCAGTAGTGGATGATACCACAACAAGGACCTCCCAGAACCATCAAACCAACATTGAGCAACCCAACTTACAAAAGAACAAAACCAGTGAGCAATTCTAGCAGTACCAACAACAATGGCCCCATGGACTCAAAAGCAACCTCAAAAACTTCAAAAGCAATCAAAACCACTGTCAAAGAAAGGTTCTTCTCAAAACCAACAGAATATGTTTCAGCAGTCAAAAAGCTGAAATTCAAAAAGAGAAAAATTGATGAATTGATTCAGGGTATTAGTACTATTGGCCTGATAGTCTTTGGCATCAAAAAATTCATGCACAATATCACAAACCTTTCAAACCTATCAAAAAAAAGCATTATTGTGAAAGTGTTCTTTACCCTCACAATCAATTGCAAACTCCGGACCCTTATTGCAGCGGGTGCATTTGAGACCATCCAAAAAAATATCCAGTTATCAATGCAAACTTGGCAAATCAAACTGTGGGAAGCATTGTTCTACAAGCTGACTATGATGGAAAGTAGTATCTCCTCTCACCTCAGTCAGATATCCAATGCCTTTATCAAGCTTGGACAGCTCAGTACCCTAGTGCCCAATCCCTATGTCTCACTTGTGATTCAGGTCCTCACCCCACCCCCGCCTGGCACTTAATGGACCCAATTAATGCAAAGCATTTGCCCCCAGCTAGACTGTATTGATAAACCAACAGTGGCTGCCACTCAATCAAACCTGACATCTTGCTATGGCAAATTAACCCATGGAAGCTCATCCAACAA
The DNA here is from genome assembly GCA_025617555.3 of Puccinia polysora. Lineage (NCBI taxonomy): Eukaryota > Fungi > Basidiomycota > Pucciniomycetes > Pucciniales > Pucciniaceae > Puccinia > Puccinia polysora. The sequence continues at coordinate 49,482,152 of CM062620.1, read as the reverse complement.
CCCATACTCCATGTTGGTGGTAAACCCTTGGTCTTGGCCCATCCTGGACTGACACCACCGCAACAATCAATCTTCCCCTCAAGCCAATTGCCATCAGTTGACCCATGAATCTTGTCACCAGCCAACTGCAGCCAATATCCAGGCCTCCCAGAAAGTTATTGCAAACAGAAACTGCCGGGTCCCAGACAAGGTTTGTCTGCATGTTGGTGGTTCCTGCGTGTACTGCAACTCACCCAACCACTGGTGTTGTGATTGCCCTCACCTAAGGATTGATTCTTGGCTTCCGTCACCAGGTGTGGCATCCAGCAATGCGCCTTGGCTTGTGCCCTACCTACATGGCCCACCAAATCAAACCCCCCACCCCTTCCAAAGAAACCAAGTTGGCACCTTGGCAGCACCAGAATATGCCATTGCCAATGATTTTTGCCCCAGGAATACCATTTTGAAATTGTTCTTGTCCCCAAACATGCTATTTATCAACTCTGGGGCAACCTCAATGGGGAAAAATCCATCTGACACCAACACCATGTGGGGACCATGGGGCCCCCCAACTGAATGATGTGCTGTACTGCCCACACATGTCTGGCACCCTCCAGTTGCTTGGTAACCTAATTGATTCCGGCTACTGCCCTTTATTCATTGGTACCAAACTTACTCTGGTCTTGCCAACTCATTGTCTCCATACAAAATACTGTAATTGTACATGGTTGATCACATTTTCAGTTCCCCAATTCCCCTCTTTCCATCCCCAATCCCCCCCTTCCCTATCCTTACATGTTTTGAGACTGTGAAAATGAAGATGTGTCTTATGGGAGTTGAACCCACAACCTCAGATAGACTGTGACACATACTAGACTGCTGCATTCACCAACTAGGCTACAAACGCTTGTGGCTGCCAGGGTTGTTTGGTATTACTGGTCTAGGTTCAACCGCACAGCCTCTGTACTGTGGTGATACATCATGTTAGCAGGTTTAACCTCAAAAACATGCCTACGCCATCATCATCCCAAGAATACTCCTCTCCCCTCTCCCTTTTGTATCCCCCTCTTTCTTGTATCATTGCACCCTTGCTCATGTCTCTGACCAAACCGTAAAGACCTATCTTTGTGCCCACATCCCTGATTTCAACCTGAGGAGCTAGGCCCCCTTCTTTTGCAAAGCCGGTAAACGGCTAAAATTACTTGACACTGCAAGATTCTCCCTGAGTCTATTCCCCTTGACAATTCACTTGATATTCTTGTAACCAATGTCCTCAGAACACTAACACCTGAAGTCTCCAGCAAAAAATACCTCCTAACTATCTGCAATCACCACTTGACTTTCACCTTTTTTCACGCCTTCAAAATCCAATTGGAGGTCCCAAAACTTCTCATGAAAACGGAAACCTATCTAAAAAATTTCCTTGGAAAAGACTCTGTCCACATTCTTTCCAACAATGCTAAGGAGTACCATGCCGCAAAGTTAGCAGACCAGCTTGCATTGATTGGATCAAAACTCATTTTTACCTGGCCCTACACGCCCAAACAGAATGGCAAGGCCAAGCGTGTTAATTGGACTCTTGGCAACATGGCCCGGTCTATGCTAACTTACGTTAGGCTCCCCAAGAGTTTCTGGTGTCTGGCATACCGCCACACTTATTTCATTCACAACCACCTCCCCAACTCCAGGTTGTCCCCCAATTCCACTTCAAAATTACTTTATGATACTGTTGATCAGCCTGTTCCTCTCCACCCATTTGGTTCTGTGGCCCTGGCACACATCCAAAAAGAGAAGCACCTAAAAATGGAAAACAAGGCTGAGAGAAGCGCCTGAAAATGGAAAAACAGGCTGAGAATATGGTTTTTCTGTGTTTCCAGGACAACCAAAGTGGCTATATCTTCTGGAGCTACCACCAAAAACGCATCACCTTCACCAACGCAGCAGAATTTCCTGATTCTTCCCCAAAACCTTTTGTTCCAATTCCCACCGGCATGGCTTATATTGATCCAGATTTATGGGCAGTTGAACTCTGTCTGGGAAAATTACCCAGTGATCAGATTTGCACAAAGCAAGATGCTCAACTCAACCACGTACCAACCAGATGCAACCTCAACTCACCTACCTTGATTCTGCTATAGAGACTCCAGGGGATAATGGGATTATTTAGCAAATAGCTTGCTGGAAGTAACTAGAAGCAGAATTCAGTTTAATAATAATCTTGAAGAGATAGTGGTAACCTAAGATGGTTTTGAATTTCCTGCCCTTCTGAACTATAATAAGTCTGCACAATAATTTTTTTAATTAATGGCTGGTTTTCTTTGAGACTTAAAATAGGTCTCTAATCAGACCTAGATTAATTATTAATAGAGATTTTTAGGAGCTGTAAGACTATTAAAATTTGGATCGGATTATTTGCAATATTCCACCAATTAATAATCAATAATTTTTGACATTTTCTGACTATTTTTTCCAAATTCCAATTGAAGGATTTAACGGTTGACTAACAGGTGTTTAACCATTTGGAGGACCCAAAGATGGATTTTCCCACAGGGAGCTGGGCAGACAAAAAAACCTTTGTTGGTTGTTCTGTTGTTCTCCTCCTCTTTTATAAATTTAATAATCAAAAATCAAGGGTTTTTTATCTGAATAATAGGTGCTGAATAACAGGTATTTTCTCAAGAACCCTTCTTCAAGAACACCTGGGGTTGGTTCAAATGGTCAATGATAATTTTGTGTATGATACTTTATTTCATTTTAACTTGATTCTTGTTCACTGAAAAGCTGGTACTGATCAGGCAGAGGCCATAGATCTTAGGGGTCATATATCATAGGGGGCAGATGCCATGCTTCAGGGGCCAATGCTGTTATAATTATGGCCAGCAATTAGATGAGGCAAATGAGAAGTATTTAAACCAAAACAAATTCTGGACACCTTGTGTCATTAATTGCTTGATGGGCTCTCAAAAATGGGGCAACACGTTGGATGATATTGTTGATGAATTTGATTGGATAATGAATGGATGGATGGAAAACAGCAGGGAGAAGAGCTCCTTAAATACAAAAGATTGGCCTCTTGCAAGCCCATGATACAAAAAGCCAAAAGGCAAATTTTCCGCCCCAAAAGAGCTCTACAGGCTCTACAGGCCTTTTTACTTGGTTTGGGCTAGATCAGCCCACATGGCATCAGTCCCTGAACCTTTACAACCAGCCCATTCTGGTCCATTCTGGTGTTTCCACCCTTATGGGGCTGAACCAGCCCCTGTGCTGTTCAATCCCTGGGCTGGTTTTCTGTTACAACCGGTCCTATTGACTCACACACTGACTGGTTGCCTCATGCAACCAGCCCCTGGCCATAAAAATGGCCAGGTGGGACCCAGGACACACCTGGGTCTGGTCTCAGACTCACATGGGGGGGGGGGTGACCAGCGGACATGCTGTCCCCCCCCTCTTTCTCTCAGATCCCTGGAGGGGGCAGTCAATTCCCCCTGCCAGGGGCCCTGGGGGCATCAACCCCCAGGGTGTCATCAATGGAAGTGGTCTGGGGGATGGTCAAATCCCCTCAGCCCCATTGCTCCTCCCCCTTAGTAAAGGGGGGGGGGGAGAGCGCCCCTGGTCTCTGCTTTGCTTTGATGGTGGAGGGGTGATCAGATCCCCCCCACTGCTGGTTGCTCTCCTTGCAGCCGGCCTTGTCATCCTTTGGGCAAGGGGGTGATGAAATCCCCCTGCCCTGACCAACTGCCTTGTTGCGGTCAGTTGCTGGCTGGTTCAACCCAGCCAGCCACCCCCTCCCCCTCCCAATGACAAGCAAGGGGAGGGGGAGGGAGCCGGGGCCACTGGCCCTTGCTCCTGCGGCAGTGGCCATCTTTTGCAACTGGCTGGGCCCGCGTGGGATTCCTTGTCCGCTGCGACAGCCCCGCATGGGCCAAACCAAGGAATACAAGCGTCCCCGAGAAGGCCGCAGCATGGGCAGCAGCCCCGAGCGGGCCGCGGCATGGGCTGCAACACAGGCGGCAGCCCCAGTGGGCCGCCCCAAGCCCAAAACCTGAGACAAACACACTTTGGTGGGCCAGCCCATCTGGCCAAGTATGTCCAAAATAAACCTTGGGCACAATTATGCCCATACAAGCCCATCTGGTTGTATTTTCCCATATCTCCCACGGGGCCCGTGTACCAATGAGCCTGTTTCACGCGTTTTTAGGCCAGTTTCCCCAAATCAGTGACATCCACACAGGCCAGTATGGTCCGTGTGAGTGTCCAATGGGCCAGAGAGGCCCATATGTGCATCTTATTTGGATTACACTTATGGGTAGCACACGCGTAAATGCATACATATTTTAACAGATGCTATACTTGGGGGATTATGCCATGCTAGACAACTTGGATAGGGCAAAAGAGCCCCCCTTAAATAGACAAATACTTCCTCAGGGGGTCCTCAGGGCTCCCCTGAGTGTGGTTCTGAGCCTCTCTCTGCACTTTTGAAGCACAGGAGGGTAAAGTTACATGAGACCGGTGATTCTGGTGAGAAAACATGTAAATCAGACTGAGAGATAACTGTATTTTTTAGTATAATTTTTGATTTCCAGGCTAATATATGAGATAATGGATAAGATTGGTGAGTTTTGGGCGCTTCTGAGTGCTTATCTTTTATAAAAAAAAATTCAGGATCTCCCTGCAGCTTGAGTTAATTTTTGCTGGTTGGGAAAAGCATGAAACATGCTTGGTAGCTGCAAGCCCTCTTTGGTAAGTGGCATTGTATAACATGTATGGTTGAATTATTAGAAAAATACTTTTTTGGGTGCTTCTTAGGAAGATTCTGAGCCCTTATCATGTATAAAATGTTGCAGGAACTACCTGAATGCTTTTTCAAAGGAATTAGCTGTAGAGATATGAGGTATGCTGTTTTACCGCATGCTCCCTTGGGTAACCTGAGAGTGTGGCTTGCAGGTGTTTTGTGGTTGATTTGGTGGAAACCTGAGTATCAGAGTGGTTTAGGGGACGGTTCAGAGGCCTTACCTGGTGGTTGAAATTCCAGAAAAGTCATTTGTACTGAGGTGTTGTTGCTGGTTGGTGAGAATGGAGATGTGCTTGGCTGTGTGAGCCCCTACTTCTGTTGGTGCATTTATGAGTGTTGTATGGTTGGATTGGCGGAAAACTGAGTATCAGAGTGCTCCAGAGGACGTTTCAGAGGCCTTATCTGGTGGTGAAAGTTACAGAAAACTCATGTGTACTGATTTGTTATTGCTGGTTGGTGAGAATTGAGATGTACTTGGCTGCATGAGCCCCTACTTTTGTTGGTGCATATATGTGTGTTTTATGGTTGGAATGGTGGCAAACTAAGTATCAGAGTGCTTCAGAGGACGTTTCAGAGGCCTTATTTGGTGGTGAAAGTTATAGAAGAGTAATGTTTACTGAGTTGTTATTGCTGGTGGGTGAGAATTGATACATACTTGGCTGCATGAGACCCTGCTTTTGTTGGTGTGTATATGTGTGTTGTAAGGTTGGAATGGTGGCAAACTGAGTATCAGAGTGCTTCAGAGGACGTTTCAGAGGCCCTGAATTGTACTGGATGATCCAGGAAGGTAGTGTAACTTGGTTTCATAGTACTGGTTGTGGTGTAACATTGGTACTGGTATGTTTTAAGTCCTGCTGGTATGGGTATGTTGTTTTGTTGGGTGGTTACTTTAATCAAAATCTTTTGCCATTGATATTCAATTAATCTTTTATTTATTACTCCTTGTGACATAATCCAGCCTGTAACAGGTGTTAGGTTGTTTGTGACAGGTGTTTGATATGGTTGAAGGGGTTTATCTGGTGATGGATTTTGGGCCTTGAGGTTGGTTAAAGTTCAGGGTATAGTTTATGAGGGGTTTGGAATTGATTTTTAAGGTTAATTTTATAAAATGAGCAATAAAAATGAGCCTGATGGCTATATGACAGGTTTGGTCTACCATAGAGCAGGCTTTGTTGGCTGAGTACCAGTCTGTCTGGCTTGAGCGTATAACAAAGGAAATCAACCAGTTGTTTGACATGGGCGTCTGGTTGGCAGTGGAAAAATTACCAGGGATGAAAGTTATTGGGGCAAAATACATCCTAAACCTCAAACAGAAGTTCAATGGCTTCATCAATACACCTAAGGCCCAATACCTTGCCAAAGGTTTTCAGAAATGCCTTGGTGTGGACTGCCAAAAAAACGTTTGCCCCAACGGCCTCACTCTCATTGCTGCATCTCCTCCTTGCCATGGCCTTTTCAAAGGGCTGTCACATTGAATTTTTTGATGTGTCTGCGGCATACCTACACTCCCCAATTAGCAAAACCATGTACGTTGAACCCCCTGTCCACATTTTTCCTGAACTCCAAGGAAAGGCAATGCTGTTGCATAAATCTCTCTATGGTATACACCAAGCGGGACACTGTTGGTGTCTGTTCTTCAAGGGAATTTTAATGGGCCTTGGTTTTGAAGGAAGCACAATTGAACAAATGGTATACCTGTACAAGAACAGTGGAAAAATTGTGGCTATTTGGCTCCATGTTGATGATGGGTTGGTGGTTAGCAATGACTCTGAGGTGTTGAGTGGTCTGCAGGCAAAAATGACAGAAAAGGTAAAATTGAAATGGTCAACGGATTGCACCAGGATTGTGGGCATCAACCTGACTCAGAAGGGCGGCATGTTCACACTCAACCAGCGCCTCCTTGCCAAACAGATTGTTGAGAAGTGTAGTTGTTTGGGATGTCCTAGACTTATCACCGCACCAACCACTCTCCCAGATGTTGGTTTCTCAACAAACAACAATAAGGATGGGATTGATCCCAAATCTTTTCAGTCTTACATTGGCTCAATCAACTATCTTGCGCTTGGAACTCAGCCCAACATTTCCTTTGCGGTGGGTTACCTTTTGCGCTACAGCAAACAACCCAACAAACTCCATTGGATGGCCCTTGAATACCTTGTGCGGTATATCTCTGGTACAAACAATTCTTGACTGACATTCTGGCCCCAGCCCTCTGGCCTACAACTTTGGGTGGATGCAGACTGGGGAGGTGAATTTCACCAATCCACGTCAGGGTTCCTGGTCATTCTCAACAATTTCCCCATCTCCTGGTCTTCTAAATGCCAGAAAACCGTTGCCACGTCTACTTGTAACACAGAGTTTGTCTTGCTTGGGTTGGGTGTTGAATGTTTTGTTTCTTTTCACTCTATGGTAATTGAACTATCCCCCAGTATTGTGTCAAACTTATTCTGCAACAACCATGGGGCTTTATTGGTGGCTAACAACAATGGCTCAAGGTCAAACATGAGGCACATAGCGCGGAATTTTTTCTTTGTTAATGACACAATTTGGGGGTTGGGCATTCAGGTTAAATGGATTGACACTGCTAAGCAGCTAGCAGTTGTAATGACAAAACGGCTGGGCGCGCATAAACTCTCTATTTTTTGTAATTGTTTCTTTTCATGAGATGCCTAGTTTGTGGGGGGGGGGGGGTATTATCTATATGTCCAACTAGACATTATGTCACTGACAGATATCACGGAAACCTGTGACACTTGTACATACTATTTCTACCTTGCGCAACCTATCTGCAATATCATCATGGATTCTGACTCTAACCATTCTACAATCAGTACATGCCAACCTGGATCTGGGTTGACCTCTGCTGGTGAGGGTTGGCCAATAACAAGGATGAGGAGCTCATGTGGATTAAGATTGCTGCGGGACTGGCTGATGTCTACAAGTTCAAGTGAGGAGTGTTAGCCTGCCAGCGCAGGGTGTAGATCGTCGGGTGACACTGGATGATGAGAATATAGTAAACCTAACCCACGAGTCATCCGGCGCCCGGGAGGTACATATATTTGTATTCGAGGTGGGCCGATGCATGGAGAGGGAAAAGCTGGGTGGACCGAGCGACGACGCAGGTCAAACCCCCGCGTAAGCCGCTTAAGTAAGTGTGTGTATGCATATGACTGACTCTGCGCCCGTCTGGCAGCCGAACCAGTCCCAAGTTGCTCTTCTTCACTCGCAGTCACGACGACCCAAAGACCCCCCCCCCCCCCCACCAGTACATACATACATCCATCCATCCTTCAGGTAAGTGTCCCTCCATCACTCTAGCCAGCCTCACAGTCACACCTTCTAATTACCATCCATGGCTCTCTGCTCCCCAGCTCAAAGTTGACATCATGACTACTATCACAACCACTCTCAAGCCCCACCAGTGTCATCAACCTCATCTCAATCCAACTCCACCATCAACATCGACCACAACCACTTCTCAACTCTTGAGGTCCCTTCTCATCCCCAATCCAACCACCGCCGATACGATCAACACCAATCATGATTCCACGCTCCAAAATACTCCATCCGTCTCCTCTTCAACCACTCCATCTCAGCGTGGTAAGCTATGGAAAGAAGCGCTCAAGCATCCCATCCAATTCATCAAGTCATCATCCCAAATCGATCTCAATCAGCTTCCCTACCCTCCTGTCAATCGTCCCCTCACCCCTGCCACCTCTCAAATCTTCAAACAAACTACCCAGCCAGCTTCTATCCCTTCCACCAAGGATTCCTTCGACCTAATCCCCAGTTCATCATCCGAATCAACCAATCCGACTCATCAACAGCACCAACCCAAAGATTCATCCCCTCGTTCGAGTACTACAACCCCAAATTCAATCGTCACCTCCTGGCTTAAACCTCGACCAGTCGGTCCTGGATTCTATAACACCGGTAACACTTGCTTCCTGAATGCCACCTTACAAGCCCTAGTTCATACACCAGCCCTGACGATCGGTTTGATGGATAGGGATGAGCATCGTCCTCAATCTTGTACGTTGTTCGCCTCTCAGTCCCCGATCCCCTCCCATTCGATCGAGTCTAGTAATCTGTCGTAACCATCATCATCGATCGACTGATCCTCTCTCATAATTTTCCCAGGTCGCTTGACTCGCGACAAGAAGTTCTGTGCGCTTTGTCGAATGTATCGCTTGGTCAACATGTGCTTCGACCAATCATGTCCATCTCACGCCATCGAGCCTGCACCTATCAATCGCGCCCTCTCCAGTCAGTCATCTCGTCCATCCCCATCATCGGCAGAAATGTTCTGAGTCACATCACATCACTTCCTTCCATCCTTTTCATCGCTCCACAGAGTTTGCCCCGAGTATGAGAGGCGGTCGTCAAGAAGACGCTCATGAATTTTTAAGGTTGCTAATCGAAGCAATGCAGAATAGTGCCCTTCAAGGTCGCGCGGAGTTAGTCAATTCATACTTTGCTGCGCGTCCAAAATCCCTTTTCCCCCCCCCTCCTTGTCGGCTCATCTCTTACCTTGGTGCATATCAACCCTAACTCTTCCCATCTATCGTTCATACTCATAGTAAAGTCAAGCAGAAGCAAAAAGAATCCACCTTTATCCATCGTATGTTTGGAGGAAAGCTAAGATCAAGAGTCGTCTGTGATCATTGTCATACACCTAGTGATACGTTTGATAGCTTTTTGGACCTCAGGTGTGTCTCCTACTCTTCAAGTCCTGTCTTTTCTCTTTCCCCCCCCCCTGCTCCCTCTTGTCACATCAACGGCACTGACATTTCGGTCCATGCCTGTGCTCCACTAGCCTCGATATTTCCCATGCTAACAGCGTGAGTGCTGCGCTGAAAGCCTATCATAAATTTGACTGGCTTAGGGGCGCCAATCAGTACAGGTGCGACAAGTTGAGTCGTCATCCCTATGTCGTCTATTCTTTGCCTCGGCATTTTCTTTCTTCCGAGTCTAATGTGACGATCCTTTAGATGTCAATGTCTACGTGACGCCAAAAAGTCCATGTCTGTCTTCGTTGCCCCACCGATTCTCACTTTGCACCTCAAGAGGTTTAACTTTCGCGGACGAAAGATCAACAAACAGGTCAATTTTGATGATTGTTTGGACTTGAGACCCGCGATGAGTGCCGAATCCAGTTCAGCGGGTTATAAGCTTTACGCGGTTGTGTGCCATCGTGGGCAATCTAACAAAAGTGGACATTACTATGCTCATGTGAAAGCGTCCAACGGCAAATGGTATGTTGCCGACGATTCAACAATTGAGTCTATATCCGACTCCAGGACTGTATTAGCAAACGAACACGCCTACATGTTATTTTATGCCCGCGACCGAGAAAGCTTTCTGTCTGCTGCCATAGCCGACAACCAACGGTCAAGTTTGATGATGAGCGAAGTCAAGGAATGTGACAGAATCGTCAAGAGGAAGCCCTCCGTATCCGATTCGAATAATCATGAAAATTCTAATACTAATGCAGCCTCACAGATCAACCTGGCCAGTTTCAATCTCAATGATAACACTCAGAAACGGCACAAGACTGGCCCCGCCAACACTAATGATTCCTTCCAAAAACCATTCATCGGTCCCGCCATACCACCTCAATCCCTTCCAAATTTTCAGTTCAACCATAAGCCTAGCTTAAGTAATCTTGATGAAGATCTCAACCGCCAGGGTCTTGAGGTTGAAGAATCACTGAACCAGTTTAAGAAGAAGAAGAAAAACCGACGACAGAAGGCCAAACAGCGTCGAATGGTGAACCTCGCTGGTACTCCGGTCCATGAACTCTCCAGCTTTAAACCCTGTATCATACGCGGTTAGAAAATCGCACAAAAACCGCTGTCGTGATCTGTTACCTATCGCGTCCTTCCACGATTTGAAGGACCACCTCTCCTCCTCTGACATTAGGCTTGTCATGATCCTGTCTGTCGCAACCGCATCCTGATGAAGGTAGACCCTCAACTTGAGCACCTATTTTCTTTACTCTGCTGCCCGTCAGGTACTCGTGGAGTAGAGGAATATTTCCTTAGCAGATATAAGTATATCAATGTGAAATCTCGGTCAAAAAAACAGATGAACTGCTGAGAAAATGAAACTGATGGTCTGGTAATACACTTGTCAAAGCTCTTCCAATATCCCCTTCTGCTCACATTTTGGGATGTGTAGTAGGGATTGACCAGAACAGGACTCTTTCATGACACTTGTGAGATTGTTCATGGCAAGTCAAAATGGATGAAGATTGATTCACTTGAGAACTGGCAGCTTAAGTAGTCTAGGTACAAAAAGGGCTGACCAGTGGTTGACAAGTAAGAAACAACAATGAATATAAGTATTCAATACTGGACCATCAGAGTCTGCACAACATGGAGGACAACATAGGACAGAGATGAGACTGGAGAGCCACTAGGATCAATAATAAAGGTGCAACTGGAACTATAACTGAACCAGTATAGCTTAGAGAACACACTAGATAATGATAATGAAGAGCACAGATAGATGAGTGAATATGAAGCTAAAACCAATAAGGTTGCACTCTAGCTTGAGGCAACACTTGATTCAGATGATAATTCCAAAAGTGGGTATGGAAATGCCAGGCTGAAAGGATATGGTTGGGTTGGTTGATTTCACAGAAAAAACTTAATTAAACACTAAGTCAAAAGGGTCTAAATCACTATGGGGTACTTCCATTCCTCTCTCCAGGGTTGACCAACAAGAATAAAGGGTGTATTGGATCCTGAAACTTGAAGAGACCCCATTAACACTATGGTTACCAAAGAGACCAGGAATCAACCTGCAATTCAAAGGGTACACAAAGCATTACTTAGTGTTTTTCTGAAAAATGCTCCTGGATATCTGTTTGATAGGAAATACACCTGAACATTATTCCAAGTAGAATCAGGGATACCAATCAATGAAACTAAAGTGTTTTAGGCTTTGAGATCTAAAAAAGATGGGTATTGAAAAACAAGGTGAGGTATACTGCAAGGGAAAGTCCATTAGTGAATTCAAGGGTGGAAAAGCTCAAGTGAAATAGCTTAGTTTAAGGAAAAGAAAGTCTGTGATGATTTCAAGAAACACAACTAATAAGTAAGATGCAGAGAGGATTTTTCAAAAAGGTGTCCAGAAAGTAATTGAATGAACCAGGCTTGATGAGTCATTCCACAAAGCCAAGTGGAAAAAGAATGGATATTGATTTGAATTTAATGTTAAAAGGTAAATGATTTTTTTTTTGAGATAGTAATCAATTCTTTAAAAGAACTGAGTGGTTGGTTTAATCTGAGTTTTTGTGCTTTCCAAGTGGAAAGAGCAGATCTTGGGAAATAGATCTGAAGGTTGACTTTGATTTATGTTTAAGTATGGCTTTATTTTGTAGATCATGTCTGAAGGGCAAGAAATTCTCACACCAGGGCCAAACTAGGCTCTCTGGCTGAAAAGTGAAATGAAGTCACCATTTGTGGCCAACTTTTGCACTCCCACATCCTGTAAACAATTGATCAGGGGGCATGCCTTAACCAAAGGGCTATGAGACTGGCTGAACAAGCAGTCCATTTTCAGAATTTATGGTGTCACATACCACCATATGAAAGTCTTAAAATTCAAGAGGGATTGAGGCCCAGATGATATGATTGTTTAGGAGTAATGGATCAGTAATTAAAATGATGAGGCTAAGATAGGATGGTAACAGTCAAGGCAGGAGCAGTAGCAGAATAAATCAAGGATTGAATGGAAATAGCCAGACAATTCTATGAAAAAAGGACAAAAAAATCAACAAGAGATACTGAAGAGAGGACAAGATCAACAGCTAGACAACAAGTAAAGAAATGGAAAAAATAGTGAGCAAGATTTCCTAGAGAACAGAAACAGCTAGGTAATGAGTAGTTACAACATAAATAGCTTTTCAGGACAGAAAGAGCTAAGAGATGAGCATAGAATCAAAGATAAAAGCTCAAAATTGTGGTGAAACCTGGATTGGTTGTTCTCAAGTTGAAGAGAAATGAATAGATTGTGAATTTCAGTTAGAAAACACTGGTCTTAATTATCATAAATAAAATAAATTTCAAACAGTGTTTGGAGACCAAGAAGTATAGTGAATAATGAATCAGAGAAGATGTAATTCATGAGCCTACCACACAAGGAAGGCATATATGTGAAAGTTAAGGAGATCCAAGTAGCACTCAAGTGTTGGGCATGTTACAGCTTGAGGCCAAAATTCTGACAGAAAGCAACCATAGGTTCAAGTGAACTTTGCACCAAAGTGTGTAAAGATAGTTTTCAGTCTAATAAATGACAGGAATACTAAAATACTTTACATACTACAGTTGATTGGGTAAGAATAAATTAATTAACCCTGGTAATGATGCAATTATCCATAAATATATGGATTAAGAAAGTGCAAGGAGGTGGTTTGGTGTGGTTTAAGGGTAAATTAATCAATAAATAAATGATTAAATAAATTAAAATAGGGTCCATATTAAGTACTGGAGATCTTTAAAACTTCTTTTCAGGGGATTTAGCTTATAATCTGTGCACCTGGGAATTTGGGAACTTGATACAAAGGAGAAATTATCCAGGAAATATGTGGTATGGCTGGGCTAGGGTAGCAAACTGTCACAAGGGCTGCTGGTGTGCAAGCAGGGCTGGAAACAAGGGTACTCTGCTCAGAGAAAGCTTAGGGGAAGATTGATTAAGACTTTTTTGTGGGGAGCAGAGAAATTAAAAGAGTAAGAGTAAGATTGCTTTGATGACACTTGCTGGGATGGATTTCCCAGTAATAAGTAGTAAACTTATTTCTTGGGGAGCAGTAATCAGGAGGAAGGAAAAGGAGGCTAGTTTATATAGACAAGGGTCTGACAGGTAGTTAGCAAGGATTATTAAAGGGTTTAGTTCTGAATAGAGGTAAAACTGGCCAAGGAGTTAAGACTACATGTGTAGTGACCAGATCAGTCAAGACTACAGAGAGGAAATAACATGACAATACTAACAAATTGGGATAGGTTGTCTAATACGGTGGGGAAAGATTTCAGGCCTGGGCTTTCTAATTTGGTAATGTAAAGTTAAGGATGTACAGTGTGCATGGGAGCCATGAAACTATGTACTAAGGAAGAGAAAGTATGTGATACAATCTGTAGGAGAATGTGCATAAGGATTCCCAAAGGATGAATCATGATCAAATATAGGATAGACACAGTGAGTGAGGTCAGAGGATATGCAAGCCTGGGATATTAAGTATTTTCACCCTGGTAGATTAAGTATATGCAAGACTATTGAGTCTATCTGTATATCATGTGAGGTTAGACTCTATGTAGATATCCAGTGTATGTAGATCCTGAGTGTGTGTAGCTGCTGAGGGTATATGTTGAGGTAAGTCTCCTTAGGAGTTAGAATTCCTTCAAGTGTGAGTTACTTTGAAGTTAGATTATACTGAGTTGATTTTCAGTATTGCGGTAACCCCTGATGAAAAGGAGGGAATCTCTTGATAACCATAAAAAGAGAAGGTTGACGGGTCATCTAGTCTTGGTTCAACCAGCCTGACCTGAGGTTTCCTTCTCCATATCTGAAACCATCACCACCTTCTACACCACTACCATTTACATCTTCTGATAACAGAACACCTACACCAATCTACACCATGGAGAAGACAAAAAAATATCGTCCAGTCCAAAAATACTTCCCCAGCTGTGAAAGATACAAGAAATATCTTTACCACCAGCATCAAGTATAATTCAGCACAATATGAAAGCTGTTTTCAATATGGGAGGACCTGTGAAATGGACAAGCAGAATAGGAGGGCTTTGGGGACAACCCTGAGGGTCCAATAGAAGAGTACCCCTTTTGAGGTAAAAGAGGCTCCTGAAAATGATGCCATGATGTTGGGGTAAAATTCCAGGTTGGGAAAAGACTAGAAGTATATTGTTTGAATGTTGAAATTCAAGGTTTCTAATGCTTGATTTCCAGTCCAATTGATGCAGGAAATTTTGGAAAATACCAGAGTCAAAAGGGAAAACTTGTGTCAAACGGGAAGACTGGCATTGGATGGGAACTTTAAATTACAAGAAAATGAGGGAGGCAAGGCTTTCATAAGGTGGGGAACCCCATCAAAGGATTTTGATGAAGAAGAAGCCAAAAAAAGTCCCTACAAAAAAATCCTGTGGTTGAAATGTAGTTCACTCCATTGAAACTGCCAAAAGATGTTTTTGTCCTGGTGAATATGCCATCCAAAATGTTGATAGTGGCCATCAAAGTGCTGAATAAGGTTTTAAAATCCTCAAAGGAAGTTGTTGAGGCATAAAAACAACCAGTTGAAGCATTAAAGAAGGCCTTTGAAGGGTCAAAGAATGTCATTGAAGTGTTGAAGAAGCCCATAAAAGTGCCCAAGAGGTTCATCAAAGTATTGAAGAAGATCAGGACACCAAAGGCAGTTTGAAGATAGAACTGAATGATATTCCAGAGTAAGTTGAAGAAGGTATTCAGAGAGAAAAATAAAAAAAAGGAAGGATAAAGAAGAATGAGTAACTATAATTGAAGAAGGGGAAGATTGTAAAACTCACTCAACTGAAGGATTTAGGGAGGAACAGGGAAGAAATGGAGTTGAGGGCTAAGGACATTGAAGAAAGGAAAAGTAGGAAAATTGAAATTGGTAGAAGAACAAAAGAGGGGGCTGAATCAGGACAAAAGAATATATCTGAAGAGTGGTTGGAAGTAGTGGAGAATGGAGAGAGGTTACTAGAGATGATGGAGCCCTCAGTGATGGAAAGGGAAGTCAGGGAAGGTTCTATATTGAATGAACAGAAAGTAAACCATTCTTTAAATACTTAGAGTAAAAATTCTAAATCTTTAGATTCTAACTTGCAGCAAGGTTTCTTAAAAGAATGGGATTGTGAAAGGGTAATGTTAAAATAACAAATCATTGAGCTGTGCACATGGTTTAAAAGGGGCCTTTTGGAACACCACACGGTCAAATTTGAGCCGTGTACAAACCTCCACGGCTCATGGAGTTGTGCGGCCCAACCAGCCCGGTCTGCTGCTGTGTGGAACTCCACACAACTACATTTGAGCTGTGTGGAGTTGTACACGGCTCAAGTGTAGTCTTGTGGCATCCCACACGGCACCAGACCGCGGTGAGCAAAAAAAAAAAAAAAGGAAAAGGTATGAAAGGGTACTAACACAACCTTTAAACTAAATAAACCTTCCAAAAAAACAGAAATCAACCAAAAAAATCAAAGAATGTTCATTTTTTGGTTGAAAAAAAACAAAAAAATAAATAAATGAATCAAAATCAAAAAAACTGGTAATATCCAATGGACTAGCCCTAAAGGAAAAATACCCAAAATAACACAAGTAACTGGACTATCCCTAAAGTAAAAACACCAAAAAAAAGACAAGTAACTTGACAAGCCCTAAAGTAAAAACACCAAAAAAATGCAACTAACTTGACAAGCACTACAGTAATTTAAAATTGAATAGCCCTAAAGTAAAAGGGCCCAAAAATAAAAGAAGTCTTTTGACCAGCCCTAAAGGAAAAGTGCCCAAAAAAATACAAGTCTTTTGACAGGCCCTAAAGTAAAAACACCAAAAAAAAAACAAGTTCAACTTGTGTTAAGCTGATCCCATCCCAAGCTTAACATAAGTTAAGCTTGTGATGGAATCAGCCCAACACAAGTTTAACTGACTTACCATTAACCTCTCATTCAAAACACTCAATATAATGATGTTAACTCAAAACACTCAACATAATGATGTTCAAAATGTGATAACCCTTTATATTAATAGAATTCCTTAGATTCATTAAAATTACAATTCATATGAAGCCCAATGATGAAATGAAGTAAAAGTCTATTACAATCTAGAAAACATTTGCAGTTGATCTTTGAGATGATCAACCCAACCAGAGGCTTTTTTAGAAATCAAGGGATTTTTTCTCCCTCAAGTTCTAATAGAATCCAGTGGTGATTGTTTACAAAGGAAATGAACATTGGATCTGATTGATCAGTAACACCATTTTTCATTGGAGTATAAGTATCACATGACTCCAATGAAATGAAAAATATAGGTTTGGAATATGTGTCTGCTATGATTTGACCCATTTCTAATTTATCCAGCCATTTTGAAGAGGGAATCTTTTCATTGATGTCTTCAAAATCAAGTATTTTTTTAATCTTTTCAACCTCCTTTGCACCACCAAGCATCTTAATGTAGCGTGCTTTCTGTTTCTCTAATGTTTCAATCATTTCCTTCCTAACTTTAGACAAACCATGTTCTTCATAACCAAGAGATTTAGAAATGACTCTAAATCTGTAATTCCCATCTCCAATTGGATCCCAAAACTCACCCAAGAACTTACAGAATTTTTTGGGTATTTGATTGAGGTATTTCACGTTTGGTTCCTATCACTAAAACTAACTTAGTATTCATTTCTTTAATCAGATCAATTAAATGAATACTCACCAAAGATGAGCTTCTGGTTGAGCTTTGCTGCATGTTCTCTTCCTCTGAAGAGGATTCTGATTCCAAATTAAGTGATCCTGATTCACTTTCAGTCTCTTCCTCTGAAGTATGAAATTCAGATTCATATTCTGCCAAATTTGACTAAAAATTAATCATTAGTTAGTAACTAAGTTCATTAAACCAAAAAAATGAACATATCCCAAAAGAAAAGACTTACAATCTTTTGTCTTTTCATGTTTGGAGACCTTCTAGTTCTTTTCTCCCACTTGAGTTGTTTTTCAACAAGCTCAAACCAAGATGGTTCTTGCCGCGTATCTGTCAATTTTTTCCTTCCCCTACTTGATTTTAAGACTTTAGGTCCAAGTCTTGGCTTTGATCAATAGTTTGTAATCTTCTGAATGATATACTTCAATATTCTGCTTTGCTCATTATCTGGAGATTCCAAGATCATTGCATTGAATTTTTAACGTAACTGAGTAATGCTTAGCATTTCATCAACATTGCACTGGAAAAATTTAAAAGGATCAACCATTAGTGAATTAGGAATCATTAATCACATAGTGATTTGAACAATCCGCTTAAGCCAACTTACAGAACTAGAACTGCAAGGGTCATAGTCCCACCTCCACTGAGGATAAACATCTTTGGGTACCATGGATCCTCTGAATGATAGACCATCACCTATTTGGTGGGAATAGGGCAAACCCATAGTCTTGGATTATGACTTGGTGCACACTTTGCCATCATGATCACGTTTGAACGTCTTGAATTGTTCCCTAAAAAGATGAATTGCCTCTAAAGAAAATTTGTAACCCAATGCTAACAGTTCAGGAGGAAGAAATGTCCCTAACTTAATTCAAGATTTGTAAAGTGATGCATGAACTGATTTAATTTAATTCAAAACTGTTCCGTCAAGGCTTTTCCAAACATCCATTAGGTTTCCCAAAGAGTTTGCAAGGAATCATTTGAGAGTTGCATGGGCCCCTTCAAACCAAGATGTTTTGTTTACAAAATATGGGTTTATACAAGTCCACACTGTTACAAACGTCTCTTTGATTTTTCCATATACTCAAGTAAATCCTCATAGTCTTTCAAGAAACACTATACAAGTCAAAAGGTCAGAAACCAAAACTAGGAAGAATAAGAAGCAGTGATTTGGACCTACTCTGAGTTCCGCATCATTGAACTCCACCTCCTCCTTGGTCTTTGAGGCCCCATACTTTTCCCACAGATTCATAAAGCTTTTCAATCATTCAAAGTCATTAACAAAGTGCACTTTACAGTTTGCTTGTATGTTTTTAGACAAGTGCCAAGTGCAACATTGTCTTGATTGTTAAAACATGTATGCACTTATGCGTGTGCTACATATAAGTGTAATCCAAATGGGATGAACATATGTGCCTCTCCGGCCCATTGGACACTCACACGGACCATACGGGCCTGTGTGGATGTCACTGATTTGGGGAAACTGGCCTGAAAACGCGTGAAACAGGCCTATTGGTACACGGGCCCTAACGGGCCCGGTGAGGTATATGGGCAAATACAGCCAGATGGGCTTGCATGGGCATAATTGGGCCCAAGGTTTATTTTGGACATACTTGGCCAGACAGGCTGGCCCGCCAAAGTATGGTTTACTTAGTTTTTGGGCTTGGGGCGGCCCATTGGGGCCGCCGCCCGTGTTGCAGCCCAGTTGGGGCTGCAGCCCGTGTCACGGCCCACTAAGGGCCGCTGTTTTTGCTTACGGCCCACGCAGGGCCGTTGTAGGGGGCAGGGGGACTCAAAATGGAGCCCCCCCACCCCGGTGGCGGCCACCGCAGGGCTGGAGGCCCTGGCTCCTCCCTCTCCCCTTGCTTGCCATTGCAAGAAGGAGGGGGAGGGCTGGCTGGATGGAACCAGCCAGTGAACGGTTGTAAGGAGCAACGGGTCATGGTGGCAGGGGACTTGATCACCCCCCACCAAAGGTGGCAGCTAGGCCGGTTGCATCAAGGCGACCGGCGGTGGGGGGGAATTGACCACCCCCCCACCAACAAAGGGGCGCTCCCCCCCTGTGTCCTGGGTCCCTCCTGGCCATTTGTATGGCCAGGGGCTGGTTGCATGAGGCAACCAGCCAGAATTTGAAGTGGGGTTCTGGAACAGCCCTTGTTGGAAACACCAGAAATAACCAGAATAGGCTGGTTGTAAGGGTACAGGGACTGATGCCATGTGGGCTGATGTAGTCCAAATCAAGTAACAAGGCCTGTAGAGCCTGTAGAGCTCTTTTGGGGAAGAAAATTTGCCTTTTGGCTTGTTGTATCATGGGCTCACAAGAGGCCAATCTTTTGTACTTAAGGAGCTCTTCTCCCTTCTGTTTTCCATTATCCATTCATCATCCAATTGAATTCATCAAAAATATCATCCAACATATTGCACCATTGTGAGAGCCCATCAAGCAATTATTGACACAAGGTTTCCAGCATTTCTTCTGCTTTAAATACTGCTCATTTTCCTAAGCTAATGACTGGCCATAATTATAACATTGATGACTCTTGGAAAGTTTCAATTGCATTAATCAGAGCTTTTTCATGGTCTGTCACAAAGACTTTTGGAAGTCTCTCAGGATCATAAGCCAATTCCTTTAATGCATTTACAGACCAACTGTAGAACTCAAATGTTTCTTTTTTTATAAAAACAAGAGCTTTTGTGAAAGTTTTCCAATTGGCTGTCATTCCTACAACATGCAATAGTGGGGTTTTGTACTTATTGTTTTTATAAGTACAATCCAACATAGCAATATGATGTAATTGTTTTGAAAGCTTTACTGCCTCTTGATGCGCTAAGTACAGGGCCTCCAATTGACCCTCTCCACTGAACTTTGACCAGTGAATCCAAATTGTTTCTTCAAGCTGTTCATAGAGTACCTCCATAACACTTTTTACCTTTAGTTCTGCCAGAATTACCTTTTGCTTAGTGTTATAGATTGTTTGTTCATCAAAATAACCAGCCCATCAATCTTGCTCAATTTTCTCTTCAGTTGTAACATATTGAGCCAATCATTCATGCCTTCTACTAGATTGTCTAAGGCCACCAACAAGATTCTCCTCAGTTGAGGATTGTCAGCCTGCTACTTAGCACAGAGCAACCTGACAAAGCAACAACAATAATAATATTAAAAAAATTAAAAGGAACAAAGATAAATAAATAAATAAAATTATTATAAAATGAAGGAGTAGGAAATCCATAAATATTATTGCAGAAATGGATTCCCCACCCAAAATAAGGTTGGGTCACTCACTGACCCCACCCTTGAATTCTTACTCCTTATATTTTTTAATTAATTTAATAGAAAATGGTAAATGACCACGGCACCAGGATGGCACCTTCTAGCCATTTTAATATTTCACATGATATGTCATGTATAGGTTTCACACCTAAATTTCAGTCAAAATCCAGGTGTTGTGTGTAGTTTAGGAGTTACACGGGAAATTGTGTTTTGTCACAATTCCCGCACGCAGCCCCGCGTCCCTACAGCGCTGGTCTCCCGCGTACGCAAACTCCCGCACGCAGCCCCGCGTCCCTACAGCATTGGAATCCCGCGTACGCCAACTCCCGCACGCAGCCCCGCGTCCCTACAGCGCTGTTCTCCCGCTTACGCAAACTCCCGCACGCAGCCCCGCGTCCCTACAGCATTGGACTCCCGCGTACGCCAACTCCCGCACGCAGCCCCGCGTCCCTACAGCGCTGGAATCCCGCGCAACCAAATTCCCGCGCAGGTAATCCCGTGACCTAGTCACGCGCGCAGCTGTACAGTCCCCCGCGCGCATCAGAGCAGCGGATCAGTCCCCGCGCGCATTTGAATGGACTGATCCCCGCGCCTCCTGCCGTGATCAGTTTGACATCCAGGTACCGCTCAGAGGAGTTACAATATAGTAGGATCTACACTACATATGTAAAGCTACCACACAAGCATGGATTATAGTTCAAAAACCTTAAAAATCAATTAAAATTAGTTATTAACCAAATTTTAGTATTTTTTATTACTTAAATAAAGATCCAGACTTACCACAAAATAAGTTGATCAGAACCTTCAAAGACCACGAAACTACATAAGGAGTGATCGTAAAAATTATTAAAAATTACATACAGAATCAGAAGAGGATGGAGAATCAAAAAACATCCACGTCTGCTCACTTTGGACCAGTACTTACTGTACAAATTGAGGATCAGTGCAGGATCAGAAAAATGACTAATCTATTGATTAACAGATCCTGCAGCTAAAAAAAAGGAGCTGTTCCTTGACAGATCTAAGGCCAGCAGGCTAACAGCACCTTGAGGACGTGCCAATCTTGCCATTATTGCCCCCCTAGCCTCAGCCCATGGCTAGTACCCCTTCTAGAGGTCCTCAAGCACCCAAAAAAGAATATTTAAACAGGCTCTTTTTTGCCCTTCTGTTTCCAATCAGTTATCAGTTATCAGGAATTATTTATTATCAATCAGACACAGTGTCATTGTTAATCAAGTGCTTATATGAAGATAAGAAAGTGATTTATGACTTAGTCTGTAGTAGTATTATTTACCTTTATTAACCAATCAACCATTGAAGTTTAGTCGAGCAATCTACCCCATCTGCTCTGAAACCCTTCCAATTATTCCAGGATTTTCGTGGTCAAGTGCTCAGAGTGAGTGTTTCCCTTCCTATCTAGGCCACTTGTGCTGTTAAGCCCAGCCATTAGTGGAATAAGTCCTTTCTAAGGCACCCATATTTATTCCAAGGTTCTTAAACTGCCTAAGGAGGCCCCTTGAAGAGAGGTTGCTAGTCTGTAAAGATCCCCAGTAGTATAATACTGTGGCCCCTCTTTTTATATTATATTTAAAATATTTATAACCAAACCAAATAAACCTTGCACTTGCTCTTACCATACCATTATTGGAGCTTTAAAGTGTTTATTCTTTGGAATATTATTGCTCCAAGTTCTTTTATCACTCTCTGTAGCTAAAGGACTGCAAGGTTCCTGGTATCAGAGAGCTGACAAGGATGCATTAAGGGATGTTCAGACGGTTGATTTTTATGTTGGGTTTCTTTGTAGGAGAGGCGCCACAAGGGGTCTGCCTTTGTGCAACTTGCATGGATTGAAAACTTGCACCCAACCTTCCTTGTGTGAGTTTGTCTAGACCATTTGTTTTGAAGATTTCCTGAATAGGAACCATGTCTATCACAGGCTAAATCCACATATTGGTCACGCTTTGAGTTGAAAACTGTTAAAGTGTAACCATGCTTCATTGCCCATGTTTGACAATAGTTTTGTGCCTCTTCCCTAGTAGGAAAAGCTCTCAAGGGAGGTGGGTCAAGTGGATCTGCCATAGTTACATAGTTATATTGATGGAATGCACTCCATCAGTTTCAATCAAATTAAATACGGCAAAGACTAGTAACATAAAATGTTACTCACCACCAGCGGTCATTTCCATTTGTGAATAATTTTGTTCCTCAATTGTCACCCTTGATGAGGATGCAATTGGGGCATCCAATGTTTCATTACCCAAATCCTTTTTTTCTTTTTCCAAAGATTTGTTGATGGCACTATCAATGTAGACCTTCCACGCAGCCATATCAGAAGAAGGAAGGCTTGCCAATGTTCCCATTCAAAAAAATGCAATGGTATATTTCAGTATTCAATCCAACTTTCAATTGATCAAACAAAGTTTTCTCAGTTTTGAGTTGAGAAAGAATTGTTTGCAGAATTTTATATGATTTATGATTTCATTTTTCACTTTAATTTCACTTTGGTTTCAATTTAATGTCTCTTTGGGATTGCTAGGTGTGGAAAAAAAGTCCCACAAAGTATGCATTAATCCCAAATTTGGGTTGAAATAACATAATTGTGGTCCAGGGGGTGCCCAAAATTCTGGCATGACTTCTGGGGGGTTGTGCACCCCCAAACATGGTTCCTACACAACCCCCCGGGGGTTGCGCATGTTTGAAACTGCCCTTTGTAGTTGTCTTTGGGCCCCAAAGGCTCATTTAAGCGGTTTAGAGCCCTACACAACTACCACACAGTTGAAGCCGTGAACTTAACATCACCCATTGTGAAATTAGAAAAGAGAAATTATGTTTTCTAGAGGCTAGGATGAAAAGGAGTGCAGAATTAAAGAAAAAGCTATCAGATATTCATGCTTTAGCTGGTATGACCTTTCAATTAGGTACTTCTGGAAGAGCTCCTAATTCTTATGAAACTAGAAAGCTAAAACTAGCAAATTCTTGGATGGCTAAAACAAAAGAATTAGAAGAGGTTATTTTTGAAAAATTTTAAGATAGCATATATATATATATTCATAATTTGTATTTTTTTTTATTTCAATATACATGAAGAAGAAAAAAGATTTTTTTTTTTGGATTTGAAGATACACGGAATTTTGATTTATTTTCATTATTATCATTTTCAATTGGAAACATAAGAAAGAGGCTTCTGATTTTTTTTCTTTTTTTTATTTAGAATTTTTGTTTTTAGTGGGTAAAGTGTGTGGAAATCTAAGATTAATTAAGGGAAGTTGGTAAGATTAGATTTAGGTTCCCAAATAGTGTTTTTTTGTTGTTTTGGAAAACTTTTGACTCAACTAAGTAGAAAAAATTTCCCCTCATTAATTTGGAATCAATTATTTGAGACAATTCCCATTCTGTTTCTTAATCTATCTTGACCTGTTTTGTTCTGGGAATGTGTCTAGAAGAAAATGGTTTTCATGATAGCTTTTGTTTAAGAAGGCGTGGAACACTGGATTGATAGTGGACCATTGGGAAGGGAGTTTGAGTTTGAACATGTTCCTAACAAGCTGCTTTGTAATCAAAAAAGGACCTAAAAATTGCTCTGAAAGCTTAGGTGTTGGAAAGCTAGTTTTCATTTTTTTAGAAGAGAGAAATACCTTGATACCAACAGCAAATGATTCAAGAAATTTGCTTCTTTTGAGGTCAGCATATCTTTTATATCTTTGAATAGATTTTTTGAGTTCAAGCCATAACTGTTTTTGGTTCTGATGTATCTGGGTGACGTAGTGACCTGCAGGCTGGTATCTACTACATGCAGGCCGGCCAATTTGGGGTGTTTTCTGTAAATATTGAAGAAGGGAGAATATCTAGTTGAAGTTTTGGGGGAATTTTTGTACAAAAATTCAGCAAGAGCATTCCAGGTATCCCAATTGTCTTGGTGTTAACTGACATAAATCCTAAGCAATTGTTCCAGGATCTGATTTAACCCTAAATTTTTCCATCCTTCTAAGGGTGAAAAGCCATTGAAAGATTCCTTTTTAGCTGTAATTTTTCAGACATTGTTTTACAGAAAGAAGAACCAAATGAAGAGCCTCTAATGCTGAAAATATCAGCTGAGAGGCCATGCTTTGAAAAAACATGTGAGATTAGTCAATTAGCTAATTTGAAAGAAGAAGTGTCAGTTGTGGTATTTATAAAGATAGAAATTTTTGAAAAACAATCAACCACCAGAAGGATTGATTCAAATCCATTGGATAGGGGTAGTTGAGAAATAAAGTCCATAGAGAGTCAAGTCCAGGAAGTATCTGAAATGGGTAAGGGTTGAAGGAGTCCAAATTTCTTGTGGTGACTGGGTTTTTTCCTGCTGCAAATGTAACAGGAGGAAGCATAGTCTTTGATAAAGGAGTTCATGTTTTCCCAATGAAAATCTCTTTTAGCTATGTCTATTTTCTTGTCTTGCCCAGGGTGACCAGAAAGTGGGGAATTGTATCTTTTTCAAATTATCTCCAATTGAAGCTGTTCATCCTCCTTGGGAATGTAAATCCTGTTCTAAAAAATTAGAAGGAAAGTACCTTGTTCAATCAGGTAAATCTTCATTTTCATTTTCTATGTAAATTCTGGAGAATCTGTTTGGTTTGTTTTTTGGATTTCCAGAATTGAATCATGTTGTCAAAGTTTCTATTGAATGGTTGAGTGGGTAAGAAAAATATTTGTGAATTTCCCAATTTAGTCTGTTTCAAGAGTTTTTTGTAATTTTATGGGTTCTTTTCTGAATCAATCCCCCCCTTGGGATGCAAGTTGACTTAACATGACAACACATCAGTGGAAATTGAATGCTTTTGAGTTATATGAACAATGGAAAAGTCAAATTCAGATAGGAAATCAGCCCACCAGACCTGGAAACAAGTTAGAAACTTAGAGGTCATGAAATATTTCAAGTATAGGCAATCAGTGAGAACTTCAAAGGTGGTGGAAAGGATCAGGAGATAAGCTCTCCAAATTTTGATAGCCCATACAATGGCCAAGGGCTCCTTATTGTGAATCTTGTAATTAAGCTCAGCATTGACCAACTTCCTGCTATCAAAAGCAATTGAATATTTGGATCCATCAAGAGAAACCTGTATGAGCACAGTCCCTAGGGAGTAGTCACTGGAATCAGTTTCCATGAAAGAATTTAAAGAGTTATCAAAACCTTTAAGAATAGGAGCCTTGGTAAAAGCCTGTTTAAGGTCCCCAAACTGCTACAAAGACTCAGGAGTTAGAGGAAATATTGGGTTAGATCCTGTAAGAGCAGTGAGGAGGTGCACCTCACTTTAGTAGTTGATTATAAAACTGCAATAAAAATTAGAAAAAACCAAAAAAGTTTGCAGAGCCTTTTTGTTTGTTGGTGCAAGTAAATCCAAAATTTGTTCAAATTTGGATTTTTCCATTTCAATACTTCTCTTAGTGATCATTTAGACAAGTTGATAAACCAAGGAAGCATGGAAATAGCATTTCAAAGCTTTTCCATAAAGGTTGTTTTTCCAAAGTTGTCTTAAGACTTCAAACACATGGGATTTATGCTGCTCTAAATCTTTGGGAAAAAAAATTCATCAAGTTAAACCACCTCAAAGATGGTGAGATGGTCAGAAAAGATTTCATTAACCAGAAATTGAAAAGAGGCAGGAGCATTGGTCAGCCCAAAAGGCATAGCCAAATATTCAAAACTGAAAAACTGGGTTCTGAATGCTGTAAGATGTTAATCCCCTTCTTTCATTCAAGAAGATTATAATCACCCCTGATTTAAATATTAGAGCAAATAACAGAAACAGAGAAGACTGTTTACAATTTTTTTTTCAGGACCAAAAATAAAATAAATTTCAGTTGAGGTAAAAGAAAACAATGGAAACATGTAAGGCAATGGTAAAGTTAGCTACCTTAAAAAGAATGACTCTGATATACATTGGAGGACAGATGGTTAGTTGGAGAAGCAAGAGACTTGGAAAGGACAAGAAATCAGCAAAGGCATGGGGAGCTGAATCATGGTGATGAAGGAAACAAGATTGAGTTTGTGAGAAAATGGAGATGACAGCTTGAGTAAGAAAGGCTAGAGAAGAGAGTGCTTAACTGAATTGGGACCCAGGATTCAGATGGTAGGGGTGAAAGTTTTACAAGGAGAGAGAATCCTGGTCCCAGAGTCAATGAGCTAGTTAAGTGAGAAGGAAAGATGGGAAATGGTGATTACAGTGTGTCCGCACCGGGGTATTTTCAGAGTGAATGTGCAGAAGGTGTTGAGAGAGGTTTACCTGGGGGCTACAGAAGGAGTAGGATGGATTGGGGTGAAGCAAAAATAGAAAAAGAAATGAAATCAAATAGAATGGATCAAATAAAATTTAAAAGTATGCATGAGGTGGATAAAAATTTGGAATGGAAGGAGGAAGCAATTAATTTAAAAAAATAAGTGAGTCATTGGAGGAATAGGGTACCAATTATTTTGATTAACAGGGTAAAGTTTGCAATAGTCAACACATAGCCACAACCCACCATCCTTCTTATTGAGAAAGAGGAAATGTGCGCCAGTGCTTGAAGTCCTGGGGAACATGAAAACTTTCTCTATGTTTTCTGCTACATAGGCTTGTAGGGCTCCCTCTTCATGGTATATAAGGGAATACATAATCCCAACTGGAGGTATGGGGCCTTCCAATTTAATGTGGTGCTTGTAAGCACAGTGTGGAGGGAGTTTTTCAGCCATAATAAGGAAAAAAATCTAAAAATTTATTTTAAGCTTTGAAAACCTTTCCATCATGGTTATAAATAATTCAGGTTCCTCTCCTTCATCCAAAACCTCTACAGAAGATTGCTTTGGGATTCAATCAGAAGTGGAAATAATAATATGCAAAATTTGAATTGATATATCATCTTCTGTGTCCTCCAAGAATTCCAGAGAATTTCCAAAGAAAATCTTATTTGAAAAGGTAGGTGTTGAACTCAAAGAGGTGTTTTAAGTTTGCATAAATTTTGAAATAGGAGCAGGTACAGTTGTATTCACTTCCACTGATGGAAAGTCAGAAGGAAGTGTAGTGGCCAGGTTGAGTTCAACAAGGGGGAACTGATTCAAAGCTAGTTGGGTTCTTTGGGTGATCAATACCAGTTTTCAATTTAACACAGGGTTCCAGAAATGGAGGAATTCAATACCCAAAATTATTTCCTTGTTAAAAGGAGTATCAATTACCAAGAAGTCCCATTCTAAGTTGGGAAACAACAGAAGAGAAAAGGTGAGGGTGACCTTGTGAGAAATTTATTGCAAAGGTGATTTAGAGGGGCTGAAAATAAACAGGAAAATAGCAGTGGTCAGAGCTTTTTGGGAAAGAGAGACTTGATAAACCATATATTTTGAAATGAAATATTGTGTTTCTCCTGAATCAATACACACTCTGTAAGGCTTCTCTATGAGAAAAAAAAACAAAACTTAAGCCTTCAATCAATGGCTCAGGTGTCTTGCTTTCCAAGGTATGTACTCAAATAAAGGAGGAGTGATGGCCATGGTGTAACAAATTCCCATCACCTAGTCTTTTCCCTGTTTAGATTTGGCTGAAGCTGCTTTTTGGACAGGTTTGAATCCTGGGAATTTTATCCAGAGGCTGGATTTGTGATCACCCGCACAGTAGTTACACAAACTTTACCTTTCTCATCTAGAATTTTCTTCATTTTCAAGGTGTGCATCCTCCACCATATTTGGGTTTGAGGGGAAATTTAGTATAGGGTTGGATCCATGAGTTGTAGAAGACTTATAATATCCCTTAGGTTTACACGGCTGACTGGGGTTTTGAGGATTGGGAGGAGTTAGGAACTGGTTCCAACCTTTGGAGTCTAATGGGATCTGAGGAACCTTTCCCTCATCCTTTCATGGTAACAAGTATTGTATTTCAAGGCAAAATCCATAAGCTCCTTGTGGCATTTCTTGAGTTCCATCATATCCAGCTAGCTGATCAAATAGTCTGGCAGGTAGTCCCTGTCTGAAATGGAAAAAGAAGCCTTTATCACCCCACCCAGATACCTCAGTCATTGTCACATGGAGGCTTGATACAAAGCCAGGGTGGAATTGACTAAAAGTAGGAAGGAGACTAGTACCAGAAGAGATCCAAGATGGCTCAGGCTGAAGTTTCAGCAAAAGGTATTAAAGAATCCAAGATGGGTAAAGAACCAAAGAAGACTTAATATGAGTAAGGATGGTACTAGTGGGGAAGATACTCCAGAAGGAGTGGACCAAGAGATAGGGTGCAAAACAAGAAAAATTTTTTTCTTAAGGAAACAATTGAAAGTGTAGGATGAGTCAGGTTTATATAATGCTATTTACAACCTGTGATATCTTACATTTGTAACATGTTAATGATACCTGGAAAGATGAGTAATCATCTAGGCTGTATTTCATAATCAAAACTACATATGTTTCATGAGTATGATAGTCATAAGAGTCCTGAATTAAGTGATATAGTTAGTGGCATAACCAGTGATATTAATTTTGATAAGGGTTACATATTTTTCAGCACTTTGGATCTCTAGGTAATCCAAAAAAATAGTATGGAGTTATTGAGTGAAAAGGAACCAGGAGTTGAGTAAGAAGGCTGGTCAATGATTACCAATGTGGGAAAGATAAGGTTGGATCCATCTGCTAGCATTCCCTGAGAGGTAAGGTACTGTAAAAAACACTTTCTTTGTGTAAGTAGAAAAATGAATTTCATCATTAGAAAAAATGGTTTTGCAAGCTTGAAGGAGTGATTGAAGCTTGGTTGGTTTAGTTCCATCAAATCTTTCCAGAGAATTAATGGATGGTGATTTAAAATTCAAAGAAGGTTGGTGGTCAGCATGTTTAGACATATGATTCATTGCATTAGTACTTTGCTGAAGAATAGACAGCAGGGAAGGGTCAGTAGAAGATCCCTGAATAAGATTTAAGGCATTAGTAGTTTGAGAAGTTGGAGGGATTTCAGCTGCATTAGAGTTCTGGATTGGATTACCCTTGGGGGAAGGGGAATTAAAACCACTAAGAATTCTGGAGTCAAAGATGGTGCTTATCATTTTCTTCTTCTCAATGCTATTCTGGGATTTGAACCAAGCTGAGGTCAAAAGAAGGATATTCCAAACCATGGTAGCTAGTTTCTGGGAATTGGCCTGTGAACCTGTGAAAGTTATCAGAATCAGAGTGCAGAATAGGAGAAATTGAAACCTGTAGTACAGGATCCAAAATTCTAGTGTCCATAGGAGTGGATTTTATTGTTTCTGGTTCTGGAAAGTTCGAAAATGTTCTTCCAGTCCCACGGGCTGGTGGGGTAGAAGGGTCAGCTGGTTAAAGTATAACCCTAAATCTGGAACTAGAAGTGACATCTGGGGTAGAAATTTGAGAAAAAAGTGCACATAAATGCTGTTTCCTGATGAATGGTGACCAAAATTTTGGTTTTATCCATGCAAGAAAAGAAATTAAAAAAGAAATGGATATTTTTTGTGATATTTTGACCAATTTTCATTTGATTTGAAAAAATCTCAGTGTCAAATTGTCAAATTAAGTGTTGGATACATCAAAGAATCAAAGCATTGGGGTTGCAGGATAGAGGTAAAATAAAAAAAAAATCAGAAGAATATATATTTTTGAAGTGATAAATGGTTTAAGAGGAAAAAAATTGAATAGCCAATTAGACCAATTAGGGCATATCAAACTTAAGAAAACCTGCCATTTTTAATGGCAGGTTTCAACCCAAATCCCCCATCTCAAACCCACCATTAAAAATAAAAAAAAACACTTATTTCACATCAGACGTGTCAAAGTTACCTGAAAATAAATGGGGTTTTTCAAACAAAGTACATAAAGGCCCTCAAAAGCTCAACCACGCGTCATTCCAAATTTTCACCCCTGGTTTCATCATCCAACCTTATTGGAACACTTCATCACTCTCATTGCTTCATTGCTATCCTCATCACTTCATCACTCTCATTGCTTCATTGCTATCCTCATCACTTCATCACTCTCATTGCTTCATTGCAATCCTCATCACTTGATCACTCTCATTGCTTCATTGCGCTTGATCACTTCATCACTCTCACCTTGCTTTATCACTGTCATCACTTTATTGCTTTCATCACATCCATCCTCTCATTGCTTCATTGCTTCATCACTTCATCCCCAATTTCATCACATCCTAACTGTAATTGCTTTATTTGTCAGCTTGCTACTATTGCAGAGCAAGCTGCAAAAGTAACAAAAATAACACAAAAATAATAATATTAAAATTAACCTAAGAAGGAGTAGGAAAACCATAAATATTATTGCAGAAATGGATTCTCCACCCAAAATTAGGTAAGGTCACTCACTGACTCCACCCTTGAAATCCAACTCCTTATAATTTTAAATAATTAAGAAAAGAAAGACCAAAATACCACGGCATCACTCACCATGAAAAAAAAGGCTGCACCTGCTGGCAGGTGTAGCACCTGAAACTTGTTTTCACTTGGTTTTGAATCTGAGAAAACTCTGTTTCTAACTTGAGTTGGAACCTGAGAAAAGTTGTTTGTATCAGTTCTTGAGGATTCCAAGTAATTCTAGTGCATGCATGGAATACAGAAGATTTGGAATTATGGGGAAATTCAATCTTATGTAAAGTGATAGAGGAGTGAAGCAGTGCGGTTTCATACCTGACACATAAAAGTTACTACCTGGGTTGGATAAGTCAAGATTTTGATGCTTTTTTTCTTTCTATTTCCTATTAGATCATTACAAGAGGTTTGAGGGTCCTTTTTTTTTGTTACTTTGTGGTTGAAAAAAATTGTATTTTTTGAAAGGATTAAATTCAGTTTTTAATATCTTCTTTTTCTTCTTGTGAAATGTAATAAATCTCAATTTGATGTAGGAAATTGAAATGTCACCCTAAATTTTAACTGAAGATTCAAAAATCTACTCAGACATGTTGGAAATATTGTACCACATAGATATTGAGTTCAGTAGATATTGAGTTCAGTTATACATTTCAAATAAATCAATTTGAAATTGAAACAATTGAGGAGTTTCAAATTTTATTTTACAAAAAGAATGAATTTACAAAAAGAAAACCATTTCCTTGAATGATTTTATTTCTCTAATGTCTTTTTGCAGAAACTTTGTTTTAAATATTTCTTATAATATTGGAAGCTCAAAAGAATTAATCTAGTGATATTGATTTGTTTTATTTAGCAGGAATTAATTAATAAATAAAAATGTTCTAAAATTTAGAGATTTTGATATTGTTTTCTGGGTGACAACAGAGGAAATATAGAACTACTTGGAATTAAATTTATTCAAACCAACGTGGGGTTTCAAGTGATTTTTCTAATCTTTCTAGTTTATCCTCTACTGGCTTCATCTCCAAAACCAATTTCTCTGTCCAACTTAATGTGGCAAGAAATAGAGGGCAGTAACAATTAGAACGGAGGGATTGACATGGTTTCATCTGATAATTTGGGACTATTTCATCATAAGTTCTTCCATATTCTACTTGTTTTTTAGCTTGAAGTTCACCTTTCATCTCAGATATGTAGTTGAGAGTGTTGTTATCAAGATTATGAAGAAATTGTGAATAAATTTTGCTTCTCCAATACACTTGGACAGAGTGATATTTCCCCTCATTGTCTTCTTCTGTATCTGAGCAGCATTCCTTGCTAGGGAGAAGGCATTTTGCCAAATCCCTTCCAATATGGCGCTCTGCAGTGGCCAAGCGGTTTCTGTATATCTTGAAGATTCAAGACCAAAATTTTAGCTAAGAGGATTTAGAAAATGGAGAGAAATCTTAAGCTTACTCTGTGTTTAACTCTAGATCTAGGCTTCTTGTTACGTGTCCTAGGCTTCATGTAATTATCATTCTGCCCACGTAGCCAACGTTCAAGTAGGCCAAAGAGTATGTCCTTCTTGCAAAACTCAATATCAAGTGGATAATTTGTAAATGAATCATTGTCCTTAGCATTTAACCAATGTTTTATTATCACTTCTGACAATATTTGGTCCCACTTTGTTGAGTTATGATGGTCCCATTGGAAAGTTGGAACATGTATGCCATAGCTTTCTAATTCTTTCTGGAATTGCTCTTTGAACTTTCCAGGAATGCTCTTCTTCCCTCCATAGAGGTTTTCATTGGTTTTTTCCATGTTGAAAAAGTTGTTGTTTGGGTCAATTTTATTGATGCTTTTTGAGTTTAAAACCTGTGCTTGATCTTCAGTGGGTGGGGGCGGAACCCTGTCTCCTCAAGATTTCATGTTTAAAATAGTCTTTACATAGTCACGTAGGCATAGACTTATGGGGTAATTGGAATTTGGCAAATGTTCTGCTACTTCCTTGTTTAATGTGCGAGTTTTGATGGATTTTGAACTATGAGGAGGTCTAAAATCCATGTTATAATATAGGGAAGTCTTCAACTAGCACTTGAAAAGGTTGTGGGGTTGTTTGAAGTTTAGATTTTTTGGAGGGAGAGAATTTGCAGGCAATTGAATCTGAAGTTATTGGCTATTGAATATGATTAATTTTGAGAGATTATAAAGGGTTCATGTACAAATTGAATATCTCAAATTGGATATGCATCTACTCTATAACTCATTTCAAGCATGTGAGCCAAATTCTACATTGTGCAATGAAAAAAAAATATTGTCAGAATGAAGAAATGTTTGGGAACTACAACTTGGATTTTGATTAAAATGACCATATTTTTTTTATTTATGTTTTGCTTTACCATGGATCTTGATTGAGATGATTATTTTTTATCATTTTAAATGATGTCAGGAATAATAATCATTCAGTTCCCTTAACCAGGGAAAAGAATTAATCCAAAAATAGATTGAGACTTATTATTAAGTTTTACAGTTGAAATGATTTTATAGATTTTACAATGAAATTCAAAAGCTTGCTGTTGCAAACCAAGTATTTCCTTGGTACATTTAATTAAAATCAAGAAGAAACCTATTATTAAAAATAGAAATTTTCTCAAATTACTGGGATGAGCACTTAAGTTGTTGAAAATTTCACCTCCATTTTTTAAATCCATGGCATGTTCAAGAGGATCAATTTTACCCAGGTTTAGTATTGAAATTGATGAAATGCTTTTATCATTTTTTACATGGGGAGTCAAATTTCAATTGTGAATTGGTATGAAAATGCTTGAAAAAAAAGGTTCCTCTAATGCAATTGAGAGGTGCAATTTTGATCCAACTTGCAGTAAAATCTGATTGTGAATCTGTTTTGATATCTGCTACAGGTAAAGAAAATATTAAAAGTTTTCTTAATAACTGAATATTTCTGGTTTTGAATGCAAATTTACAAGGATTCATCTGAAATTTTGAGTGCTTAAATTCTACCCAACTGAAAAGAGGGCCAAGGTAATATTCTTAAATCAAAAATTGAATGAAAACTTCATTTCTTGATGATTTACCACATTTTAGATAAAATGTTTGCAATTGAAAGTAGATAGAATTTAATTTTTTGATAAAAATCATGTTCTTACTTCCTTTCATGTATTGAAACCATTTCATCTTATTTGGTTAAAAATGACTTTGGAAGATTAAACTGAAATCCCTTGAGACGTATCAAACCTGACTGCATAAATAAACACAAATCTTACCACCTTTCCACTTGTGTTTACCTTCATGGGTGGGTTGGAGTTCATGAGAGGACAATATTCCACAAAACAAGTTCAAGTTTCTTGCAACGCACATCAAGCTTTATTTTTCAAATTTTATTTTTGTTTTAAGCCAAATATAATTGAATTTCTTTACAAAGAGAGCTACTTATGAAAAATTAGTTCTTTCATTTAAAGTCATAGTGAATTTTTCAAGATTATTTTGAGATTAAAATTGGGTGATCTCATCCAAAAATACTTTGATTTGATACCTTTGAGGTATCAAACCCCATTCATTGGAAAAATCCATGGATTTTCATAGGATGAAATAATTCATTTTATAAGGAAACCAATGGACAATAAATCTGATTGGATTTTGCCACATATCAAAACATGCATTGGACTTGAAAATTTAAAGATTATCAAAAGGTCAGACACTCCATAGTTGACAAACTTCCATGTATTATTGATTTTTTCATGAAACAAAGATGAGTTTTTCTTTTCTCATTGCATAAACAGGCTTTTTCTAGCATTGACTTTGAGATAAGGCACTTATTATTCTATGTTCTTGTCAAGCCTTGTTTTATAATTGAAAAGAGGTGGAATTTTCATGAAAGATCAAGTAGAGAATCCAATAATTGTGAAAATTACTGGTAATCATTGATGAGAAACATCTAAAAGTCCATTGGAATTGAACTTCTATTGACCACCAATGAAACAGCTGTAAAAGAAATAGAAATTAATGATAAATCTGATATGATTTTTGAAGCATAAGTACTTACACCTTCTGAGGAATTCACGCCTCTCCATCCAAAGGTGCAAGACATTTGGTATTAATTGTTCTGGAATATGCAATTCTAAGGCTTCCCTGTCAATTATTCTTTGAATTCTGCGAACCCAAACTCTTTCATTCCGCTCTTCATGCATCAAGATTTCACTTGGTGCCCAAATTTCAGGACATGGCTGAATTTTTTCCTTGAGCTCATGATCAATATGTTGGTGTGTTTCTTCCAACCATTCTTTTTGTTCATGGCATAATAGAACCATTTTCTTTGCTTGAGGTTTCAGGGGTATTGGGAGAAATTGGTGGATTGGATATGTGTTTTCTGTGAGGTATGAGTTGGTTTGATAAGTTGTGTACAAATCAATTTTGGTTTGATATTTATAGGAAATTAAAAGGAAGTATACTATTGCATGACTTCAAATTGAATATTGCATATATAAAAAACCTATGCATAGATTGTATGGAGATCTTCATTGGTGCTTAGCATTATATGCATTAAATACAGTAATTCAAGAGTATTACATACTGTATAACTTTGGTAATGATTTGGCAGATTTTAAGAAATTCCTGTGGCATTTTGAAGCAGAAATGTTGAATATTATTGAATCTATGGGTTTGGAGATCATATGGAAATTGGAATGAAGTTTCCTTGGTTGATTCATTTCTTAAGAAATGAATGATTGGTTGATAAATGAAGGTATTGTGAATCACTGATGTTGATAACCGAAAAAAAATCACAGCTAAACTTAAAATTAGGAAAGAGAGATATTTTCATGGTTTTGGATAGATTTATTTATTTGATTAATATTATGTACACTCAAACAAGCCATGATATGATCCCTTGCTTTGTTTTATTTCCTTTAAGAAAACAATAATAATATTGAACAGCAGTTTTTGGAGATATCCAGTAATTTTTAAGCAGGGTGCCGTGCCTACTTGCTTTGAGTTGCATTCCATCACCTTTGTATGAGTGTTTGAGCAACACACAGCATCAATGCTTTTGGGGCAAACCAAACATGATATTTCAATATGGAAGGCCCAAAATATTGGATCAATTCAATGTTCCATTGATTGTGTTTTTAATATGCAAAATAATGCAATTCTTCATTGAGTTGTTGTTGACTCCCATAAAATCACAATATCAAATTAATTTGTAAAAAAAAACTCAGCTATTCTTGATTTAAAGAAAAAATTTAAAGACTTTTTCACAATTGTTATGCTTTGCAGCAGATGATGGAAAGAATTATGTAATGAACAAATAATCTCATTATTTTCCAAAAATGTAGCATTTGGATTGAAATTAAAGGGCTACACTAAATCTTTTTTAAATTTAAAATCAGCAAATTAGTCAATAAGTTTCAAGGGCAGTATGATCATGAAGCATTCAATCATCCAAAAGAACCATGTTTCCAAGTAAAGAATTTGATTATCCCAAGATCAGAAAAAAAATTGAAAACAAGAATTATCCATTGGGAAAAACTAACAGTCTAATTTCCTAAAAATTCAACGGAATTAACTGTGGGAAGCTTGGGGTTCTGAGGTAACTTCAACTCAATTAGAAGAGGTAGTTTTTTCAACAGCCCAGGCAGTATTAAAGTGGCTACCCATATCATAGTCAGTAACCAGCACAATATCCTCCAGAAGGACCTCAGCCAATTTTTCATAAGAAAATCTTTCAGTAAAAATTCTAACTACATCTCTCCAGTTTATTTTTTGGTCTTTACTAAAGCCCATATCAAGCAAGGCAGTAAGAATATATGCCCTTGTGTTACCAAGTTGTCCCCAGAGTCGATCAGCAGGCAATCCAGCCTTCAACCTTGACTCAAGCACAAGACTGCCAAATTCAAGGAGCATGCCAGACTTCCACTTGGGCATGACTCGTTGATTTCCTGGAAATACCCATATAGCAGCAGGACCAAAAACTAACATGTGTGAAACACATGCTAGAGAATTGGTTGCCCATCAATTCTTCTTCTCTGCCGAGTCCTTTGACATAAAAGGCTGCTGATTATCTTCTTTTTCATCAAGCCATAAGTTTATGAGCCCAGTGACTAGGGAGACAACATATTCAAAAACAGTATTAAGGCCACCTCTTCTAGCATTCATCTTGGCTTCCTGGTTAGCACCTGACCTCTTGTGTTGAGCAAAGGTGGAATCATTGATTACAGCTGCCTGCAGGTTGGCAAAGTAACTTTTTGCTTTGAGTAAAGCTTCATCTGAAGTCCCGTTAATACCTTCCATTGAGAAGAGGATATTTTTTGATATTTTGTGTGAGACTACACCTATGATGTCATTCAAGGTGTGCTTCAGTTTCATGTATGCCCCACGTATTGGCTCTCTGGTATAAGTTAGGATCTCAGAGAGGGGATGCATATTGAGCTGCACTGTCTTCTTGGAACGAGAGAAGTAGTTTGTGTTTAGGAAGGTGCTTCCAACAAAAACATCATCATCTTTTGCCAGCACTTTTATGATAAATCAAAAAGTAAGAATCAATTTATTTTCACAGGATTGGAAGACAGAATCATGAAAATTCACCCTCTTTGCACCGTTTCAAACAGAGATCCAATGATTTTAAGATTGTTAATGACTCGGGGGGTTTGACAGGATCCTTTGGCCAAGGAGGTTAAGGGTATTGGTAATTAGAAACTGGGTACTGCTGATAATTTTGGAATAGGTCAAAGGTGTTGCATTGTCCTTTAATTCTTCCCAGTATGACAACCTCAACAAGTCTTCCTTAGTCAAGCCAACAAAAAGTTCTAGACAATGCAATAGAATTAGCTGCCATGATTTTCATTTCATCACAAAATAATTCCACTGACCAGGCTGATTTGAGCCAGGATTTGATGTTAGCCCAATGATTTGGGACTGGGTTTCAGTTGGGCTGCTAGCCTGGCCTCCAGGCTGAGATGATTGGTTCAATGAAGGGTTCTCAATCCTTGGCCTTGAAGTTCTCTGTTCCATATCCCTAGTAATGAGTCCGGCATCAGATGCATTCCGTTTTTAGAGTGTTGAAGATGGGCCACTCTGATTCAGAAAGGGAAGATTAATTTGGAAGTCAATTTTGGGTTGATTATCCAGCATAGCCTTCAAAATAGGAAACTGACCGGCTCAGGGGATGTTGGGACTAGGGTGGGTGCAGGTGTGGGACTCCTGGGTGATGGTTCAATAACAATGACTTCTGGTTTCTCTGGTTGGCCATCACTTGAGCGAGTGAATTCTGTGTTGGAATCAGAGGATTCAGAGGATGCTTGAGAGCTAGAGGGTGGCCTTGATTGGGATTGTCTAGCTGCTTGTTGAGCAGCTTGGGCAACCAGCCGGGCAGATGCCCTGGTTCCTGGAGCAATCCGGGGTCCTTCAGCTGGTGTTTCTGGGTGAAGCACTGGGATATTGTCAGAGGCCTAGAAGGGGGCAATATCAGGGGCAATAACCGCAGCTTCTTGAACTGGATCCTCCACAGGAACAGCTTCAGTTAATGTTTCAGGTTCACCTGGAGATATGGGAATGTATCAGCTTTTCATATTTGGATAATTGTTGATAAACACTTTTTTGCATCAAATGATTCTCTTGACTCACTGGTTTGGTTGGCTGGGAGCTCTGCTGGAACCACTGTAAGCTGGGGGGCAGGATGATCTTGTGAAGTTTGTGTTTCATCATTCACCAATGGTATGTTGTGATTTGATTGGACAGTGGAACTATCAGCTATTGTTGGCTTTTGTTGTTCTTCAGTTGAAGGCGCAAGCAGACCAAGATCTCTGGAGTTTTGTAACCTCATTGTTTCCACCTTTGCATTGTACTTTTTCTGATAAAACTCAAGCATTGACTGCAATACTTGTTTATGAGATCTTTCAACATATTCCTCATTAAGGAGTGCAGTCAATTGATTAAGAGCACGTTTTTCTAAAAATTGATCATGCCAGTTCAAATAAGTATTAGACCACAAGGGACCCAGGGAATTTGAACACTTACCTGGGAAATAAGCCATGGTATAATCAAGAAAGTTTCCAAGGTGAAGAAGCTGGAGATGATGACATTGAAATCTGATGGGGACAATGAGGTTAAGATCAGAATGAACTGAGACCTCTTGGTGAAGGAGCTGTGGCTTATATACCCTAAAAAACCTAGTCACATGTTACATGTGTGTAATATCAATGACAGTTGCTCATTAGTTATAATCTGCATACTACAATTTGTGTAAATAGCATGGGGAATTCTCAAATTTTCCACTCTCCTGCATATCACATATGCATAGAAATGTCATTTCAAGGGAGGTGGACGACTTATGATAAGTCGTCCACCTCCCTGGACATAAAACATGTCACATGGGAAAATCATGTGGGAAAGATGGGGAGGTGGACAACTTTTGCTAAGTTTTCCACTTCCCTTCAATGATGTGTAGCATGATTTTGAATATGTGAATTGATTGATGATTGCTGGGACAGTGGAAGAATTATGCTAAGTTTTCCACCTCCCCCGAGTGATCCCATCTTACATTCCAATGAGTACAAATTTTGTACAAGTCATGAACACTTTGACATCAGTTCATGAATTAACTGGTAAGTGTTTTGGCACAAGGAGGTTATATTTGAATTATATAAATTGAAGCACATGTTTAACCATATCTAGCCTTCTTTCCATTTACTCTAGTTACAATTTCAGAAGGAGAACAATTTTGAAGTTTAAGAGCAGTCCTGCATATTTTTTTTAATTTGGAAGGAGCAACCAAAATGAGTATGATGTTCAGTTGTTTGAAGGCTGGGTGGAGGAAAAGTAGTTTGATGAGGAAAAACAGAAGTCTGCCATAAAATTTCTATAATTCCCCCAGCTTTTGCATAATCAATTATGAAACCAAGAGTTGGGAATGAGAGACCATGGCCTGTTTCTTTGGAGGGAGGAGGGATTGGGGTTCCAGTGGGTTTTTCAATATAAGAGAAAAAACCATAAGTATAACCATTCAAGTCATCCTGATCTGTATGAGGAACATTTGAAAAGTCATCACAAGTGACAATGAAATTAGAAGCATGAAGAAAAGAATCCCTTTGGTCATTCCACTCTGGAGATGTCCAGTTTGGAATTTTGAACTCCTCTGATACTTCCTTGTTCTTCACATGAGCAGTGTTGGATAAACATTGTATTCTATTGAAAATCAGTTGGTTATGTACTGGAAGCTTAGACCACAACAGATCATCATTTGCTATTTGGTCTGGGTTCATATCCTGTCTCCTTGCATATATTCCTATTTAGAAATATAGTTGGATGGTAATCAGTCAACAAAGACATGATTAGCAAGTTTGTGGTGATTCCCAATTACCTGCAGAATATCCTTGGTCAGTGCCCTTACAAAAGCCAATTTCAAACATAGATCCTGTTTTGGTGTTTTTGTTGGTTTTGTTCAGGTTCTGTTGATTGTTTGCCATCACATAGAGATCTTGTACCATCTCTGAAAATTGAGTTTCCAGCCATGTATATGGTCTTTGCTGCAATGAATGATACTTGAGCACCACATAGGGTTGGTACTTTCTGTTGCAAACCACTTGTAGATTTACTGGGAGTCCTACTTGGGGTACTACTACTTGGCATGGACTTAGACCCTTCTTCAGGGTGATGAAGTAGATTGACTCAGATACACACTCCTTATTGCCATAATCATGCTTAGCTTTTCTATGCTTTTTATGTGCTCTGTATGAGGATGGGATGAATGGAATTAAGGGTCGTGGTGGTGGCCTAAGAACAGAACAATCTTGGCTTGATTCCTGATGATGCTTTAGATTCAAGGGCTCATCATCACTAAAAATGTTGTCTCAAAAGCACCAACAGGAATACAAGTGACAAGGATTGAAATAAAAGCAAAGGGTTAAAGTCAATAATATGAAACCTTTTATGATGATTAAAGAACCATACATGTTGCTAAGTTTAACCACTTTCAAACACTCATCCTCATTATTTATTTTTGACAGCCACAGGTGAGCTTGAGGTTGGGTGAAGGCATTGGAGTTGACTTGATCCATGGTAAACTTTGAAAGATGATGATGACAACATGTTGAATGGTTTACAGATGGGGTCAAGGAAAAGAAGGAATCAATCAAGGATCAGTGGATGATGAGTTCATTTCTTCATTGCTGCTTAAATTAATGATGAATACAAGAATGGATGTGTTGATGCTGATATGGGATGATAAAAATTGAGTTAATTTGGTGAAAAAACGTGCTATGATTGGAAGAAGAAGAAAAATGAATGGTGAAGAAGAGAAAGAGGGAAGTCAGTGTTGGATTGATAAAGATGAAGGATTCAAGAGATTGAAATAGGAGCACGAGTTCTTACCAATGAAATGCAGTGATGATGTGTCAGAGGTGGAGGGGAGGCCTTTCAGTCAATGGGTAATTGAAGGAGTTGGATGGAATGTTTCTTTTTTATGAACAGGTTGATTCTAGGATGGTTTGATGATTGGAATCTTGAGAGGTTATTGGAGGGTTTCAGATACAATTATAGCACAAAAACAATTAGTCTACGTGTTCAGAAAATGTTCAATCAGTGAAAAATAGGCTGGAAACTTGCCTGGGTGGACTTGTTGGGATTGCTTGGGGATGATCGTTTGACTGTGCTTGGTTGATGGTTGAAAAGGCCTCTATACCTCTTGTCAATTGGCCAGCGCTCGTCGTTTTGCTTGCGATTTGACAAGCAAGGCTTGCTGATGCAATTGCTTCAGCGAGTTTGCGATTTGCTTGCGAATCGCTTACGCGTTTGCTGACACAAGCGCTGGGGCGTTTGCTAGCAACCAGCAGGGGGCCAGGGCCCATTGAGGTGCACAGACCTCTCCCAGGCCCCTGGCAACCTGCAAGACTGCGACAGGGCCGCGTTTGGCGACTCTGTTGCTAATTCAACAACCATCAGTCGTTTGCTTCTGTGAGGATGGAAGCGAACAACCAATGCCATTGCAATTGCTCCAGGCCCCATTTTGGCATCCCTGGGGCCTAAAGCTCTTGGAGCGGTTTAGGGCCATTTCCATGGGGAGCCCAGGGCAAGTGCCCATGGGTTTTTGCCTTATGGGAAGGTTAGAACCCATGATATTGGGTTTGGGCCATTGGAGATAAAAATCTTGGCATGGACATACCATGCCATATATATTTTTTAAAATATGATGATAATGCAAAACAACAGTTGTGGATAAATCTTACATAAGAAATATCCATAAATTTAACAATAAATATTCATCTAACCAAGATACATTACATTCATCTATTCAATATCAGATAGGCAGATCCAGAGGATATATTTGAATTTGGAAAAAATTATGCTAGGTATTTCTTGTTAATAATTTAAAAATATCTTAGTAGAATTCCAAAATATAGAAAAAGAATAGAGCAATAGCTTTCATATTCAATAAGTAAAATTTCTATATATGATCCTCCATCAATTCCACTTCAAAAAAGATTTAAAAAAATACTTTCAACTTTGAAGGAGATATCTAACAAATCAAAAAATTTCCTATTTATCTGAAAGTAAAAGTAAAATTAGGCAATAATTTTTATATTTAGGTACTTAAATACCACAAAATTAATTTATAATCATGATTTTTATTTAACTACAGAAAAGATGTTTTTTAAATAATTTTTTCTAAAGAAAATGTTCTCCAATGTTTATTTCACTGTTTTTAAACTCAAAATGAATAAGTGCAACAAGTTTCCAAAATTTGATAATTTGAATATTTCAATGAACCCAGCATCCTTATATTTTTTGACTCTAAATGTTCAGAATAAAACACACATGAAATTTTTCATAGTTGTTGGTCCCTGAGAATCTGCCTGATTACAAGATTCATAAACAGTAATGGCATTGATCAATTTACCATTAGATTTGAGCTATTGGTCTATTGATCAAGGTGGGGTTGTAATGTATGGAACAACAATGTCAAATTGTTTTAGAATTAATTCAATTTCTCTTGAGGATAAACATTGTGGTATTTATAATTCATGTTATGATGTAGATTCATTGAAATAACTGGAGAAACTCTTCTATTGCATGATAGTGATTTATGCATATAAACCTCTGGGGACATGGTGCACTTAGCCTAAGTGCACCATGTCCCTTCAGACACTCAGTTGGTGGTGGTTGTGGGTGGCCAAAAACCTACATGACATGGTGGCCAGCATTGATCCTCTTAGCCCTCATTCTGGAAAGCTTTTTCTTTAAGTATAGACATGGTCACTTCCCACTGTTACAAGGTGGATGTAATTTATCAACAATGACCAACATATCTGGGACCTCTGGGACATGAGAAATATGGATTATTTTGGGTCATGGGAAGTTTCTTCAACCAATGAGAAAGATCAATAAAATATATTCAGGGCCATGCAAGAGCCACAAAATCATTTATTTCTAACAAATTTCTTTCTAATATTTCCATGTAATTTATCTTTTTGGATGAAAGGTATGTGCCAACATGCACATTTCAGTAAAAACTAGTTACTGGAACAAACATGGTGGAAAAATTAGCATAACTTGTCCACTTTGCCATACCAATTACTACGAGCCAACCATTTTCTGGAAATTGGATCATGATGGCTCAGGGAGGTGGACAACTTAGGCTAAGTTGTCCACCTCCCTGAGCCATCACACACTTTATAATGTGACAAATGATGTTATGTTTTTGTATCATTTCTGGGTGTTTCAGAAAATGAGTATGTGTGTGATTCTGCAGGGTGAGAACAATCAATTGTGCTCTGTGATTTTCAAATGTGCTGATTCATTCATGTGTCCACCAAAACTGCCACTGTGACAGAAAATCAATGTTATCTTAAAAAATAATTAACATTCATAACTTTAGGGTCTTTTTAAATCCATGTCACAATGAACTCTCACAATGTATAATTGATAAGCCAGCATACCCAATCATCCCCAAGATATTTACCTGGGACAGAAATATTTCAGTGTTTATCCACTGAAGAATATTTTTCACCACATTTAATTCTTGGAGCCTTGTTCCTACCATCATTTTTTCAGGATGGGTTCAATGACTAAGCAAGGTGAAGAAAATATTGTCAGGGACATGCAAGGATCAGAAAAACCTGTACCTCTACCCATTTTATTTCAAATGTGTCCATGTTTTCATTCATCCTCTTGGATGATGATTTTTTCCAGCATGGGCATTTCAGTACCAGAAAGTTTTTCCCAGAAATAAACATGCTGAACTAGTTATGCAAAATTGTTCACTTCCCCACAATATGGACTGAGACCAAGCTCATTTGGGGAAATTGGCAAATATTCATTGGGAGGTGGACAACTTAGGCTAAGTCTTCCACCTCCCTAGGCCACCATCCAGTTGATTATATGGGTATTGATGTTTTTTGGTGCATCTCTGGGTGTTTCAGGAAATAATAATATGTGGCAATCTGTAGTTTGAAAACCAATGATTTCTTTCAGTCATTTTTTAATCTAGTGAATCTTCCATAACTCACAAAAAGCATGGAATTTATAATCACCCTCATCCTTCACCTCCACCCCTGCTTGGTATTCTCTGAATTTCCTAGGTACAGAACTGGATGATAGTAATGTTAATCCACCAGAAGCTTATGAGAATGTCAAAATGGACTGTCTCTCACAACAACACAAAAGATCTCCTCATGCTTATAAGTTGAGAATGGCCTCAAAAAGATAGACAATCCAAACCAGATGAAGTGAACTTATTTGTAATTTCAAACCAAGCAGGTCATGAAAACTTGAAGAAAT
Source organism: Puccinia polysora (assembly GCA_025617555.3). Classification (NCBI taxonomy): domain Eukaryota; kingdom Fungi; phylum Basidiomycota; class Pucciniomycetes; order Pucciniales; family Pucciniaceae; genus Puccinia; species Puccinia polysora. The sequence goes on along the minus strand of CM062620.1, from coordinate 49,437,570 downwards.
GCACAACTTCAGAAGCGCAAGATACTTTTCAGGCACTTTCAGAGACCCCAGAAATTTCGATTCAGCCATTGCAGTTGAACCTTTTGAGAGGTTGATCAGTTCTGTATGCCATGACCCAAACTCTTGTGGGATGTTTTGAGCTCTTGATGGAACATGACTGATGATTTTCAGTGCAAATCATAGTCATATGTCATGCAAAACCTGTTTTTTTCTTCTTTTATCTAGAAAATTCATTCATTCTTATCATCTATGTTCCTTTGAATCCCCCACTCCCACTCAAAAATGTTTACAACAACAAAAAGATGCAAATCTATGGTTTTTTGGAACCATTTGAATAAGCCATGCTGATTTAAGTTTATTTGAAAGGTTTTTACCAGTCCAAATTTCCCCTTGATGGCTTGCAGAACAGGAAAATAAAAGCAAAAGAGCCTAGAATACATGGTAAACTTCATGAAAAGGCCTAACAAAGATGGTGGGGGGACCAATTGGTCATTCAAATTTTCTCAAGAGTGGAGACGGGTTTTCCCACTTTCTGTATTAATTTTTAATGATTCAGGGCAATTCTTAGCCCCAAGCGCGTGATTTTATTGAAGATGGAAGGATGATGACAATGAATTAAATTCCAAATTTATATCAATGTTTCATTTGCACACCTAGATACATCCTTTTTATATGCTAATTTAGCATATGATATTCTGCAAGGGTTTGTATGGTTGAATGAAGTTGAGCTTCCAGAATAATCAATTGAAGTTCTACAACCAAATTTTGGGAAACATGCACCAAGAGAGCAAGAACAAACCAGATAATATAACCAAAAAGATATAAGGGTTACAGGCAGAAATCATTGGGGCAACAGAGATTTGGCTCATTACCAGAGATTTGTTTTCAGACTAGGATTGAGACCACCATGGCATGGGATTGATTTAAACTGTTCTTTTGCTAGTTCAATTGAGATGGAGTTTATGATTCTGTCTAATGATTCATTCAAAACTTTTGGTGTACAACCTTTGTTTTCAAATTCTTGACAAATTACAGGACAATACATCTTTTTTGGGGCCCTTTTTATTTTAGAGACACACAAACATTCTGAAGCATTACCAATTGGAAAAAGTTACTAAGTTGAGAGGTTTTCCATGTAGTTAGAGACTGGGTACAAATTTCTTTTTTTGGAAAGTGGCATTAGGGTTTGGAATCATTGGATTTTATCCCAAAAAATATTCATGTTTTGAAAAGAATCAAGAAAATATCATGTATTTCTTGCACATGCAATTCAGTTGCAATACTACTCAATATAAATTTCTTGCAAGTTCAAACTCTTCACAATTTAATTTTTCCTCAAGCATGAATGGGAAAAAAACCTTATTTTTTTGCATAACAATGTTTTCTAACTTTTCTCAGAGGATGGCACAGTAAGACTAAGTGCCTTACCATATCACCAATTTTTATATGTTGATAGAGGCAGGGAGGGAACAAGGTGAAATCATTTTAATGTACAAAATTCCAAGACAAATCCTCAGAAAGTCAATGACCAGTAATTGAAAAAGAATTCATCATTCAAAGCAACTCACCAACAATGCTATCCAGGTTTTCCTGGTAAAGTGGTCCACTTGAGCTAAGTGCACCACCTCACCAGGAGGAGCCACCCCTCAATTGCAGAGTTAACGGCAGTTGGAAGCCCAAAGTTTTCAGTCAGGTTGATCTTGTTTTGCACATACAACTACATTCCTTCCAGTGGCTATCTAATCAACAGAACAACCTACTAATTTTGCTTGCTCATTACTTCCCAAAGAAATGGTCGCCAGTGCATCTGTTCAACTCCAAAATTGTCCTCCTTTTGAACTTTTCACTAGATCACGTGGTTAAAAATCCAGATATGGTTGAACATGTCCTTCAATGTATATAATTCAAACATCACCTCTTTGTGCCAAAATGCTTACCAGTTATTTCGTGAAACAATGTCAAAGTGTGCATGAGTTGTACAACATTTGTACTGGTTGGAATGCAAAGTGGAATGAATTTGGATTGATGGTCAACTTATGCTAAGTTGTCCACCTTCCTATCAAATTAGAAGTGGTTTTACTGCATGGTAAATGTATAGGTAATGTCCAGGGAGGTGGACAACTTATGATAAGTTGTCCACCTCCCTGGACCTGTGTGCATACAGGAATCAGATGTCAAGGGAAAATCATGTGGGAAATCTGGGAAGGTGGACAACTTGTGCTAAGTTGTCCACTGTCCCAGAAATCATCAATCTTTTGGCATGTTCAATATCCTGCTACCATGTAGTTGAAGGGAAGTGGATGACTTATCACAAGTCGTCCACCTCCCCAGTGTTCCCACATGATTTTCCCTTGAAATCTGATTCCTGTATGCACACAGGTCCAGGGAGGTGGACAACTTATGATAAGTTGTCCACCTCCCTGGACATGTCTCATATTCATTTGGTGTGCTGAAGCAGACACTTTGGTGATAGACACCTGCCTATTCAAACAAATCAATGAGGTGAATCCTGCACAATGTAATCTCCCCATGATATTATGCACCCCTGTTACATTTTTCTTTATTCTTTTGAGCTAAGTGATCCAGGCATGTTGAATTCTCATATATTCTTTTGGAATGATGATTGAGAAATGTTAGTTTTGTAATTGATCCTAATTACTGGTGTAAGAACAGCCAGTAATTACACAGCACTCTGCCTTCTTCACAAGATGTAGCAGGAATTCATATCACACCGTTTTTAAAAGAATGAAATTGAAAACCATGCATTGTTCTTCTTGTTAGAATTCTAGTCTTATATTATTGTGTTGCCTAATACTTGAGTGCAACCATTTATTAAGCTTTATATTATTTTATTCTGCTCTAAGTGTTATGTCTAGTGTGATCTCTATAATAAGCTTGTTAGTATTATTTCCAGTATCATCTTTATCATTACCTACAGTAGCTTTTACCATAAGTATGATTGTCTAGTGATGTCTTTATGTTGGTCCGGCAGTACCATCTCTAGTGCCTCCTTTATCCTTCATCTACAGTGGCCCACTTACTAAGACTTATATATCTGTGACATCTTGTGTGTTCCTGATAATCCTTATTCATTACTGTTATTCATTACATCTTTTCTTAACCACTGGTCAGCCACACTTTACTTACTCTATTTAAGCCTGTGCTTGACCTGGTGAAATACAATCATCTGTTCTGTCTTACTTTGAACCGGAGTGCCCCTCTCTTGACTCCCTAGATCCGTTCCTCTTGACGTTACAAAGACTTCATACCATCCTCTTCAACCATCTTACCGGGGCATCTAACTCAAATCTCAACACGGTTAAAAAGCCAAAATGCTCCCCTGATCATTCTCCGTTTGGAATTATCCTCTCATCCTGGTCACCTTGATTTTCTTGCTCTATGATGCTACCTTGCCAAGTCCCTATGTCCAACAATCTTGCTGCCATCATCATTCCCACTTGGCTTAATAGCGGCCAATGCATCATCAACTTTGATTGCTCAACCTATCAAGCATCAATCTTGCCTAATTTGTTGCTCAATCAAACGGTCCATCTTTTTCAACCTTTCAATTGGGCCCTCTCAAAATTTGCCATCTCCCTGTCCCTCTGAGTTGTGCCAATCATGCCTATCTTGGCCACTCTGATGTGTCCACTCGGTCATCAAACTCCTTCTCATGACCTTGCAAATCGTGGTCTTATCGGTATCTTTGCTTATTGCTTCAGCCATTTAATAGTTGCCCTTGTGTTTAGTCGATTGCATCCTCAGCACCATTGCTCCCATAGAAGCCTCAATTTGACCGATCAATTACAAGCTCCTTTACCACCACTATTTTGCTTGGTCGCCCCATCAAGTCTTGAACATGCGCTTGTTTGATCTGTCGCCTCAATCCTTCTGGTTCTGCGTCATTGCTCCCCCATCCTCATTGACCTCGCGCTTGCTCGGTCAATCATCATCTCAACCTTGCGCCCTCATTGCTTCATCCTGTTTGCTCGGTCGATTCATCAAGTAGCAACCTTGCAATTTTTTAGACCATAGCTATCCTACCTCAACTTACTGTTAGCCTGTGTCTTCATTGTTGTACTCCCTCAACTCAAATGCCTGCTCGCCGCGATTGCCCAATCACCAACTTGGTTGGCCAATTCATCAACCTCAGTCAATCGATTGCTTGCCTCCTCACCCTGTCGCTTCAAGTCGCTTGGTCCTTCAATTCTCAGCTTGTTGATTATTGATCAATCTTACCCTCATTGCCTTATCATCATCGCTTGGTCATCTCATCAAGTACCAACCTCGCAACATCATTTGATTCACGCAATTCCGTCCTTGCATTTGTTTATCTTGTTGCTAGAATCTCATCTTGTCACCTATCCGTGCAATTGTTGCCCTATTCTACTATGGTTTGTCTTGCTCTCCTCAAGTCAAGCAGTTTAGATGCTACTTAAGTCACCTGGTTTTTGCTACCTCAAGTCATACTATTACTGTCCATTATTACACTGCCCTCAAGTATTAGGCAAGGGGGTGTGTTAGAATTCTAGTCTTATATTATTGTGTTGCCTAATACTTGAGTGCAACCATTTATTAAGCTTTATATTATTTTATTCTGCTCTAAGTGTTATGTCTAGTGTGATCTCTATAATAAGCTTGTTAGTCTTATTTCCAGTATCATCTTTATCATTACCTACAGTAGCTTTTACCATAAGTATGATTGTCTAGTGATGTCTTTATGTTGGTCCGGCAGTACCATCTCTAGTGCCTCCTTTATCCTTCATCTACAGTGGCCCACTTCCTAAGACTTATATATCTGTGACATCTTGTGTGTTCCTGATAATCCTTATTCATTACTGTTATTCATTACATCTATTCTTAACCACTGGTCAGCCACACTTTACTTACTCTATTTAAGCCTGTGCTTGACCTGGTGAAATACAATCATCTGTTCTGTCTTACTTTGAACCGGAGTGCCCCTCTCTTGACTCCCTAGATCCGTTCCTCTTGACGTTACAAAGACTTCATACCATCCTCTTCAACCATCTTACCGGGGCATATAACTCAAATCTCAACACGGTTAAAAAGCCAAAATGCTCCCCTGATCATTCTCCTTTTGGAATTATCCTCTCATCCTGGTCACCTTGATTTTCTTGCTCTATGATGCTACCTTGCCAAGTCCCTATGTCCAACAATCTTGCCGCCATCATCATTCCCACTTGGCTTAATAGCGGCCAATGCATCATCAACTTTGATTGCTCAACCTATCAAGCATTAATCTTGCCTAATTTGTTGCTCAATCAAACGGTCCATCTTTTTCAACCTTTCAATTGGGCCCTCTCAAAATTTGCCATCTCCCTGTCCCTCTGAGTTGTGCCAATCATGCCTATCTTGGCCACTCTGATGTGTCCACTCGGTCATCAAACTCCTTCTCATGACCTTGCAAATCGTGGTCTTATCGGTATCTTTGCTTATTGCTTCAGCCATTTAATAGTTGCCCTTGTGTTTAGTCGATTGCATCCTCAGCACCATTGCTCCCATAGAAGCCTCAATTTGACCAATCAATTACAAGCTCCTTTACCACCACTATTTCGCTCGGTCGCCCCATCAAGTCTTGAACATGCGCTTGTTTGATCTGTCGCCTCAATCCTTCTGGTTCTGCGTCGTCGCTCCCCCATCCTCATCGACCTTGCGCTTGCTCGGTCAATCATCATCTCAACCTTGCGCCCTCATTGCTTCATCCTGTTCGCTTGGTTGATTCATCAAGTAGCAACCTTGCAATTGTTTAGACCATAGCTATCCTACCTCAACTTACTGTTAGCCTGTGTCTTCATTGTTGTACTCCCTCAACTCAAATGCCTGCTCGCCGCGATTGCCCAATCACCAACTCGGTTGGCCAATTCATCAACCTCAGTCAATCAATCGCTTGCCTCCTCACCCTGTCGCTTCAAGTCGCTCGGTCCTTCAATTCTCAGCTTGTTGATTATTGATCAATCTTACCCTCATCGCCTTATCATCATCGCTCGGTCATCTCATCAACTACCAACCTCGCAACATCATTGGATTCACGCAATTCTGTCCTCGCATTTGTTTATCTTGTCGCTAGAATCTCATCTTGTCACCTATCCGTGCAATTGTTGCCCTATTCTACTATGGTTTGTCTTGCTCTCCTCAAGTCGAGCAGTTTAGATGCTACTTAAGTCACCTGGTTTTTGCTACCTCAAGTCATACTATTACTGTCCATTATTACACTGCCCTCAAGTATTAGGCAAGGGGGCATGTTAGAATTCTAGTCTTATATTATTGTGTTGCCTAATACTTGAGTGCAACCATTTATTAAGCTTTATATTATTTTATTCTGCTCTAAGTGTTATGTCTAGTGTGATATCTATAATAAGCTTGTTAGTCTTATTTCCAGTATCATCTTTATCATTACCTACAGTAGCTTTTACCATAAGTATGATTGTCTAGTGATGTCTTTATGTTGGTCCGGCAGTACCATCTCTAGTGCCTCCTTTATCCTTCATCTACAGTGGCCCACTTCCTAAGACTTATATATCTGTGACATCTTGTGTGTTCCTGATAATCCTTATTCATTACTGTTATTCATTACATCTATTCTTAACCACTGGTCAGCCACACTTTACTTACTCTATTTAAGCCTGTGCTTGACCTGGTGAAATACAATCATCTGTTCTGTCTTACTTTGAACCGGAGTGCCCCTCTCTTGACTCCCTAGATCCGTTCCTCTTGACGTTACAAAGACTTCATACCATCCTCTTCAACCATCTCACCGGGGCATCTAACTCAAATCTCAACACTTCTTGCCCTTTATTATTTATCTAATATGATCTCGTCAGATTTAGTCAAAGTCAATTCAGGATAGAGGCAAATTATAATCCTCATTTCCAAGAATTTGCACCATGCAAAATCTGACACCTGATTCATCACATTTCTCTATTATTAAGTTTCCAAAATTGAATTCTCAACAATCAATTCCCACTGAATATCAATCCATGCAGTAAACCTGCATCTGTGTGGGACCCAGCATTGCATTTTTGCATAATTGGGGATTTCAAGAATCTTATAATAAAAACACAGCAATGCAAAATGCTATTGAACCTGTGCCAGTATTATCCATGTCTAAGTGATATATCATTCAATTAGCACTTCAACCAAATCAATAAGATTGGCAAGGAGTAGTCTTAAGTTCATATTATGGAAAATTGGATATTGGTATATTTCAACTCCAGCTCTTCCTCATGGTGGCTGGAATTCTTGAGCTCATTTTCCCATTTGATAATTATTGGTCAATTCCATAGATATGAGAATGAGGAATTTTTCGGAAACATATAATGGTAAATATTGCTTTCTGTTGAATTTTTTTGTGATAATTAAAATCATGAAATGCAATGGGAAGTCCTTCCTATTTATTATCTTAAGAAATTCCCAGAATGAATAACTCAAATTTGACTGCATGATCCCTATGTTAAAATGCGGATGCACTCAGGTAATGTGCAAAGGAGTGTGTAATCCAAATGGGATGCAAAAATGGGCCTCTACGGCCCATTGGACATCATGTGGGCCACATGGGCCTATGTGGGTGTTATTGGTTTTGGGAATTTGGGCGCCAAAACACGTTTTTATGGTCTTTTGGGACACAGGCCCTCACGGGCCCACCAGGGTGGATGGGCCACCCAAGCCAGATGGGCTTATTTGGGCATAAAAGGGCCCAAGCTTTATTATGGACATACTTGGCCAGACGGGCTGGCCCGCCAAAGTATGTAATTCTCACGATTCGGGCTTGGGGCGGCCCATTGTTGCCACCGCCCCTGTCGCGGCCCCCTTGGGGCTGCTGCCCGCGTTGCGGCCCGTTCGGGGCCGCCTGTGTTCCTTGGTGCGGCCCACGCGGGGCTGTTGCGCCGGCCCAGCTGGTTGCGCTAGGCAACCAGCGCCACAGAGCTGGGGCTTGCGGCCACGGCTTGCTCCCCCTCCCCTTGCTCGCCGTCGCAAAGGGGATGGGGGCAGGCTGGCTGGGTTGAACCAGCCAGTGACCAACCGTGACAGCGCGGTCGGTCAGGGCAGGGGGGACCTGACCACCCCCTTTCCAAAGGAGGTGGCGGCGCCGGCCGCAAGAGTAGCAACCGGCAGGTGGGGGGGATTTCATCACCTCCCCACCATCAATTGTTTGAGGCAACCAAGCAGGGAAGGGGCGCTCTCCCCCCCCCCTTTACCAAGGGGGAGGAGCAATGGGCCTGGGGGGACTTGATCACCTCCCAGGCCAACATACTTGACAACACCCTGGGGGTATCAACTCCCAGGGCCCCTGGTGAGGGGATTTGACCGCCCCCACCAGGGATTTGAGAGAAAGAGGGGGGGGACAGCATGTCCGCTGGTCACACCACCCTCCATGTGTGTCTGAGACCGGACCCAGGTGTGCCCTGGGTCCCACCTGGCCCATTTGAGGGGCCAGGGGCTGGCTGCATGAGGCAACCAGCCCGTAAAAAAGGCAATAAAGGTCATTATGGCTGGTTTTAAAGGACAACCAGCCAAGGGGATTGAACAGTTAAGGGGCTGATTCAGCCCCATTGAGGTGGAAACACCAGAAATAACCGGAATAGGCTGGTTGTAAGGGTACGGGGACTGATGCCATGTGGGCTGATGTAGTCCAAAACAAGTAACAAGGCCAGTAGAGCCTGTAGAGCTCTTTTGGGGCGGAAAATTTGCCTTTTGGCTTGTTGTATCATAGGCTCACAAGAGGACAATCTTTTGTACTTAAGGAGCCGTTCTCCCTGCTGTTTTCCATCCATTCATTCATCATTCCAATCAAATTCATCCAAGATATTGCCCCATTGTGAGAGCCCCATTAGCCATTATTGACACCCAGTGTTCAGCATTTCTTTTGCTTTAAGTACTTCTCATTTGCCTAAGCTAATTGCTGGCCATAGTTCTAACACCCTATATATTTTTATGAATGATGCATAAGTGCCACACAAAAAAAAATCACACTTTTTGGGGAAGATGGCAGCCACTGAGTCTCTTTTCTATGTCACTCATGAATTGATTTCTAATTGAGCTCTTACCTTGTTGAAGAAGATTCCATTCAAATCTCCAAGTATAATTATGTTCATACCCTTTGCCCACTTGGAAGAAAAATTTGAGAACAAAGGGGAATCATGATATATAATATCTTGATTTCTGAAAGTTTTCCAATGGTCAAAAAAAGGAAATCTGACTTCCTATTTATCAGTTTGTGAAAAATCAATACAAAATCACAAAATCAGAAACATTGTCATCTGGTTACGTAGTTGGAAAATTAGACATGGAACCCGGTAAGAACTAATCCCCCCAGTATAAGATCTTCATGACAATAATACAACCTCATTGCTAAATCATGGTGTCTATTTTATTTTACTAAAATGCAGAAACACCAGCTAACCCAACATCACCCACCCCTGAGCCATGAAGAGTTCCCCTTCCAGATGACCAAGTCAATATTCCTGGTGTTGAGGAAGATGAAGATTTTGACGACTCTGCTGCCCCATCCTACTTCATGATTTCACAACAACTCTCTGAATACCACCAACACCAAAAGAAGAAGAAATGTTTGGCCCAAGAACAATATTCTCTCTCTTGCCATGCACGCAATCTTGGAATCCCTGCTTCTTCAAGTGGTATTTACAAGTCCTTGCTTGATTGGAAAAAATCAATTCTTGGAATGGATTCCAACAACAACAAACTTCATAATCCTCCAACTAGTGGTGAACTAGCATCCCTCAAAAATTACATGGAAACAAAGAAGGCATCCATTAATGATGCCATAGAATCAAACATTGGCCCACAAAACCAGTACAGCTCCAATTCAAAACTGCAAGAAAAGGAGCTGAAACTTGTAAAGAAGGATGCCTTGCATCAATTACAACAAAATATTACTTCAACATCTTGATCCCTGGAAAACACTGCTTTGGGCCAAATACAGTCTCATGATGAGATGTGGATAGCCCACCCCAGGGCCTTGATCCAAAATTCCGGCATGCCCAGATGCACCTATCACTGGGAACAGAATGCAACATCCTGCTGGAATTCCTCTCTGACTGCAATAATCATCAGAGCATGGGAGATATGCCACAAGCGCGGGGGGACTGCTTCCTCTTCAATAAATGATAATGACAACACCCCAGCCAACAGGGTCGCCATATCAAATTGTTGGCTTGTCTCAAAGAAGGCTATTTGGAAGAAGGAGCACAAGGCAGAAGGAGGCTCCAGCAGCAGAAAATCTAATGTTTCTGCATCTCAAAGTCTCAACAAGAAGAAAGTGTGTCAAATCAATCTTTTTAAATTTTCTCTTCATGATCAATGACTATCTGCTTATCATGTTTTGAAATACAGAATAACAAAAAAGAAATTCAAAAGACCATGGCAGTTGAGCTGGAAATGATGGAGATGTTCCCAGAAACTTCTGCTATTTTCTTGGACAGTGGATTCATATCTGATGTTGAGGGTGAAGATGAGGAATTATTCAATCATGCACATGTTTGGAGGGCTCAAAATTTATCCCAAATATATCACTACCTGGATGAAGCATACATTCAACTGGCCAAAAATCCGTGCATCAAGAGGGATAGACGATTGAAAATTAGTCAACTTGCTAAACCAAATAATTCACCAAGGGGTGATGACCCACCAACACTTCCTACTTCAATACCTCAAAACTGGTTAAGTGAGGAAGCTCTGAAGGATATAACTCCATTTGAAAAAACAGCCTTGGGTTTACTTCCAGACGTTGAGCTCACAGAGGCAGTTTCATATCTCAGAACCCAAGTTTCCAAGCCCTCTAGCTTAATGGAAACCACACAAACATTGTAAATATATTCCAAATAGTGGAATTTCTATATCAGTATTTTAAAAAATATGGAGGAGAATGTTTGGATGCAACATTGGCTTTGGTGAAATTTTTCTTGAGTACTACATGTATTTTTATTTTCATCCTATTCTTGTTTTGTCAACCTGAAACTTAAAATTATATTTAAAGCTAGATTTACTGAATGTAAAAAATCCAATGATGTGGGGTCACCCTGACTTGAAGAGGTTACAAATGTAGGTTACACTCTTAATCTCTTGAAATTTTCAAATAAATAAATCTCTAAGAAGTTGTTAAATCCAAACAGATATTGAAGTAAGAGTGAAGAAAACCAACATCCACATTAGCACAGCATACACAATCTCATTGAAAAATTCTGAGTAAATTTTGTTTGATGCACCACCTTTTGGAAAGCTACATGATATCTTTTTTCAATCATAATATCCTGAGTACATTTTTTTCCACTGTGCAGCAGTCAAGTTGAGATCACCTACTTTTTAACCATTCCCAAATATCTTTTTACAAAAGAAATATATATAAAATAAACATTCCCAGATGTGAATTGTGTAATTTAAGAAAATTCCACTAACTTTAGGCATATGGGTTTTCCTTGTAAAATGGTGCATCATTAACATTTTGTAACACAAGAAGATGATTTGAAATCATGGTTTTGTAATAAGATAATTACTTTGAAGATAGAATATGTGACGTTCCATCAAGGCAATTCAACTTGCATTTGAATCCAAACACAATGGGATGGGCTAAGTATTTTAGGTGGGCTAACCATGAGCAGTTGATATGATGTATTAGTTTGAAAGCTTTTTCAAAATGAAAAATCTACTGTTCCATGCCTTGCCCATTGAAGTGAATATGAATATTCAAAATAGAAGCTTTTTTTTTTGGAATACTTAAGCTCACCAGGAGTTATAAGATCAAATCAAAAGTTCCATTCAGATTCATTTCTATTTCCCTTTGATATAATAAATCTCAGACAACCTCCAAAAATCTGATTACCACAACATCCAAATCAATTAAAACTATGGAGAACACTACCAGAGTTGGAAACATTTGGATATTCCAATGTCCTAAATGTTCTCAAAGGACTTTTGAACATGGCAGGAATATATAAAATGGTGTTGGAAGGTCCAAAAAAGCACATCAAACCCATATCATGCAATCAAATGATTCTACAAATGTATGTGACTGAATTTTTCCTTCATTTTATCAATATTATCAAGGTCACTGATGAATTTTTATTGTTGCTAAACATAAACCCCAAAGACAACAAACATTTTCCAATCCAATACCAGAAGAAACTCCACCAGGGAACCACTAGAAGCAAACATCAGGGCTGTAAGTGAAAATCTTGCACAAGAGTAAATTCCTTGATGTATACTGCAATTGGCATGCAATTTCTCATTTATACTATGATTTTTCACATTCAAGCCATCAATTGAAGATTCCAATGCACAGCCAAACCCTGAAAGAGATCCTTGCTATTGTGAAATAGAAAAATACTCCCCACCAGCAAATATGGAAATTTACAATACATCTGAGATAAAACCTCTTCAATTTTTATATCACACTTGGAGTGCCCTAATCTCATCACTCCAAATCCTTCATAAAAGTATTGAGGAAAACATTGGTGACCATGCATGTCAGAAATACATCAAGATGGAACATGAGAAAATCAGCATGAACTCAATTCTCAGTGGCCAGCCCAACTATTCAACAGAAATACCCAAAAGTCTTTCAACATTGAAAAAAATATTTTTAATTAAAAATGATCTAGTGGAAAATGTCTGTTGTAAAAATTGTTACAAAATTTATCCTTTGAATGAAGTACTTCCTTCTTCAGAAGCCCAAACTGATGAAGAAAGTGAAAAACACCGGCATTATCCAGTATGCCATAATATAGTTAATTCAATAGCTGGAGAGCCTGTTACATGTGGATCAAAACTTTGGAAACAAGACAAGAACAAATCTAAATTCTATCCTCTGAAGCAGTTTGGGTACCAATTGCTCAAGAAGTGGATTGCCAGGCAATTTCTGCTCCCTTGGTTTGAAGAATTACTCAGTGCACCTCAAGAGCATCAAGCTAAAAATCCTACTAAACTTTGTGATATTTGGGATGGAACTATGTGGAAAGAATTCAAGGATCAAACCAATCAGATTTACACAGCAGAACCAGGGAGCCTTTTCTTTGGAATTTACATTGATTGGATGAATCCCCATGGAATCAAGACCAGTGGGAAAGGCATCTCTCTTGGCGTAATATTCTTAATATGTTTTAATCTTCAACCTAGTGTGCGTTACAAGCCACACAATATTTTTTTGTATGGCTTCACACCAACACCCAAGGAATGCACCTCATTCCAACTGAATAATCTACTCAAGCCTCTTTTCTCTGAGCTACTGGATCTTTGGAAAGGAGTATTCTTCACAAAAACTAACAAATATCAACATGGAAGAGTAATACGTGCTGTCATATTACCACTGATTGGTGATACGCCTGCCTTATGTAAAATGGGTGGATTTGCATCCCACTCAGCAACAATCTTCTGTGCCCACTGTAACCTCAAGCTGATTGATATCTGGAACACCAAAAAGGAGACTTGGCCATCAAAAAATCATGAAGATCACATCAAATGGGCAGAGAATTGGAATAATGCTCAATCATTCAATGAGAAAACCAACATTCTCAAGCTACATGGTTCCCGCTACACAATTCTCAAAACTCTGCCATACTGGGCACCAACAAACATGACAAAAATTGATCCAATGCATACCTTCATCTTGGGAATGCTAAGGGATTACAGCATCACCTACCTTGGAATAATCAAGGCTGGCCAAAGTCTTCAAAATTTGGAAAGGAGGAAAAACACTTACCCAAGAAGTGTAACAATTAGTCAGGTCAGCAGCCTCAAATCTGGATCCAAAAGAAAGCGCTATTTATCACCCAAAAACACCAAAAGAGTCACCAGGAGGAGCGTTCAAACATTCCTAGATAGCTCCTCAAAAACCTTGAAGATATTTCTCCCAATCCAATTGAAAAGGTTCAAAATTGGGCAAATCAGCAGCAAGAAGGCTCATAAAATATTCAGCATAGAACTTCTGTACCCATTGTTGTAGTACAGAAAATCCCAGGGCTCCATCCTCCCAGCTCCTCAAGAAGTTGGGAAAATTCTGCATCTGAACATCTTCAACCAACTTTAAGACTTTCTCCAAGGCTTCTTGAGAATGAATCCACAAGCAGCTCATGAAAATCTGGGCTTCAATCAAAGGACAAAGGAAAGAAAAAAGATACCTCACCAGGAAAAAATCCCATTAGATCTATTGGAAGCAAATCAGGAAGCCAGAATGAATCTGGGAAGAGCAAGCAAAGCTCCCTTCAGGAAAGCTCCTACCACTCTTTTGAAGATCAAAGCAATCCACATGAAGCAGGCGCATTGATAGAAGAGACAAGTATTGCATCAAATTCATTGTGTCTTACAACTCAAGAGCTCAGAAGTCTTCAAGAGGGTACCAATTCAATCAAGTTTCCATCTTGGATTACTAGGTTGCCCAGAAACATTGGTTTGCCTGCTGCTGGTACTCCTAAGGCTGCTGAATGTTTGGTTTTGTACACTATTCATGTAGTGCTTGTTTTGATTCCAGAATGGAATTGGAACTCAGCCAGCAGCTTGCGGGAGCAAAAGCTTACCTCCACTACTTCCAAAATTATTGGTATCATCAACTTGGTAATGTCTCATCAACTTACAGATTACCAGTTGTGCCAATTGGATAAATTAATTCTGGCTTACTGGGAGGAATTATTGCTGCATTGGGGATCCAAAATCAAACCCAAGCCAACAATCCATTTTTCTCAGCATATGACTAAGATGATCAATCTCTATGGTCCTCCCTCTATATTTTCATATTGGTCAGGAGAAAGTTTGAATCAAATCTTGAAATTAGTTAAAAAAAATAAAAATACACGTAAGTTACACAGATTCCTGAAAAGTAGATTCTTGGTGGCACACTTTGAATTGATTTTTTTTAAATTTTAAGGTTTCCTTGATAAGTCCCTCTTGAATGAATTCCTTGAAAGGGCCAAAATTCAAGGCTTGGTTGAACAAATTGGATCCAGCTGGAATGTTTTGGGGATCAATTCTGACAAACTCCCAGATATGAAAACTTTGTTCTAACCTTCCAAGACAGGTGATGTTTCAAGGGCTAAAAAAGACATGAATGTTTTGGAAGAAGAAAAATTAAAAAAATTCATTGAAAATAACTCAACATACAATGTCTTGCCATGGGACCAGCTGGAGTGGTTGCCTTGCAAATCAATGCTCTTCCATGGTCATCACATAACACCCCATTGCTGCAATAAAAGTAATTCTCAGATTTCCTTTTCATCAACATCAAATCAAGGCCCTTGTGAGATGGGGAAGGTATTGTCCATCTTTCATGAAAAAAACTGTGCACAATATTTCCTCATTGTTGAAAACTTTTCTCCTTTGGAAAAAATTGATACTTCAAGAAATCCCTACCTTGGCCTCAATTATCTCAATGCTCAAATGGTTTATGAAGAAGGTGGATCAATATCTGTGATACATCAAGATAACATATTAGGTTTTGTGGCAAGCATGGCTTATGAAGCAAAAAAAGCACAAACTTCCAAGGATGTTTATTGTGTTGTGGCAATTAACTCTTTGGTAAGTTAATATCAAAAATACTAATTTCTGAAGGACTGTCATTATTGATTTTTCTGACTGGCCATTCCTCACAAAACAGGAGGAAATATAAAAAGACACATGGACTAATTTTTTATTGTACTAGATATTGGTAAAAGATGAAATCAGAGGCATTGGTATTGTGTCACATATCTATCTAAAACATGTCTAGAAGGTACAGAATTCAAAAATAGAAATCAGATTTAATCTCACAAAACTGAAGCATCAATCCTAACCGCAAATTGGAAATCTGTGTTTGCATCATTCATTTGAAATGATCATTATCTAAAAATTTGATTCTTCTTTTTTGGGAACTTTTTACCATTGGAAATCATGGCCCATGATGTACAATTCCAATCATAACCGCTGAAAAGTTGTTCAATCAAAGTATGGTCTTACATTTAAATGAAGAATTCTCAATACTTCCTTTTATGTAATGAATTTCAATTCAATCTATGCATTGCATAAATATTCTGCATGAATCTTCTGAGTTCATCCAGAAATAAATTTGATGTTTGAATCCAAAAACTCAAAAAAGTCAAAACAGGTTTCAATCACAAACCCAGGTGCTACACCTTCCGGCAGGCGCCACCATTTTTTTCATGGTGACTATTGTACTTTTTGGACATTTAAATATTTCACATGTATTTTCACGTACAGGTTTCACACCTAAAATTTGGTCGGAATTGAGGTGTTGTGTATATTTTAGGAGTTAAAGATGGAAATGTGCTCTGTCACAATTCCCCACACAGCCGGGGCAGCCAATACGCCCGTGCGCTGATGAGCTACAGCACTTTCACCCTGTCAAAAGCCGTGTACACAGCCCCAAGCCTCTGACAAGTATGCAGCCGCAGGACCATGGTTTGACAAAGTGACAGGAGGCCTGAGAAACCTAGGTACCGCATAAACATGATACAACCTACACGGTGTAAGAATCCAAATGGCGCAGGGCGTTGGCAGTTCTGTGGAGGGGATAGGTGCTTTTTTAGGCTGCCCTCCTGAGTGTTACAAAAATATTTAAATCTAACCAGGTTCAAGGTCCAGTAACCTTTGTTAATGAGGAATCAAATGGGATAGGGATAAGTTGATAGCAACAATAGCTGAGGGGGGGAGCAGCACTACCTGAGCCAAGATGATGAGGAGAAAGACTTTGAACAAAATAAGTTAAAGTTTACCCAGAGTCCAATTGAACAAAACAGTTGTAAGTAACGTCGCCCACATGCTAATAACTCTGGTTGTCAGCAGGTGCTTGGGAGCAATCAACTCAAACCCAATCAACCTCCAGGTTCTCAATGAACCTGCCCAACTCTCCGCAATCAAGCTCTTGAAGGGTACCAGGTAATGGTGGGTGGCTGCACAAAACAATGCAATATGTTGATGGATCACTGAAACAAAGAGTAACAATTTTGGACTAAGAGAAACCCAACACTTCTCAAGGATTCAAGAATAGTGTGGCAGAATGCAACTTGAATAATTAAAGGGAGGTTTAAAACTCCAGGTTTAAGCTTAATAAAACCTCTTAGTCAAATGTGACTGGTCCAGAGAGACAATCAAATGAATGATCAAGACCAAGTAATGGTCAGAAAAAGGGATCAAGAGTGGTATAACACACTCAAGAATTCAATTCAATGAATTCTTCTTCAACCAGCAAGGCTATGGTTGGTGATAAGGAACAGGGCCACAGAAGGGCAGATCAGAGTTTCAGACTTAAAAAAAGTCAAGGGTAAGGGATAAGGATCAAGGGATAATCAAAAGATATATCAGGATAAGCAATCAATTTCATAAAGGAAGAAGCTCTTGGATCAGAAGCTCATAATTCTCATTAGTGGGAAGAATTTATTCTTGAAAAAGCAGGGTAGAGCCCCTCCTTTTATAGTCTAGAGAGCCCTGTTACTATTTACAATTGGATAACACAAATGAAAGCAGAAATGTTTTTTTTTTTTACAATGATGAGGCTCAAGCTTGGGGAGGCCAGGTTCCCTTCTGTCAATCTTCCAGACTGGGGTGAGAGATTCTCACCCCAGCCTGTTGCTTGCAAACCTCCGCATGGACGTTTGCACACCTAGTAACAACGCAACACTCCCTCCCATCCAAATCTGGAGGGGAGTGAGAAAGAAAGAAATCATACAATAAAAGAAAATAACAAAGCGGTGATGGCGGTGATGAGGAGGAGCAATGCAATGAGGATGAGGATGAGGACAAGCGAAGCAATGAGGATGAGGACGAGTGACGCAATGAGGATGAGCGATGAGCCACAAGCGACGCAATGATAGATGAATCAATGATGAGAGGGAAGGCAATGATTTGCGCATGGCCAAGCAATGGGGAAGGTCATGATGAACGACTGATGGTCAAGATGAAAGTGAGGAAGCAATCAAGTATGCAAGCAATGAGGATGAGGATGAGCAATGAAATGAGTATGAGGATGAGGATGAGCAACGCGATGAGGATGAGGATGAGGATGAGCAATGCGCGAGGATGAGGAAGAGAAATGCGCAAGTATGAGGATGAGCAACGCGCAAGGATGAGGATGAGCAATGCGCAAGGATGAGGATGAGCGATGTGCAAGGATGAGGATGAGCGATGCAACTAGGACAGTTTTTTTTTTTTCGGATTTTTTGAATTCTTTTCCCAAGGTGTCCCAAATGGTTCACCACATCTCTCTCCAACTTACAGACTGTCCTTAGTCTGCATCATAATTTTGAAAACATGAAAAAGAAAAAAATAAAATAATTGGCCATTTTTTTATCCTCTAAGTAAAAAAAAAATGTTGAAACCCATCTTGATCCATCCAAAAGAGCCTAAATGTGGAGAAGATAAAAGAAAAGGCGTCCCAGGTGCTCACGTATGTGGCATAAAGTAGAGTTTTTACACAGCAGAAGACCCTGGTGGTGCACAATTGGGAGGACTTACTTTGAACCCAAATTGCCCCCACAACAACAAAATCTCTTAACTTGATCAGCAGAGAACCTTCTAGCCAACTGAGTACCATCCAGTTCTTCCAAAAAATAATATCCACCTCTAACTTGACAAACCACTCTATAAGGACCATTCAAACTATTCAAAAAAAGTTTTACCCACTGAGCCTCTAAAGATTGATTATAAGCCAATATCAGATCACCAGGGTTTGCAGGATCTCTGATTTGATTTAGATGTTTATCTTCCCAATACTGAACTGATTTTTCTCTTTATTCCATCATCTTCTGATAAGCTTTGTTACAAATATCTTCACTCCGCTCCAGTTGCTTTGATCTGGCAACTAATAGGTCAGTAATTGAAGAAACTTGTTCCAAAGAGATGCCCAAGAAAGACTCCATTTCAAGATCAAGAGGAAGAACAGCTCTTGACCAAAGATGATTTCATAAGGAGATTAGCCAGTGGTTTTATTGGTGGAAATTTGATCAGAGAAGAGGACCAAAGGAAGAAACTTTTGACAATTCTTGCCACTTTCACCAGCCAGTTTAACCAGAGCATCCTTCAAGTGAGCATGGCCTCTTTCCACCATGCCTTGTCCTTCAGGATAATAGGGAGTAGTAACTCTATTTTGTCCAGGGAGCAATAGGATCATTTCAGCAAGTTTTCCACCAAATTACAAGCCACCATCAGTAGAATAAGATCAAGCCAAACCATAACACATTGTCCAATTCACATGACAGAAAGCTGCCACTGATTCAGAACTAAGGTTCTTAAGGAAGTTGGCTTCAACCCATCCAGAAAAATCATCTCTAGCCACAATGAGGTACTTAGCACCACCTGCCTTGATATGAACCACATCAATAGCAACCCTTCCAAAGACAGTGGACTCCCCAGTAGGATAGCAAATTTCAGCTGGACACCTAAGATTACATTTTTGAAAAACTTAACAAATCTTGCAACATTGAGAGACATATTTCTTCAGAGATGGCCACCAGAACCATTTGGATAATTGTTGATAAGTTTTGGTTTCCCCACAATGACCAAGGTCCTCATGGAGACTTTCAAGGATCAAATCTTGCTTAGCCGGGATAGTAACCACAACAAGCGCACAAGGAGTTCCTCTTTTCATGAGCCTAGAACCTTTGACAAAGAAACTAGAGGAATTTCTTTTAAGGGATCAAAATTCTTTGGCAGAGAGATCAGGGGGTCTTTGGAGAGTTGAAAGGTACTG
The DNA here is from genome assembly GCA_025617555.3 of Puccinia polysora. NCBI lineage: Eukaryota > Fungi > Basidiomycota > Pucciniomycetes > Pucciniales > Pucciniaceae > Puccinia > Puccinia polysora. The sequence goes on along the minus strand of CM062620.1, from coordinate 49,417,865 downwards.
CTCTAACTTAAGCCAGAAACCTTGTTGGAAACCAGAGTAATCTTGGGAGGAGAAAGCAAAAACAGGGCGGACCAAAGGTTCTTCCTCATTGAAATCCATTCCAAAATCCAATTCATTTTCTCCAATAGGTCTTCTAGATAAACCATCAGGCATAGTAAAAGATTTCCCAGGCCTATGAAGAATATCAAAAGAGAAAATCTGGATAAAAGCTACCCAGTGAGTCATTGGAGCATTTTGAAGACTGGGAGCATTGATCATTTTCAAAATGGATCAAGCGTCAACTTGCAATTTGAAATTTTGTCCCAAGAGTACTGTTTGGATTTCTTCAGCATTCTGGCCACACCACAGAGTTCCAGTTTGGGCTGAGAGTATCTAGATTCCACATCTGAAAATAGCAAAGATTCATAAAGAAAAGGGCGGTCCAAACCATTTTCATCTTCCTGCGTAAGGACAGCCCAAACAGATTGATAACTAGATTCAACAGCCAATTTTATTTTTCCAGCTCCAGGCCCATAAGAGATCTTTTTCAAAACTATTTCATTTCCAAAACTGAAATGATTGTTTGCAATCTTGGGTCCGAATCCATTCAGCTTCCTTTCTGGTTGGACAACGCAAGGGTGCACAGATTTTGGATAGAGAGGGAATGAAGATCCTGACATAAGTTAAAACACCTAGGAAACCTCTAACTTCAGTTGGATTTATTGGAGCAGGCCAGGAGATGATTTTATTGACTTTAGAGGGTGCCATCCTTCTTCCTTCCTTGCAGACTATATGACCCACAATTTCCAAGGCAGGGACACAGGCAGCAAGTTTTGATCCAGAGACAGTAAGGCCAGATTCCTCGATTAAAAACAAAATCCTTTCCAAGATAGTAGCATACTCCCAGATAAATCTTCAAATTCCTGAGTGCCAAGGTAAGAGCTCATTATCATAGTCAGAAACTGGACCAATAATTCCACCATCATCAACAAAGATACCAGCATGATCAGGGATTTTGTCTTGGAGGATCCACATCATCTGAGCCTGATAGACTGCAACCAAGTTGGTGGCACCTTGAGGCAATTGAGTCAGTTGAAATAAACCAAGAGGAGTATCAAAAGTAGTGAGTGGGCAAGAAATAGGATGCAAAGATTGTTCCTCATAACCCCCCATGATGTCTCCTAGACCATCACAGGCTCTCCCAGAGAAGGATTAAACAAATTCTTCAGTGGCAGGAGGAAAACCAGAGTCTTTAATAGGAACTTTATTGATAGGTTGGAGATCATGAACTACTGTAAGTTTACCATTACTCTTTAGAACAAAGAAAACAGGGCTAGAGTAACTGGAGGTTGACTGTTCATATAGACCGGTACTGACTTGTTTGCGGACCAACTTGATGAATTTGTCAACTTTTGCAGCAGGAATAGGGATATTTTTCTTTTGCCAAGGATCATGTTCAACTACAGGGATGATATAAGGGAGACCATAGGATTCTTTCAAGAGACCTCTCTCTTCTTCACAGAATGCAAAAGATTTTTTCCTTAGAGATAAGATATTTTTGATCAACTTTAATTCATCAGGTAAAAGCCATTCATCTGGACCAAAGTTGACCAACTTCAATTGTTCTTCAGTGACACCACCACAAGGTACAAAGGGGCCAGTAAGAGAGTGAGATAGACCACAATAAGGATCACAAGATAGAGGAGGGCGCATGAGAGGAGGATTGAGATTGAGAGGCATGGGTTTGTTGACAGGCTGGACCTTTTTCACAACTGGCTTATACTTAGTGGCACAAGAGAGAAGTTCTTGTTTCCTCCAAGCATTCACCAGCGAGACCTGAGTACAAAATCTGAGACCAGATTCCAACATCCTCCAAGTTTGATGTTCCATAAAATTTTTGAAAGGTGCCTTTTCCATCAAAGAGGATCCAAAAGATAACGCTTTGCTCACATGTGTGGCATGAGGTAGAGTTTTGAAAACTATGGTAGAAGAATTCCCTAGAAGAATTCCCTGATGGTGCACAATTGGGAGGACTTACTTTTACCCCCAAGTGCCTCCACTGGAGCCCATACTCCTCCATACCAAAACCATTAAGAAAAGAATTGAGATAAGGATCTAGTTTATACTCATTGCAGAGAATCAAACCAGAGCTAGAGGAAGATTGATCAGTGATAAAAGTACAAGGAAAAGAAGAAACAACAGAACCAGAGAGAAGAGAAATATTTTTGGAATTTTGTGTTTTAACATGTTTTTGATTTTGGACATTTTTGAGATCAGAAGAAAAAGAAGAAAGAGATGAAAAGGATGAAAAAGATGCCTCAGAGATAAAAGTTGGCCCTATAGTTGAAGTCTGAGGCTTAGAAGAACTACAACTGTCAGTATTATCAACTATTCTGCTAAAAAATGAGAGGAGTTAGAAGAATCCCTCTGCTTCCCCTTCAGAACCAATTTAGGTGAAAAACCAGGGAAATCTCTTTCCCAACAACCAGAATCCAAAGAACAGAGAGGAACTTCAATCTTCCTACCATCAGAATCAGGAAGAAGAATTCTCTCCCCAACTTGATTGGAAAACATCAGGGTGGCTCCAAAGTCTATTAAGAAAGGAGGACCCAAAATCATAGGACCTTCCAAACAAGTGATCCAAAAGTGACAGGTTCCAACAATATTTTGACCAATTCAAACTGACACATCCTCAGAAATACCCACCAAATCACAAGATTGATTCCCAATTCCATAAACAGCAGAGTTGAAGCTGACCCTTGGACTGAGATTGAGCTTGCAGGCCATTGGATCCAAAATTAAGTTTAGTTGGGACCCAGAACCAACAAGTAGAGAAACCGTTTTGGATGAGTCACCAAGAGAGCATGGAAAAAATCCAAGAGGACAAGAATAAAGATTTGAATCAGAAGGAGGATCTGTTCCACCAGAGTCTTCCATCAAGGTTCCAGAGAAAACTTTCAATTCATCAGGACCAATCTCCACATGTCGCCAAGAAACCCATTTCTTCATGCCTTCAGCTACAGATGGTGAGATGGAAAGGAGTTCGGCCACGGTTAGATCAGGGATTTTAAGATCAGAGATTTTCTTTAATACCCCTTCCACAGTGTTGGGGTGGTCTTTGGAAATTCCCCTTTTGAATCAAACCTTGGGTTGAGTTGGAAGGGGAAGTTCAGGTGAGGGTGGAACTATAACTGGATCAGTTGGTGAAGGTGATTTGGATGGCAGAGGAGCAGGATCAGAGTATTCTGGGAACCTATCCGTGAGGGGTTCCTTTTCTACTTCCATGTCTTCTACCTCAGAAGAAGGAGGCTCCAGTGAAGATCAAAATTTGACAGGTTTTCAAAGAATTGAAGATGGAACAGGAGGAGCTTTATGAGGTCTGGGTTCTTCATGTCAATTTCTAGCTGGATCAGATTGATAAGTTCCAGAAAAGCTGGAAGAAGAGATAGCAGGAGGATACCAAGGTTGAAGAGTTCCACAAGCAGATCAAAAATCAAAAGAGGCCAAGGTTGCCTTCTTGGGAGCAGAAGGCTGGAAAGAGGCCACCACATGAGGAATTGGACAAGCTGAATCAAAAGGGATAAGTGCACCATTAGGAAGAAAGAAGTTACTCCTTTCTGTTCCACCAACATTTCCTCCTTGTCCTTCTGGAGTTCAGGACAGCAACCAGTTCCATGACTTTCTCCGTGGCAATAATAGCAAACCATGGTTGACCTAGGAATAGAGTTGGAGGGTTTAGGGACAGCCAGAGAGGAGAGTTTCTGATCCATTTTATTCTCAAAAGCTTGCAGGAGTTTGGTGATCTCATCAATAGTAGGTGTTTTCCGGTGGGTCTGAGGATTTGGTTTAGGTCTGCGATTGGCTTCCATCTTATTGATGATTTTGTTAGATGCTTGAAAAGAGGGGACAAGGACTGGTTCAGTGATTGTAGGTTTTTCAAAGGTGAGAGCTGTTTGACCTTTCATCACTTTATCCACAGTGTTCCTAAGAGCCATGAAGGCAGGGAGCTTGAACCAATTCTCTCTTGTCGTGATCATGGACCCTGATTTCACCAATTAATCCTTAATTCTTTCCTGCACTCCTGGAGAGAAAGACTGAAAAAAATTGCACTCAAATTTCATCCAACGTATCAATGTGATTGTTTTGGATAAGATAGGATTGGATAGGGTCCCAAGATTTTCTGAAAGCTTGATAATCAGAGGCTGAGGAGATACCACCATTGGAGGTCCATTGAGAGACTAGGGCATCCAGATCTTGGAGAGTGAACCTAGCTATATCAATTTTGCCCCAGTAGGCAATCATTGCCTACTTAAGAAGTACCCAGTCATGGGATTTAAATCCATCAAATGATTCAATCACTTCCATGACTTCATCAGAGGAGATAAAGAATTGCAGTTGATAAGCCATGTCATATTTGCTAGCACCGTCCACTTCAGAAGCCATCTCGTAGGAATCCAGGAACCGTTTAACATTTGTACCGTTAAAGCATAAGTTCTTGTTCTGAGGTTTGATTTTGATCATCTTGGCCCAAACAGAGGTAGAAGGGGTACCAATAGATTCCATTTTTACAAAAGATTTCCTAAGGGATCCAAAGAACAGATTTCCAAAGTGGCTCACAAGTGTTGCAAGGGTAGGGTTTACAAAACAACAACTAGGACAAAACCCCTTGATGGTGCACAATTGGGAGGACTTACTTCTGGAACAAGTTGCCTCCATGGATCAGATCTAGATGATAAAGTTGATTCCACAAATCTGGGACTGTAAATACCAAGGTTGCTGGTTTGATCCCAGCCCGGGGGACCAAATGTGAGACTCCAAACGGCGCAGGGCGTTGGAAGTTCTGTGGAGGGGATAGGTGCTTTTTTAGGCTGCCCTCCTGACTGTTACAAAAATATTTAAATGTAACCAGGATCAAGGTCCAGTAACCTTTGTTAATGAGGAATCAAATGGGATAGGGATAAGTCAATAGCAACAATAGCTGAGGGGGGGAGCAGCACTACCTGAACCAAGATGATGAGGAGAAAGACTTTGAACAAAATAAGTTAAAGTTTGCCCAGAGTCCAATAGAACAAAGCAGTTGTAAGTAATGGCGCCCACACGCTAATAACTCTGGTTGTCAGCAGGTGCTTGGGAGCGATCAACTCAAACCCAATCAACCTCCAGGTTCTCAATGAACCTGCCCAACTCTCCGCAATCAAGCGCTTGAAGGGTACCAGATAACGGTGGGTGGCTGCACAAGACAATGCAATATGTTTATGGATCACTGAAACAAACAGTAACAATTTCGGACTAAGAGTAACCCAACACTTCTCAAGGATTCAAGAATAGTGTGGCAGAATGCAACTTGAATAATTAAAGGGAGGTTTAAAACTCCAGGTTTAAGCTTGATAAAACCTTTAGTCAAATCTGACTGGTCCAGAGAGACAATCAAATGAATGATCAAGACCAAGTAATGGTCAGAAAAAGGGATCAAGAGTGGTATAACACACTCAAGAATTCAATTTAATGAATTCTTCTTCAACCAGCAAGGCTATGGTTGGTGATAAGGAACAGGGCCACAGAAGGGCAGATCAGAGTTTCAGACTTAAAAAAAGTCAAGGGTAAGGGATAAGGATCAAGGGATAATCAAAAGATATATCAGGATAAGCAATCAATTTCACAAAGGAAGAAGCTCTTGGATCAGAAGCTCATAATTCTCATTAGTGGGAAGAATTTATTCTTGAAAAAGCAGGGTAGAGCCCCTCCTTTTATAGTCTAGAGAGCCCTGTTACTATTTACAATTGGATAACACAAATGAAAGCAGAAATGTTTTTTTTTTTTTACAATGATGAGGCTCAAGCTTGGGGAGGCCAGGTTCCCTTCTGTCAATCTTCCAGACTGGGGTGAGAGATTCTCACCCCAGCCTGTTGCTTGCAAACGTCCGTGCGGACGTTCACACACCTAGTAACAACGCAACACCCCCTCCCATCCAAATCTGGAGGGGGGTGAGAAAGAAAGAAATTGTACAATAAAAGAAAATAACAAAGCGGTGATGGCGGTGATGAGGACAAGCAACGCAATGAGGATGAGAGACAAGCGACGAAATGAGGACAAGCAATGAGAAACACAATGAGGATAAGCAACAAGAGACGCGATGAGGATGAGCAAAGAGCGACGCAATGAGGATGAGCATCACAATGATAGATGAATCAATGATGAGAGGGAAGGCAAAGATTTGTGCATGGCCAAGCGATGGGGAAGTTCATGATGAACGACTGATGGTCGTGATGAAAGTGAGGAAGCAATCAAGGATGCAAGCAATGAGGATGAGGATGAGCGACGCAATGAGGATGAGGATGAGGATGAGCAAAGCGCAAGGATGAGGATGAGCAATGCGCAAGGATGAGGATGAGGATGAGGATGAGCAACGCGCAAGGATGAGGATGAGCAACGCGGGACAATGAGGATGAGCGACGCCCAAGGATGAGGATGAGCGACGCCAAAGGATGAGGATGAGCGACGCGACTAGGAAGGTTTTTTTTTTTTTGGGATTTTTTTAATTCTTTTCCCAAGGTGTCCCAAATGGTTCACCACAACAGGAACATTCTAAATAGGTAATAAATGTTCCTGTGGATAGTAGATAGTCTAAAAATACATAAAATTATATAAAAGTACCTAAATAACCTTTATATGTATTTTTATTAAATATAATTCAAAGTACCAAAAATGTCGAAAATAAGATGATGACTACTTTGAAAAATATATTAAAATACTTTAATATAAAATTATGAGAACTTCTAGACATCAATATTTTTTTGAATACCAAGAAAAATAATGATGTCATAATATTACATGAATACCCATGACTTATATTTTTAAGTAATTATTTTAGTAAATCAACTGAAAATCAAAAATAAGGAGTAAAATCAATATCATGACTTTACTCCAACTATTTAATACATAATGAGAACTCACCTGACATCAGACTATCCGTAGGAATGTCAATTAAAATAATTATTAACTTACTTGGAAGATTTACTAAGGATGATTAATTAAATAATAAATAAAATGGAAAGATTAGTGTTATTCACACGTCCAAAAATGAAATATGAAGTAGAATAATTCCCATACCTTGTGGAATTAGATGATACATGTGTTACATAATAAAAAGCACGTGACAGGCTACCACTGGTTACCCTGCTAGCCTCAGTGTTTGTCCCTTTGAGCCCCTGTATCCCTCAGAAGGACACTATTGGGACTCAAAAAGCTATAAATAAAGAGCTCTTTTGAGGATATTGATACCCAGATACCCACTTATATTTACATCCAGACACTGTGAAAAGGTAATCAAATACTTATAAGAGATAAGTCAGTGATTTATGGCTTTAGTCTGATTAATAATATCCATCCCCACCCCTTTTTTATCAATTTAAACTGCTGAACAACCTTATAAACCCAGTAAACAGGTTTAACCCATCAGTGCACATCCAAAACAGGTACCCAAAGGATTTAATAATATACCAGTGAGTCTTATTATCCTTTCTCTTTTTTGGCAGCTTGGTTACAAAGCCCTGCCACTCAAATGTGTATTTTATATACATATTATCTTTGGGCAATATATCCTTTAAGAATAAAAATTAAAGGTTCCAAAGTAACCAGGCCTACATGTTTTCATTTTGAATTCCCTGAAGAGAGGTGTTAAAGATCCCCAATATAATTGTGGCCCCTCTTTCAATTTGTTTGATAATCAATTTATTAATATTGATTTATAACATTAACCCATATCCAAACCAATCAAACTAGCAATAAGCTTTATCCAAATACCTTACAGATTTTTGATGCATTTATTGAATAATATATTTATTATTTATTCTATCACCTCTGGTAGCTAAAGGATAGCAAGGATCTTGGAATCCAGGAGGATGAAATGATTTCTTCATCACTCCATCCCACTTTCTCTTTTTAAATGGCCCCTCAGCAACACTCCCCCCCCAAGTCCACTCAACCAATGCAAACATCCCCCAGGAACTCAACATCCAACAATCCTCCCCCATCAGCATCAAAAGGCTCAAGTCAGCTCATGAGAGCTGATCACATCATACTTGTAAACTGGCTAAAAATACCGTCCAACTACAATGCTTGCTTTGGATACAACGATGAAACACAATTTGGCCAACCTCCAGCCTCTAAGGTTAATGGTTATCTCCTGATGGCCAATGAACTCAAGAATAAAAAAAAAGGTAGGCTGGATTTTGCATCCAAAAAGATGCATTAGTGATTCAAGAACTATCAAACCAAGTACAAAAAAGCCCACTCAATGTCAATCTCCACTGGCTTTGGTATCACCAACTCCAATAAAGCAAAGGGAATCAACTTGGTGCTTGATAAGTTGGACTCCATTTGTCCTTTTTATATTCAAATGGATTAAATATTTGGAAAGAAGGCCAATATCACCCCTTTAGCTGCTTTTGATGCCCAACAATTGGATTCAGTTGATGCTGAGAACCTGGCTGTCAATGCTTGGCCTAGCAATGATGATCCCAATGAAACCTATGAGTGGCCCCAATCTGATGTGGAGGAGGATACTCCAATAGAATGAGCTCCAATCATGTCTACATTGGCCTTGATCAACAAGTCAAACCCTTCCTTGGGCCCCTCACTTCCTTCTTTGGATTGCTCTTTTCCTGGGGTGGAAGAACTTAACAACTTGGCCAAAAAGAAGAAAGTTATTCCTGTATCACCACCATTGGAATCATCTGCTCAAGAAACAGACCAAGATCTTTTCTATTCTGTCTGGTTAATCCTGACTGATTTAGATTTTTAAAAAAAAGGCTCATCCATTCCTGAATGACCAAATACTCAAGCCAATGGGGCCTCCCACATCCCCTTCAAATGAGAGCAATGACATTCCCACACAAGCCTCCTCTGCAAAGGGAAAGCAAAAGGCCTCCAATTCCATCAACCTCAACCCCAATAGCCATCAAAAGGAGAGAAACACTTCAGATTTTTCTGGCATTGAGGATATCATGGAGAAGCAAGATTCAAGTAAGTTCATTGATTGATTGTACTTGCTTTTGAAATAAAGCTCATTCCTATTCCCCTCCAAGAAACAATGAAATCTCAAAGTGAATCCAAAAAACTTCAATTTGAAAAGGAGAAGTGGGATTTTCAAGTGGCTATGGATTTTAGAAAGCAGAAAGATGAGATTTTTGCTCATCAAAACAAGTTGGATTCTGAGTGGCAAATCAAACAGGCCAAGCTGGAGTTTCAAAAAGAGGAAAATGAGAAGGATCAAGAGCAAGACCAACTTGAAAAGGAGAGGGAAAGGCTAGCCACAGAAAAAAAAGATAGGCTGAGTTTCAAAAAGAGGAAAAGGAGAAGGATGAAGAGCAAGACCAACTCAAAAAGGATAGTAAAAGGCTAGCCACAGAAAAAAAAAGACAGGCTATTGGTAGCCATGGCATGTATTGGTAGCAGTAGAACTGTTGATGAAATAAAGGAAATTACTCAATTGCTTAGTTTGTAAATATGTTTAATTTGATAAAAATTTGAAAAATAAAATAAAAAAGTTTGATCTCAACAACGTTTGAGAGTATTTTTAGCACCACCAATGAAAAAATCTTTTTTATCTTTATTTATATTTTTTCCTAAGATATATTTTGCCTCTGGCCAAGTTGTTGCTAGTGTTTTGAGTTTTTCTATTGATTTGAATGGACATGGACATCCTAGTATGAGTAGCAGTATCCACTTCAGGAAATGCACAGTGTTTTTACTTGTTTGCTGCCCAAACAATTTTCAAATTACCCTTTTATTTGAAATCAATCCAAAAACCCAAGTCTGGGAACAAAAATTTCCCATTGGATACTTGATATTCATCCTTGTTGTTGATAATTTTTTTGTTTGATTTCTTGGTTGGGACCACAAGTAAAAAGGAATAGTCAGAGACATCACCTTTTTCAATATGGGGTGAGTTGTAGAAGGAGTCGGAGGTGAAGTTGATGTGAGGTGAGCAGTCAAAAGAAGTAAGGCAAGATCCAAATTCCAATGAGGAGAAGGAAGGGATGTTGTTGTCCATCATAGCTTCACGGTTGGAATTGAATGCAAGTTTGGCTAATTTTTGAAACATTTGCCCCAATATTTGAGAGACCTTTTCAGACCTAAGGTTCAAAAAATAATACCCTTTAGGGAAGGATTTTACAGCATCTTTATTCACATATTTTCCAAATAGTTCAGAAGGGTCCATCAATTTTTGCCATACAATTGCCCACATTTTCCCACTCCAAGATCTTGAGGGACCAACAGTGTTGATAAATTTTTTGGATTGGTGGGGGAATTTTGTTAGTGAGTTGATTTTCTTCTTCTTTTTCTCAGAGAGTTCATTCAAAGGGATAAATTGGATTATGGCAACCATAGCCTCATGATCCGATTGATCTTGAACATATACTTTTCCAGAGCTGAAGAAATGGAATGGTTTGATCTTCTGCTTGGCCTGTTCCAAGTCTTCAGGGGTGGGTTTTTGACTTTTCTTGACAATGGAAAGATAAAGGTTCAAGGGACCTAGTTTGTGTGAAGACAAAACAACATTTTCATTTATTGTTTCCTCAGTCACTTTCAATGCAATTTCCAAATCCCCCATTTGAGCCCTCCTTCTATGGAAAGCCCTTTTCTTCCCACTTCTCTTTATGTTTTTCAAACTATCTCCTTCCATCTTTTCCCCTCCCAACAGTATACTTTTATTGGGCAGAGGATAAAGATGGAAATCCATTAGTTGTAACATTTTGAGTTTGGTGGGTGAAGAATGGGCAATCAAGAAAGGGTTTTCAAAGCGGTGGAATGTCTGATTGAATTGCATTAAATAAAAAAAAGGTCATTAGTCCGGTATAAACCACTTATACAATCAACAAACATAGAAAATAACAAAAAAAATACTGGAAATTCCCCTACCCAAAAATATATATATATATATATATATATAACAATCATCCTTTTGGTATAAAACACTTAGATGATAAACCAACATAGAAAATAAGAAGAATTTTACCAGTAAATTCCAACCAAACAAAAAATGTCAGTCAACTTCTTGAGAACTGGGAAGAGGAGGAGGAGCTGAAAGGGGGGGTACATCACCGGTTTTTCAATCAATTGATTGATTGAAAAGCAAGATTTATCTTTTCCGGTCTACAAATCAATTGATTTTTCAACCGGCAAGTGATCAATTCATGTTGGTTTGAAGCCAGTGTTTTGAAGAAGGAATTGATGACATTTCAAAAATTTTATGATTGGTTCAAAGTGGGGTTTGTTGATGACCATCCAGCAAAACAAGATGTTTATCACCTCCAAAATCAGAGTAGAAGTTGAACTAATGTAAGAATCAAACAGCTTGCGCAACTGATAGAAGGTGTGCAATATGGATTGGATGGTCCGGTTAGGCTTGCTATAAATCCCAATTGTGGAGAGATGGTGGTAAAAAAGATTTTCATGATCTTTGTCATCTTTGTTGAATCTGGAACTGAGACCATCTTGGATGGCAGGATTGGTGTGTGTGATGAGACGGCTGTGGGGGGCCTAAGGTGGGGAGAAGGAGGGGTAGGGGTAAGACAAGGAGGATGGGTCAGATCAACAAGGAGGGTTGTGGGAGGTTGGAGGAGTGGATGGGTGACCTGTTGGTTTCAATGGGTATGGCTACCTGCAATCCACTTCAAACCGCCAGCCCCACCCAAAGCACTGGAGCCAGATGTCAGCTTGCTACCATTTCAGAGGGCAAGCTGCAAAAGTAAAAGAAACAACATAAAAATAATGATAATAAAATTAACCTAAGGAGTATGAAAACCATAAATATTATTGCAAAAATGGATTCTCCACCCACAATTAGGTAGGGTCACTTGCTGACCCCACCCTTGAAATCCAACTCCTTATGTTTTTAAATAATTAGGGAAAGAAAGACCAAAATACCACGGCACCACTATTGAACGTTTTGGCCAATTAAATATTTCACATGTATTGTCATGTATAGGTTTCACAACTAAAACTCAAAACTCAGTAAGAATTGAGGTGTTGTGTATATTTTAGGAGTTACAGACGGAAATGTGCTCTGTCACAATTACTGCACGCAGCCTCAGCAGCCAATATACCCGCGCGCAGCTGAGCTACAGCACTGTCACTCTGTCAAATCTGTGTACACAACCCCAAGCCTCTGAAAAGTATGCAGCCATGGGACTACAGGTTGACAAAGTGAAAGGCGGCCTGAGAAATCTAGGTACCGCGTAAACATGCTACAACCTACACGGGAACATTCTAAATATGTAATAAATGTTCCCATGGATAGTAGATAGTCTAAAAATACATAAAATTATATAAAAATACCTAAATAACCTTAATACTTATTTTTTATTAAATATAATTCAAAGTACCCAAAATGTCAAAAATAATATAATGACTATTTCTAAAAATATATCAAAATACTTTAATATACTATTATGAGAATTTCTATAAATCAATATTTTTTGTGACATACTAGGAAAACTAATAATGTAAAAATATCACATGAATACCCAGGATTTGTATTTTTAAGTAATTATTCTAGTAAATCAACTGAAATTTGAAAATAAGGAGTAAAATCAATATCATGAATTTACTCCAATTATTTAATAAATAATGAGAACTCACATGACATCAGAATATCCGTAGGAATTTTTTTTAAAATAATTATTAACTTACTGAGAACATTTACTAAGGATAATTAATTAAATAATAAATAAAAATGACAGATTAGTGTTATTCACATGTCCAAACATCAATCATAAAGTAGAATAATTCTCATACCCTGTGGAATTAGATGCTACCCGCGCTAAAGCAAAAAGAACACGTGACAGGCTGCCACTGGTTACCCTGCTAGCCTCAGTTTCCGTACCTTTGAGCCCCTGTACCCCTCAGAAGGACAATATTGGGGCCTTAAAAGCTATAAATAAAAAGCTCTTTAGAGGATATTGATACCCAGAGACCCAGTTATATTTATTTACAGACACCATGCCAAGGTTACAAAATAATTATAAGAGATACGTAAGTGATTTATGGCTTTAGTCTGATTAATAATATCCATCCTAAACCCTCTTTTTATCAATTTAAACTGCTGAAAAACTTTATAACCCCAGTAAACAGCTTAAACCATCAGTGCACGTCCCAAACAGGTACCCAAAGTATTTAATAATATACCAGTGAGTCTTATTATCCTTTCTTTTTTGTGGAAGCTTGTTTACAAAGCCCTGACACTCCACCGTGTATTTTATATACATATTATCTTTGGGCAATATATCCTTTAAGAATATAAATTAAAGGTTCCAAAGTAACCAGGCCTATGTATTTTCATACTGAATTCACTGAAGAGAGGTGTTAAACATCCCCAATAGAATAGTGGCCCCTCTAGAAAAATATTTAATAATCAATTTATTCACATTTATTTATAAAAATAAACCATATCCAAACCAATTAACCTTGCAATAAGCTTTATCAAAATATTTTATGGATTTTTTCTGCATTTATTGAATAATATATTTATTGTTTATTCTATCACCTCTGGTAGCTAAAGGATAGCAAGGAGTTTGGCATCCAGGAGGCTGACACCAGAGGCGGAGGTTCCAAGACTGGCGGCAGAATCAGATAGATTGCACCAGTTCTGGCTGACGCTCAAGCCAAGGTTAAGGCTGATGAAAGTTCTGTAAAGTTTTTGGAAGTTCTGCTGGCTCTGGTTGGAAAAGTGAGAGAGTTTGAAGGGGGAGATATGGGTGGAAAACTTGGGGAAGAGCAGGATGGGGGATGAAAACCATGGGGGGAAGGCGGGAGACCTAAGGGTAGCGCAAGCAGATTGGATGAACATTGACATTCAATCAATTGATTGAACAGAAAGTGAAAATTGCTTGCCAATTGATCAGGGGCAGGGAGAGGAGGAGGAGGGGCTAAACTTGATGGGGATCCAGAGGGTACCTAAAGTTTGAATGATCAAAGGATCAGAAACCGGTGAGGGGCAGGAAGAGGAAGAGGGGGGAGGGGGATTACCAGGGTTAGGAGGAGGGGAGGCAGTGAGTGAGGTGAGGTGAGGTGGAGGTGGTTGGTGAGGTGGAGGTGATGGTGAGGTGGTGGTGAATGGGAGGTGGTGGTGATGCGTGAGGTGGTGGTTGTGGGTGAGGAGGAGGAAGTGTACCAATGAAGGTTGACCAGTGGTTTAGGTGGAGGTGATGGGGAGGTGGAGGTGATGGGGAGGTGGAGGTGATGGATGAGGTTGTGGTTGTGGGTGAGGAGGAGGAAGTGTACCGGTGAAGGTGGACCAGTGGTTTGGTGGGTTGAGGTGATTTTGAAGTTTTTGTTTTTGTCCAAGCCCACCAAAAAAAAAAAAAAAAAAAAAAAAAAAAAAAAAAAAGGAGTCAGCCTAGTATTTTTGGTCAAACAAAAAAAACCAAAAAAATTCTGTGATTTTGTTTTTTACCTATTTAAAAACCTGATGCTAATCATCAAAGTGAGAAAGTGTAAGGGGTAGAATATGCTCTCTCTTGGCCAAAGATGAGGTAGAAGATGAGGCTGGGATGACTTGAGGAGGATCAGGAATATCTTCTCTGAATATTTTGTCCCATTCATCTTTGATTTTTGCAAGAAGATTGTGAAGGATTACACAACTGATAATCCATTTGATGAGGAACTTCATGTCTTTGGAAGATTGGAGCTGGTTTCCATCTCCTGTAAGCTGGCCCATCTTGATAATTTTAGAGTTGGATTTCTTGGAACTAAAAACCAGCGGCTGAAGACATAAATTTGAGGATTAGACCAACAGGTTCACACGCAGACAGAAATAGCCAGGAAGAAGAGAAGATTACCAACAGCTAGGACTATGATCAGGAACAGGACAGCAAGAGCGGAAGAGGAAAAGATGAGACTAGAGGAGATAAGTAGACAGCTGAAACGGGCAGAGGTCAGAGTCAAGTTGTTGGATGAATAAGTTGTCCGGATAGATCTCTTACCAGGCAAGAGCACATGGACCATAATTGAGCAGCAGAGATGATAGATCAAGGACTGAAGCGAGTGAGGCGAGGCTTAGTTTGTATGGAAGAGAGGAAAAGAGAAGGAGAAAGAAAGAGACGATAAAGAAAGAGAAGATAAAGAAATAAAAGGAAGAAGGAGGTTGATTCAGGTAGATGTCGTTGGAGGTTATTCGGAGAAGAATGGATGCAGAAGAGCCCCCCGGATTCCAAGAAGAGACAAGAACGGACTAGGGAAAAAAAGGAAAAGGAAAAATCTAGAACTAAGTGGTCCTCAGAATAGAGTGTTCACACTCATCTCAGGTTGCGCGGCATTTCTAGGGTGTGCGGTAGTCAGAAGGAGAAGACTGTTCGAGGCAATTCTCAACACATCTTCCTTTCAGGATTCCTACGGCATGCTCAATCCAAACTTGTGATTGGGAAAGATTATAGTTGAAATCATTTTTGGCTTGATAATTGGTTGAAAAATTGCAGTATGCCAGAACCACATATTTCCCACTAGCATAAGCTGAATTGGCCAGAAGGTATTGATTTTTGTCAAAGTAGTTATCTGGTTGTTGGGAAATCCAAATCTGATTGAAAGCATATGAATCATGACAAGAACCCAGAAGGCCAGCATGAAGGGATATGAACTTCTTGTTGTTATAAAAAACAAGCTTTAGTGCCACAGAGTATCTATATAAACTGATAAAACTGTAAAGATAGATGCGTGAATCTCACGGATGGTGACAGGCACACTTGTGCACCCATGGCTGTGACAGATTCATTGTTCCCGCAGGTACTCTCACGTTTTTCACAAATCCAGCTGGTGCTCTCACAGACTCTGATGCTCACAACTCCAGCCAGTGCTCTCACAAGTATTTAAAATTTCACTCATGATTGCTAGGGAAAATGGGAATGAAAACCAACTGGATGACTTAAGGAACTCAACAACTTGTGGATTGAATATTTGATTTTTCTGATTTTGTTTTGGGTTCTTTTCTATTCTTCATGATTTTCTATTTTGTTTAGTTTTTATTTTATTTCTTCTTCTATTTTACTGTTTCCTTGACTTAAGGAACTCAACAACTTTTGGATTGAAGATTTGATTTTTCTGATTTTGTTTTGGGTTCTTTTCTATTCTTCATGATTTTCTATTTTCTTTAGTTTTTATTTTCTTTCTTCTTCTATTTTACTGTTTCCTTGACTTAATGAACTCAACAACTTGTGGATTGAATATTTGATTTTTCTGATTTTGTTTTGGTTTCTTTTCTATTCTTCATGATTTTCTATTTTCTTTAGTTTTTATTTTCTTTCTTCTTCTAATTTACTGTTTCCTCAAAAGCATCAGAAAAACATCTTCCTCAACGGTCATCAAAACTTTCAACCTAGACCCAATGCTCATCCTCAAACATCCCAATCATCTGAGTCTTAACCATCAAGAGCACGCATCTTCTTTAATTGGTAAGATGATTTCTAACTGAAGATCATTCTGAAAGTAACTCATTGGAATCTGTGATCTTGATTCAGTCTTTTCATGTGTTTCTCATACTCTCTCATATAGTCATAAGCTACTTGGGAAACTTCCTCACTGTGTTGGTTTTCTCAATCTTTCTGCGTCTCTTTATATGTTTATTTTCTATCTTTTTTATTCCTGATTCTCATTCATTTCCATATTTCATAGCTTGCTGTTTCAGTCATCAATCAAAGTCTGAAAAACAAATTTGGTCAGTGTATTATCAAAGGCTTTGGAAAGGAAATGAATCAATTGCCTTTTTTTCTGATCAAAATAATGGTTGCCATCTAGCTTGGGTTTTTGACTCAAGGGGATAGTGGTTCCATCAACAAAACCAATGCAACCAGGAAAGCCTTCAGTCTCCATTAATTGGGATATCTCCTTGAGGTCTTGTTTGGTTGGCCAAAAAAGGGCAGAGAGAAGTAAAGATAGGATTGAAATCATGACTCTTTTGGTGTATAAGTCAATGGATCCATAACTGACCAAGAATAGATTTTCTGATCAATGAATTTCTGCTCCATTTCTATTTTATCCCAATCTAAAAAGAGCAACAGCCTGTTGGATAGCTGGATTGCTTTGAGGATTCTTAGAATTTTTCTGGAAGATGTGGTGGTCTCCAATCATCTCCAGAAGTTTCATGAAAGAAGGCAATAAATTTTGGAACAGTTGCTGGAAGCTTAATTTGGGCAGTAGGTGAAGCTTTTGCCTTTCATAAATAGGTTTGTGGAGAGTGTGTCTTTGTGGAACCATGTGTTGCTTTTCCCATAGATAATTCAAAGCTAACCATGCTGATTCCAAATTGGAGTCTGAATCCAAGTCAAATAATAAAAAAAGTTCAGTCAGCTTTTTTATGTTTTCAAATTGCTGCCAGGAAGTTTGATTGGAAATGTTGAGAAAGATGGTAATGTGATGATGATGGGATGTGTGTGAAGCAATGGAGATGTGAAGCAATGGAGACGTGAAGAAATGGAGATTTGAAGTGATGGAGATGTGAAGCAATGGAGATGAGATGTGTGTCATGCATATGGATTTGATGAGTTGGAGGTTTGGGCGGGTGTTTTGCATGCCATGGATGGTGGATGGATTAAATGGTGGGTTTTATGTTTGAAAACCGCCATTTTCATGAAACCTGCCATTTGGAAATACACCAGTTAGGGGGTATGTGTATTTCAGAAACCCGCCATGAAAAATGGTGGGTTTGGTCAAAAGAAATGGCAGTTTTCTTATGGCTGTTTTGCTAAATTTGATACTCCCTATCAAAAAAGATAGAGTAACTTAAAATGGCAAAAAGATTTTCCACAAATTCAATAGCAAGATTTGATCCAGTTGAGTTGATTCAAGAGCGTGTGTGGATGGTTTGGTATTTTGGGGAAGACATCAGTTTAATGTCACACAGGTTTCTTGAAGGCAGCAGCCCTTGTGAAAAAAAAACATCCAGATCAGAGAGGAATACCTTACTGTGTAAATATTTGATACCAGGGTACCTGCAATAACTGAACTCAAGGGTAGTTAGTGGGCCTACCATGAGTATTTGAGGAATTTCCATGGTGCAAAAGTTGAGTTATAAGGGTTGACTGTTCAATAAAAGAGTCAGAGTAAGGCCATTAATCAATTACTTATCCCAATAAGTCCTTGATTACAATATTTTTTGGTATCTTTATTTATGGTCTGTCTACTGAGTTTGGTTGGGTCATAAAATTGGTGTTTTTTTTGTTAAAACAGGGTTGGTGGGTTCTCAAAGCCACTTGGCCATTTTTCATCAACCACTGTTCAGGAGGTCATTCAATGGGGGTGTGCCATCAATTGACGGTGGTGGCTTTCAAATGAAGCCAAAAATATTTTTTCATTGAATGGAGGCCATCCTGTTTTTCAAAATGGTCATGAGGATCACAGCAGCAGCAAAATAATTTCCTGTTTCTCTGAGTTGATCAATGGCCAAGTTAGGTTGATGAACTGACAAGATGGGGCCAACCTAGCTATTTCCCCATAAACCATTCTGGTTCACAAACCAACCACAGCCTGTAAAATGAGCAAACCAACCAAACTCACTGTATACACCATAAATTAATGAGTTGCTGGAGGATTGAATTTCTAGAAGAGGCCTTTATTTATCCCTTTTCAGTTTATCAGTGTAAATGGAGGGGAAGAAAACCTGTTCTGTGGCCAGAAGTGCATTAATTCATGCCCCACAGGCTTCTTTTGGTGGTGTAGTCCCAATGGCCTTGTTTGAAATCAACAAATATGATGGTTCTGTCATTTTTTACATGATAATGGCAGAAGAAATGAGCCTGCAATCTGTGTATACATCCTGTTGGTGGATGTATTTTTTTTTGTGTAATTTCCTTTTACAGTTAAATTAATTGAATATAATATTTCTGGAAATTTTTATGTTATGTAGCCAGTGCAGGTGTCACTTGTTTAGGTTTGAGAGGTCTGTGAAAGTGGATTTTATCCATTTATGCTATTTTTGTCAAAAGTGCCTATTGATATTTTGAGAGGTTTTCATGTGCCTTTATTGTCAGATTTTAACTTATCTGAGGTTTTGGTGACATTTTTTATGGATTGGCATCTATTTTACATATGCATGTCTTCCCCATGTCTGTCAAAGCCCTTATGTCATGTCCTTTTGTGGGAATTTTGGCTCTGACAGTTTGGTGCACAGCCGTCAGCCTGTGTGCTGGCTGCTGCCTTGCTTTTACACTGATGTGTGTGGGAGTTTGAGAGCCTGGGGTTTTGTGTGTGTCTTAGGGTTGTAGTGTTGCATATGGCTGCATGCAGGAATTCGGAAAAAACACATTTATGTCCATAACTCCCAAACTATACAACACACTCAATTTATGACTTAACTTTACTCTGGTAACATACACGTGATTTTTCATGTGAAATATTAAGATGGCCAAAAAGTGCCAACTTGTTGCCATGGTTATTTTGGTAAGATTAATTAAAGGCTCAAGGAGTTGGATTTTGAGGGTGGGTCAAGTGAGCGACCCTACCTAATTTGGGGTAAGGAATTTATTTACTTCATAATAATTTGTGATTTTTCATTATTTATTTCATTTATTATCTATGATATTTTTGGTACTTTTGTCAGCTGGCTGACACTAGTTACACTTTCCCATGCATCTGAAAAAATGAAACCATATTCAAACACTCCTAAAATCCACCAGAAGTCACCAAGAACCAAGATTATTTCTTTTCAATGGCAAAAAAACCAACAATTGTCACAGAAAAATTGCCCTCACAAAACTTATCCTGATTGCAAATCAAACCCAAAACAGGGTAAGCCAGTCTTTTTTCATAATCTTGCATCCTGAAACAAATAGGGAGGGACAAAGTTAACCAAAAGGATACAAGACTGGCTGAATGACCAGTCAATTTTCAGGATAAATATCAGAAATCTTACCATGAAAGGATAATGTTGGACTCTGTATTTCACAATGCTGTATAATTGAGTTATTGTGGGTTTTAATATTATGGAGAATGAAAGAAAAATGGTTTTAACTATGTTGAAAATGAAATTCAACCAAATTTAACCTCTGTGGGAAATCAAATTCAATCTTATTTCCAAAAATATGAAATCTAAATTCAGATTCATGCCACAAAAATATAACAATGAGATAACCAAACTCAAACTTGGGGAATTTCAAATTTTTTATCACATTCTAATTTTATTCTTACATAAATTCTTTCCTCTGCAAGCAAAACCAGTAAGGAAAAACAAGGATTGAATGCAAATTATTTTTAAGCCCAAGGGAGATACAAGCAAAAAAAACTTGAACTCTCTAATAAATCCAAAATATCTATGAATTTTTATTCATTTAAAATCATAGAATTAAACTAAAACAAACAAAATAAAAAAAAATTCCACCAATGTTCCCAGGGTGTTACTTTTATTTGACAAGAGAATCTTTTGAATGGAACTCAGGTATCACTCGATTGTTGGCTTTTTTTGATTTCATGGGTGTACAAAAAGTTTGAATATTGATGAGTCCTGACCAGCTTGGATTTTTGGTTGCTTGTTTTTTCAATTTTTTAAAAAAAGACATCATTGAAGCTTCATTTTGTGTTTTCTATTCAAATTTATTTTTTAAAAAAAATTACAAAAGGGAACCAGAAGATAGACCATCCAAAATTTTTTACACAATCCATTTTTATTTTAATTTTTCCTTGGTTTAGTTTTCACTACAAAAAAAAGGGAACAAAAAGTAGATCATAATTCTCACAAAGAAAACAAACCACAGAAAGAGGAAAGTTATCACAGATAAATTTATTAAGAAACAACAATAATAATAATTATAATGCTCAACTGCCAAGTCAAAAAAAGGGTGAAGAGTTATATTTTCTTGTAATATAAAATCTGCTTGATGGGAAGTTGGCAAGCCCTTTTCAACTGCTTGATGGCCAATCAAGTGAAAGGAAATAAAAAAAAGCCAAAACTCAGAGAGCATGGAAGCCAGGATTGAGAATCAGACTTTTACTTGAAACACTATGTTACAGGGTTTTGTGATTGAACCAAATTGCTTTTTACCACCCAGATTGAGTTTAAATTATTTGAAAACAAAAATATTCTAAATTTCATGCCACTACTTCCACTTTGATACCTAAAAACAAGGCTTTTTCACTCATGAACTTGGAATGATATTTTTGTAAAATAATTTAGGACAGGGATGAGAGGGCGTTTTTGGAAGAGTTGCGGCAACAGTCACTGAATAAGCCCCTTACCTGCATGGGTGACCATCAAAGCCCAAAAACTAATAGCCAAGAGCCCAGCTGCGGAAACTATGGCAAAATATCACAAGGACGTGACTTTTAGTATTCCTGGGGGATAACAATCTTTCCTGTAAGCATAACTTCTGGCTGGCATATTGCCGCTCGGAGCTTTTTGTGCTTTGACAAGTCCTGAAACCTCTTCCTATATCCCAAGAATTAGGAGAAGCTATCACAGTCTCAATAGATTGTACCATCACTACTTCTCCTGCCTTACTCATGGATAGATTTTTGCCTTGTTTCCTGGCTTCAATAGACTTTTTGTCACAGAACGTTGTAATCTCATTGATTCTCTGCAATATAAAAAGATCTTTCATGTTTTCGCCTAAATACAAAAAGCCTGTCTGGAAAATTTAAATTAGAATAACCTTTTTTGAAATAAAGCACTCTAGACTATAAACTCCGAATCCATCCTCAAAAATGCACTAAAATCCTCAATCATTACCATAAGATACTTAAAAAAAATTATTCATTTTAATAGTCTTTCTGCCAAAAAACAATTAAAAACCTCAAAATATTCCATAGGAAAAGTTGCGCTATTATTTGGAAACTCTCATAAGGATTCAAAGTCTGAAAGGGACGGTATTGTGAAGATTGAACTAATTCAGCGCAAACCAATGCAAATATGTACATCTCAAAGACGCGCATGAGTTGTAAGAACTAGTTTCTTGGCTTGTTTTTGCAAAGTTTCTTAATGCTTGAGGAACATTTATGGTTCAAAACCTTATAATGATGGAATGCCTTCTTTCTTGAATATAGTATGATGGAACACAAAATGAGCATTGGAAATATGTACAAGGAATCATGCGTTTTTGTTGGAATTCAAAAAGGAACAATAAATCTATTAAAGTAAATTCCAAACCACTATTGATGTCATACCCGCAACATGGTAAGCACTGACATGAAATCACAGCATCAGAGCCACACCTTCTTGGAAAAACATGCACTCCAACACAAATTGTAAAAATTTCATTTAATTTTTTTTTTTATTACTCAGTTTCAATTCATGGCCTCCAATATTGAAGAGCCCGTCAAAGGCCATGCAATGACGATTACCCCATTGCTTCTAACCTCATTGCTTGGGGGGAATTGTCACTGTAAGTAAAACATTTTTTCATGAAAGAATCCTGACAACAGTACTAAACGACCATACTGCGCTCATGTAAACCTTAAAGGTAGCCAGGTGCCTCATAACTAGAAGCGGTCCACTCTTAACAGATACTAAGATTTCTGCCTTTACTTTTATCATCAGGTGTCAGTTTTACTATCAGAACTTTCAATATCATAATTGCTTCTAACCTAACTGCTTTGGGGGAGTTGTCACCCAAGGTGCCTCATGACTAGAAGCAGTCCAATCTTAAGAGATATCATGATTGCTGCCTTTACTCTTATCATCAGGTGTGCCTCATAACTAGAAGTGGTCCAATCTTAACATATACTAAGATTGCCGCCTTTACTTTTATCATCAGGTGTGTGTATTTCACATTGAACATACAAAACGTTTACATGGTAGCAAGAAACAACAATCCCATCCATCATTTCACAAGTCACCAATCCCCAACTTCCATCCCTGCTCCAGTCCCCATGCTACCCCCAGTCATGAATGCCAGTCCAAATCTGGCATTTACCACTCAGCCTTATCACTGTGAAAGCACCACTGAATCATCCACTGATCCCAATTACACCAAGAAACACCTACAATGCAACCAAGAAATACTAAAACTTCTCTCCAAAATCAATATTTCCAACAAACTCACCAATCAAGACTACATGTTGTGGTCACAAGCCGTCATCATTTCATTAAGATCCATTGATTTGGACAAGTACCTCACAACAGATTCCCCTACCTCTGAGATATTTTTCACAGCACCATAAAAAGGCTCCTAAGCTCTTGGATCTTCAGCAAACTAGACTCCTAAAATGTCCCTCAACTCAATTCAAAATCTCTGTCATTGCCAGAATTAGCCGCCTGCAAAAACCCTTCAGCCATTTTGGCTACCTTGGAGGAATTCCATGCCAAAGACATCAGCCAGAATCTTTTTGATATCAACAAACAACTTAATACACTTAAACAAGGTCCAACAACCAGCATCAGAGAACACCTTGAAAAGTTCAAGATGATAAAATTTCAAATTTTACAAGCCAGGGGAAAAATTGACAAGGAGTCCTGCCTTGTTTACACATTACTTGAATCAATCAATCCCAGATTCAATAGCAATAAGCAATTCATTGCCAGATTCTTGCAACCGCTCACATACAACTGGTTATTTGAAGAGCTACTTGAGACACATAAATGTGCCCCCTTTCTATCCAACACCACATACGTAACTGAGGAAGCCAACACAACCCAATCCAAAGGCCGCCCCAAATGCACAAAAGAACAATGTTATTGGCCTCACCCCTCAAATCTGTGCCATGCTAAAAATGAAGAAATCCAAAGAGAATGGATAGAGAATAAAATTGTTCAAGGCCTATGGAGAGGGGAGCTACCCAACTGGTTCAAAAATAAGTCCACTAACCAAGTGAATCTAGCAAAGCTTCTTGACTGCCCAATTCCAGGTGAACCTATCTGCTACTTTGGTCAACCAGGAAACCAAGAAAATATCATTATCATTGACACTGGAGCCACTCAACACATGTTCAATAGCGTGAAATTATTTGAACCTGAAAGCCTGACCACTGACAATTCAAACCTAAATCTTAAACTGGCTGGAGGAGGGGCCAAACTCCCAATAAAAGCTGTTGGGGAAGCCACTGTTGACGGACAAAATGGTCATAAAATGGTGTTTGAAAATGCCCTTTTTTTACTGCAACTCTCAAAGAACCTGATGGACGGCTGTATCCTCCTCCAAGAAAATATTTAAATAGTCAAGTTAGGCCCTGTTGTGGATCTAAAAGATAAGGATGCTACAATACTCCGAGGGAGATTCAGCAAAAAACTGATGGAATTTAAGGTCTCACCTAAGGTGAGGAACATCCGTTCTGTTCACATCAACAAGGAAGCTGAAAACATTCACAACCAGTTTTCCCATTTCAACCCAGAATGCCAGAACAGGATGAATTTGGCTGGAATCCTACAGACCTCACCCATTGAGCCGTTCTACTGTGATACTTGCAAACTGGCAAAAAACCATAGAATCTCTCATAATAAAGATTGAAGACGGAGCACCAAACCACTGGAAAATTTCCACCTTGATTTGAGTGGCATCATCCAATCAGACTGTATTTTTTCCTACTATGCTCTATTTGCCAACAATTACACCTGCTATTGCACGGGATTTCTACTAGTATCTAACAATTTTTAGAAGTAATCAAAATATATATTGCTAAGTTGGAGCGCCAGTCAGGATGTAAGGTGGTGAATTTGACCATAGATGGAGGCACTGAATTTAATAATTCCAAGGTTATGAGCTACCTCAACAACCTAGGTATTACCACATCAGTAACTGCACCCTATACAACTGAAAAAAACGGTGTTGCTGAAAGGAGTAACCAGACTATTGTTGAAAAAACCAGAGCCCTGATCATACAAAGCGGGAAACCCACCAAGTTTTGGTGGAATTCAGTTCAAACAGCCATCTACCTCACCAACTGGACATTTCCCAACTCCACCCCCATTTGGAAAGTCACTCCATTTGAGAGGTGGTTCAAATATAAGACTACGGTTGAGAACCTACAAGTGTTTGGGTGCAGAGTCCATCTTCTGGTAAGAAAGGCCCTCAGGGAAATCAAATTCAGCCAAGTGGCAATAGAAGGCATCCTTCTGGGTTTCACTGAAGAAAAGCAAAATTAGCTTATCTATGTACCTGAATTAAATGAATAAGAACATCATGGGATGTGACTTTTGAGGAGAAGAAGTTCCCTTTTGAGAAGATGAATCCCAAAACTGCTCCATTAGAGACAGTACTGCTTATATTTCCCACTGAGCCGTTTGATCTACCTCACCCCAACATTCCAAATGACATTGTGGCACCAAATAACACTCAACGACTAATACTCACCCTTGGACCACCTCCATCTCCACCTAACTCACCCATCAAAACCACAACCATAGACACTACAACACCTGATACCACCACTGATGGCACCTTTCCTAACTCCTACCTTAGGCCTAGAAATCTACACAACATTCTGTGAGTCAATTAAAACAATCTTGTGTATCTCTCAAATAACTTCTGTGCACTCACTGATCTCATTGTTCATGCTTTTCTCACTTCTGAACCAATCTCATACTATGATGCGCTCAAAGAGACAAGACTCCTGATTGATTCAAGTCCTTTAAAAAGGAAATCAACTCAATGAAATCTCAAGGATTTTTCACACTTGTAGATTGACCTACGCACAGAAAGGTTATTAAAGGCAAGTGGCTTTGCAAAACTAAGCACAACACAAATCAAAAATTTATAAAACATAAATCCAGATATGTTTCTAAAGAATGTTCTCAGATAGAAGGAGTGGACTACCAAAAAACCTTTTCCTCTACAGGGAAATCCACATCACTCAGACTACTCATTGCCATAGCTGCAAAGAATGGGTGGGATATGCACCAAATGGATGCTGTAACAGCCTTCTTGAATGCACCAATTGACAAAGAAATCTATGTAGAGCAACCAGACGGATATGTAGAAGGCACCAATAAAGTATGGAAAATCCGCAAAGCCATATATGGCCTAAAGCAATCACCAAAATTGTGGAATGAAGATGTACATGCATTCTTGATCTCAATTGGAATTCCTACAATCTCCTTGGGATGCCTGCCTGTATTCACGAGTCAAGGACAAAAAATACAGCCTAATCTACATTCACATCAACAATATTATTATAATGTGTAATGAAATTTATCTAGGCAAATGGGAAATTAAACAAAAATGGAAGATGGAAGATCTTGGAACGGCTGAAAGCATTGTAGGAATCCAACGCAAACAAACAGAACATGGATACTTCATGAAAAAACACCATATGGCACGCCAAATTCTAAAGAACTTCAATCATGAGGATGCAAAGACTGCACCCACACCTTTACCGGTCTCAAGCTGTTATCTACCAGCCACCAAAAAAGAGAACCTTCATTTTAACAAACTGAACTTGCCATACTGCACTGGGGTCTGCTTGCTCCTCTACCTTGCCAAATGTTCACAACCAGACTTAAGTAACTCAATTGGTATGCTTGCGCAATACATGGACAAACCATTGCTCAAACACTGGAAGGCTCTAGGCCATGTCCTGAGGTACCTAAAAGGAACCATGGACTATGGAATTGAGTACTCCCATCCAAAGGAAAATGTGATTGCAGAACAGAGCTACTACATCCCAAATGGTCATGCAAATTCCGGTTGGGCTGGAGACAAAGCCACACGCCAATCCACAACTGGGTACGGGTTTACATATATAAATGGACCAGTCAATTGGAGATCAAAACTCCAACCAACCATCTCCTTATCATCCACTGAAGCTGAATACAAGTCCACTTCTGAAGCTGGGAAGAAAGCAGTATGGCTTGTGGAATCATTAAAATTCCTAAAAATCCCATGCAACAGCCCCATTACCCTACATTGTGAAAACCTAAGTGCCATCCAACTCACCTCAAAATTGGTCTTTCACGCAAGAAAAAAACACATCAAAATTCATCATCACTGGATCAGGGAACTAGTAAAAGCCAAGCAAGTCATAATAGACTACTGTCCAACAAAACAAATGGTGGCTGATATACTAACAAAAACCCTAAAAAAGCAGATGTTTAGAAACTTACGTGATAAGTTAGGATTAAAAAGGGCCATCAACTTAATAAGTTGAAGGGGGGTGTTTGAATTCAAAAAGGAACAATCAACCTAATAAAGTCAATGCCCAACCACTTTTGATGTCATACCCACAACATGGTAAGCACTGACATGATGTCACTGTTAGATTACATAATTTCCATGAGCAGTTCATTGACTGGTATGTGCCAACCACATAGAATGCTGGGATAAGTACACCTCTTCCGGGGTGATCAGCCAAATAGCTATCAATCAACCTCTCCTTACTCAACAGCACACTTAGCTCAATTGGTAAGAGAATCACTCATATAAAGAGTCTGAGGTTGTGGGTTTGAATCCCACAGTGTTCCTTTGTTTTCATATGACTCCTGGCATTGTAGCAAGAGTTATACAGTCAAAAAGACAGCAGCCTAACAGCTGTCAAAAATAAAGATCTATCTGCATCAATGAAATAAAATGGTTGAGTCCCTGCTCAAAGCACAGAGGGGTGTTAGATTACATAATTGCCATGAGCAGTTCATTGACTGGTATGTGCCACCCACATCATAGAATTCTGGGATAAGTAAACCTCTTCCGGGGTGATCATCCATATAGCCATTAATCAACCGCTCCTTACTCAACAGCGCACTTAGCTCACACCGCATGCAAACAGGTGACAATTTTTCATAATCTTCACCCCGCGGCATTTTGGTGTTGCGCGTGTGAAAGCACATGAGATAGAAGTGCAACAGCTGAATTCCCACCTGCTTCAGTGCACAACAGCTCATGAGACCAATTGGGTGTCCCCTCCAAGCCATCATCACCATCCAACAGTTCTCAACTCCCATCCCCAACCAATCCGTTACTTTCCATCCCTCTTAACAATCAGAATGCTTGTTTTCACCTGTTCATTGTGTTCCCAATACCCCTATACTGATTTCAATGGTCAAACACAGCAAGGCCGTTTCATCTCCAATTGTAATTACCTAAAGCGTCATGCTGCAGACCAAAAAAATTGTGAATTTGACTCAAAAAACCCATCAATAAAGTTTGACACCCCAAATATTGCATCATATGAAGCAATTAAATTGGAATTGGAATCAAGTATCTTTATTTCTAGTGAGGAAGATACATCAACCATAACAACACAAACTACCGCTAGTAAGACTGATTATTTTACTCATCTTTTGCATTGTATTTCATATTATCTTATGGCCCTGTTCAGCCTAAAACTTACCAGTTTATGAGATATTCCAGCTAGGGTTTCCTCATTTTTCTCATGGCTACATCTACAAGTGGTGCTAGTTTGAATAATTGTGATAAAGCACAGAATCTACTGTTGAAGATGATGGAATGAAATAAAAAAATTTCCCTGAAATCACTTGTTCCTAGAAGTACCCAAACCATCCTAAAAAACAAGCTCAATGTTTCTTTGTTCAAGGTTGTCTGCTTCCCAAAGTGCTTCACTCTTTACAATCCACCCAACCTACGTGAAAAATGCGCCTATTGCAAAATACCAAAATAAAGACCTTGAAAGTCCCCCTTATTCATGGAAAAGAATCTATTTGTGGGTTACTTGCATCTTGGAAAGTTCCAGCCATCAACTTCTCATTTATGAATGAACCAAACACCATCAGTTGGCATTCCTCAGTGCACCTTTGTTTTACAAAAACTGAAGGTATGGCTTGAATGGTTTCTAAAACTACCAAAAATTCAGGAAGAAATTGAAAAGTGGAGAAATAAAGTTGAAAAACTTCCAACCAATGTAGTGATGGACATCCAGCAAGGCAATGCATGGAAACAACTTACATGGTCAAATAATCAACATGACCTCTGACTAGTGTTTTCTTTTTTTGTTGATTGGTTTAATCCCAGAGGCAAAAAACTAGCAGTTAAACAAGAATATGTTGGTTTGATAGCCATGAATTTCTTGAACCTTCCACCAACAATGCAAAACAAACTTTCTTATACATTTGTGGCTGGCATCACTCCCGGGCAAACCTCTCCAAGCATGACTACTATCACCCACCTATTGAAGCCATTAGTTGATGAATTGGTCAACTTAGCCAAACCTTTAAAGCTCTCAAATCCCTCAAATCCTGCTGGGAGGTTATTTCAGGTAAAGCTCTTGCCTCCAGTTGGCAATTTGGGGGCAACCCACAAGGTGGCTGGTTATGCATCACACTCAGCCAAGTACTACTGCTCTTGGTGTGATTAAACAAATAAAACCCAACCACAACTTAAACTAGGAAAACCTTGAGATGGTATCAAAGTTCAAAGACTTGGAAATATCTGGAAATCTACTCAGACTTTGAATGGAAGGGAGAAGCTTTTACGCAAGAGCCGTATTTGCTACTCCAAGCTCAGTCAACTGCTTTATTGTGATCCTGTCCAACATGTGGCATTAGGGATCCTCCACAATTGGTTTGAAGTTGTACTCATGCACACTTTTTGTGAAAGGTGGGGATTTCAAAGATTATTGTTCAAGGAAAAGAAACAATAAGGAAACAATACCCAATCTCAAAAAAAATCAACACTTGACCCAAGTATCCTTGAAAACAACAGTGATTCAAGTTCCATTTCCTCTAGTGAAGAAGATGACAATATTGAGCTCAACCAAGGAGCTAATTGTGGGCTTTTCAATGAGAAGGATATGGATTACTTCCGGAGCGCAAGGAAAGATGTGGTTCTGCCAAACTTGCTTGGGAAATAGCCAAGCAAACTTGGAAAATCAAAATGTGGAAAACTCAAGGCAACACAATGGTATATCCTCTTTGCATATGTCATTCCCCTCATAGTTCCTGAAATATTTCTTGACAAGCTTGAAGACATCAATAAAAACTCAAAAAGGTTCTTTATCATGGAAAAAATGTCAAACCTTATTGCTTGCACGCACTATGTTGCTTTGTGCAGGGTTTGAGAAACGCACATACACTCTTTTGCAAAACTTTACAATGCATATAGTGAGAATTCCTCACAGATTTTTGAAAACCTTGTAATCCAACCCAATCACCACTACGCGCTGCATATTCCTGAGCAGATCAAGCTGTGGGGACCTATGATGGGGGTGGCCAAGTTTACTGGAAAGAGGATAATTGGCTGTTTTCAAAAAATTTGGACTAACTTCTGGACTGGTGAGTGCATAGTCTTTGTATATTTCAGGAGTGGATTAACCAATTTTTTGATGGAAATTTTTTGGCAATTTGGAGGGAAAATTACTGAAGACCGTCTGCAGGATAAAATGGCGTGGTGCAAATGAAAAATTTACAAGATTTGTTAGTAAAATGTGCAAAGAAAAGGAAACAAGAGGAACTGGCGGGCTAAAGGTGAAAGTGGATGATGATCTGTAAAAAAGGCTGATCACCTATTTTTGGAAGAAGGATCCCATGGTGAAGGATTATTGGGTGTTTCCTCTAGCAAAGGATGCACAGATCTTACTTCCCAAAGTAAGTTTGTTGAAGAATTGCCATGGAATGGATGATGTGAAAGTGTTAGTGATGCAGCCAAATGACTGTGTGTTGTATAAGGAGGAAGGCATTATGAATTATGCCATGGTGAAAGATATAGTTGTATTTGATTTGCCTGGTGGAAGACACAAGAATGTCTGCCAAGTGCAATGTATAACCAACCAATTCTACAACAATGTTTATAGCCCAACCCGCCAGTTTCAATACTGGCTTTACAAAATGAAAGCCATTGTGGGCCAACTCCTACCTGAACCCCCTTACCTTATCCCTGCTTCCAGCATCCATCATCTGGCAGCCTATTGTTTCCTCCCTGATCATACTTTCACAATTGATTTTCATGGTATCATTCTTGTCCTGGTTAACCACCTTTCCATCTTACAAATCATTCCTGATCCTAACTCAGAGATTAGTCAATAATCAATCTGTATATAATACCCTACAATGATTTTTTTTGAAATCATTTTCATTTCAAATTCTTGATTGCTTTTTCAAAGCAATAAAAGAAGCGACTTATTTTATGTGTGGTCATGAAACAATAAGCATTTTTGGTTTCATTGACACAAATTAGAAGCATGATAGAGAAAAACTAATAAAGAAAAAGGCAATCGGCATTCCACCTGAGGAAACCTTGCAATTTGATAGAACCCAAGGGGCAACTACCCTTGCATCTCTTACCCATCCTCCCCATCCCCATACTCATTTTCATCCTCTTCTTTCTCCTCCTCCTCTTCTGAGGAAGTGTCTCCACCATTTTCTTCATAGCTCAAATCCTTATCCTCATCATAATGATTAACCCAATTGCCACCAGAAAGATAAGTCTCAGAATCTTCTGGGCTGTCTCCCTCCAAATCAATGGCACCACCCTCCACATCAGACTCTTCACTGCTCCTTTCTTTGTAAACATCTTCATCAACAATCTTAGTTAAGCAATAGTACTTCAGGACTCATTCCAAGTATTTCTTATTGAGGAAACTGTCCAAAAATTTTTAATCCTTATCATAGTTTTGATGGTTTTTAGGAAAGAGCAATTTGGAGGCATCTGGAAGAAATTCAACCTGTTTTAAATTTGGGATGTTGGGCTGTTGACCAGTTGGTAGCTCTGCCAACCACTTTTTGTGGTAGAGCTCCAAAGGAAGTTTGTTTGGAGCCTTGCTGAATTTTGAATGAACTGTTAGAATTATGGCCAGCAATTAGCTTATGCAAATGAGCAGTATTTAAAGCAAAAGAAATGCTGGACACTGGGTGTCAATATTGGCTAATGGGGCTCTCACAATGGGGCAATATTTTGGATGAATTGGATTGGAATGATGAATGAATGAATGGAAAACAGCAGGGAGAAGAGCTCCTTAAGTAAAAAAGATTGGCCTCTTGTGAGCCCATGATACAACAAGCCAAAAGGAAAATTTTCCGCCCCAGAAGAGCTCTACAGGCTCTACTGGCCTTGTTACTTGGTTGGGACTACATCAGCCCGCATGGTGTCAGTTCCTGAACCCTTACGACCGGCCTATTCTGGTCCATTCCAGTGTTTCCACTATTACGGGGCTGAACCAGCCCCTTGCTGTTCAGTCCCCTTGGCTGATTGTCCATTACAACCAGCCGTGATGACTTCATTACGTTGTTTATGGGCTGGTTGCCTCATGCAGCCAGCCCCTGGCCCCTCAAATGGGCCAGGTGGGACCCAGGGCACACCTGGGTCCGGTCTCAGACTCACATGGGGGGGTGTGACCAGCGGACATGCTGTCCCCCCCTCTTTCTCTCAAATACCTGGTGGGGGTGGTCAAATCCCCTCACCAGGGGCCCTGGGGGTCAATACCCCCAGGGTGTTGTCAAGTAAGTTTGCCTGGGAGGTGATCAGGCCCCCCCAGGCCCATTGCTCCTCCCCCTTGGTAAAGGGGGGGGGAGAGCGCCCCTGCTTGGTCGCCTTAACCACTCAATGGTGGAGGGGTGATGAATTCCCCCCCACCTGCCGGTTGCTAAGCTTGCGGCCGGCGCCGCCACCTCCTTGGGCAAGGGGGTGGTCAGGTCCCCCCTGCCCTGACCGACCGCACTGTTGCGGTTGGTTGCTGGCTGGTTCAACCCAGCCAGCTTGCCCCCATTCCCCTTTCAATGGCAAGCAAGGGGAGGGGGAGCAAGCTGGGCTGCAAGTCCCGTCTCCGCGGTGCTGGTCGCCGGGCGCGACCAGCCAGGCCCGCGCGGGATCCCTCGGCCGTGAGACAGCCCTTCCCGGGCTGTCGGGCCCCACGTGGGCCGTACCAAGGAACACAGGCAGCCCCAAACGGACCACGACATGGGCGGCTGCCCCTAGAGGGCCGCGACAGGGGCAGCGGCCCCAATGGGCTGCCCCAAGCCCAAATTGTGAGAATTACATACTTTGGTGGGCCAGCCCGTCTGGCCAAGTATGACCATAATAAAGATTGGGCCCTTTTATGCCCAAATAAGCCCATCTGGCTTGGGTGGCCCATCCACCCTGGCGGGCCCATGAGGGCCTGTGTCCCAAAAGACCATAAAAATGTGTTTTGGTGCCCAACTGCCCAAAACCAATAACACCCACATAGGCCCACGTGGCCCACGTGATGTCCAATGGGACATAGAGGCCAATTTTTGCATCCCATTTGGATTACACACTCCTATGCACATTACCTGAGTGCATCCACATTTTAACATGAACCGCTTGGGCTGGTAGTTTTTGCAATCTCATGCGGCTTGTCTTCCCCATAGCAATTGCCACATTTTTTATGGCCATGTCCAATCAACAAAAGAAGATGTTTGAAAAATTGTATTGATAGCCAAGCGTCTTGATGGTAAAGCACCCATGCTCTGGATCCCACTCATTGTCACTGTGAGCATTGACTTCTGCAATGATTTTATGGTAACGTTCTGGAAAATCATTCAAAACAGCAAACTTTAACTGTGCCTTGCATAACTGTAAAGAATTAAAAATTCAATAACTTATAGAAACAAAACCTTGATTACTTAATCACTCACCCAAAAACAATTTTTTTTGGATACTTCTCAGTTCCAGAATACTATAATTTTTTCCAGATACCTTGATTTCAGCAGCAAACTTCTGTGCTAAAAAATGGTGCACATAATGTTTATAAGCTTGAATAATTATCAACATATTGTCCTTGTATTTGTGGTTGAAATTCATGAATTTGTAAGCCCCTGCAACAGCCATCTGGTGAATGATATTGATTGCAGCAATTTGACAGGCTGCATTGAACAGGCTCTCAGGCCCTTCTTCAAGATTTGGTCCCCAGCATCAAATTCTAACTTTTGAAAGATACCTGTGAATGTAGCAGATATGGCCTTCATGAATATGGATGAAGTTCTTGCCAACTTTTACTCTACCAGAACAACCATCATTCAAAGTTTGGACGTCACTCTGAGAAATTAACTGGGCGGCTTGGGAGTCTTGAGCAAACCTTTCAAACTGATCAATTGATTGAAAGTTTGCACAGAAGCTTCTGATGAACTCAGGATTTGCGGCAGGAGGGACTGATGCTGTTTGAATGAGGCCCCAGAGAAGTCTGAAATGAACAAAAAGACATTCTTACAAATTTATGATTGGTGGGTTAGTTTCCTCAGTTGAGCCTAAGTACAGATAGGTCTTAATAAGATCTAGTTGAATTTATTGAGAACTTATAACCAGCTTAGGCTGAGAGATCAAAGGAAACAAACAAGCGTATCAGAAGAAGAATTCAAGATAGGAGAGATCAGCAGAGAGACGGAGGAGATGAATCCTACAGCGTAGATCAACAGGCGTTGCTTAAGGAGACAGTCTTGAATTGAGATCTAAGGACGGAGAGACAATAGAGGAACGAGAAAGAGTAGAATTTGAGTATAGACGTGGATGAACTGGTTTGAAGCATGGAGTCAGGCTAGGTTTGTTGAGGTCTTGTTGGAGAGATTGTCATCTTACCAGTCAGAGTCAGATGTATTCGAGTCGAGCGGTTGCGGTCATAGCTTGATGTAGTTGAGTCGAGTGGTTGTGGTTGGAGTCGGTATTGTCAAGTCGAGCAATTGTTTGAGGTAGGAATGGAGACTAGTGAGACGAGCAAGAAAGATAGACGGACAAATATAAATTGAAAAGAAGAGAGATAGAAGAAGGAAGAATAAGCAGAAAGGAGAAGAGACAAGAGTTCAAGGAAATAATAAACAGAGAGGGAGATGAAACGAGAGTAGTCCCTGGTTGTCCTCACAGAAGAGCACATCGGGGTCCCCGTCAGAGGTTCAGTGCGCCAACCGCGCGCAGAAGCGCGGTCAGAGGTGAGGATTCAGAGACATGGTATAGGATGAGAGCGGGAGAAGGAGAATACTTAACACCCCTTGTGACTGGTAAGGTGAGATCGACTTAGTGTTGATTCATTTGATGAGGGAATATGGATTGTTGGAGAAGTCGTAGGGCTTTGACGGAGGTGGCTTTAGTTAGGGCATCCGCCATGATTTCGTGGGTGAGAACAAGGTGAAGATCGAATTTAGCGGCGGAAAAATCTTCTCGTAGACCTTTGGTTTTGATATCGATGTGTCGTGACTTGGAGTGCGACCCAAATTTTTTTATTTTATCGTCCAGCCCTTTATTATCTATATATATCGTTGGTTTGCTGGAAGGGGAACCATTGATTTCTTCTACAAGGTGGGTGATCCATCTCAATTTGAGGTAGCAGTTGAGTAACGCGTTCAATTCAGATTCAGTAGAGGAATAGGTAACAGTCCGCTGTCAAGAAGAATTCCAGAGGATTGGACTGCCGTAGTGTAGTACGATGTACCCGGTTTGGGACTTGCGTGAAGTGGGGTTGTCGCCCCACGTAGCATCACTGTAAGCTGAGATTTTGTCTTTGGATGGATTGTACTTCAGAGTCAACTTGAAGTCTTTAGTGGTCTTGAGGTACTTCCATACTTTACGTACTTCCCTCCAATGAGTGAGTCCGGGTTTTGTGTT
Source organism: Puccinia polysora (assembly GCA_025617555.3). Taxonomy (NCBI): domain Eukaryota; kingdom Fungi; phylum Basidiomycota; class Pucciniomycetes; order Pucciniales; family Pucciniaceae; genus Puccinia; species Puccinia polysora. The sequence continues at coordinate 49,382,475 of CM062620.1, read as the reverse complement.
GAATCTTGCTAGATTGGAAACCGCGAAGGAGATATCTGGGCGAGTGTATTGAGAAAGGTGATTCAATAGTCCAATCGTGGATCAATAATTAATTTTAAGTTGACAGAACTGAGCATGATCTTCGTCGGAAGCTGGCTCTAGGGGAAAATTTTGAGTGAGGGGCGCATTAACATCCTTGCAGTTGGTAAGACCCAATTCTTCTAGGCCTCTTTTGATATGTTTTGGTTGACTCAGGAAAATACTGTTGTCGTCGAATTGCATCAACATCCCAAGGATCGTATTTGGCAAGTGACAGGAAGAATTGGAGAATCTTTTTAAGAAGTTGACCGCAAATGTGTGAGATTTACCTACAAGGATCAGATCATCAACATGGAATTAGAGAACTTCCCCTGACTTAGAATTAAGATACAGACACGGGTCGCTGGTGGATTCACTGAACCCTTGAGATTTGATCCACGCGGTAAGTGTTTCATACCAATTCTTGGGTGATTGACGCAGACCATAGAGCGACTTCTTCAATTTGAGATAGGGAGACTTTCGATTTGATCCTTCCGGAGTCTTGACAATCACAATTTCATTCAGGGGAGCGTGAAGGAAAGCTCCTTTCACGTCGAACTGCGTGAACGTCATTTTGTTTTTCAAGCCCTAGACCAGGGCGAGACGAAGGGATCCGAGTTTTCCGGTTGGAGCCCAAGTTTCCTCAAAGTCTACACCTTGAAACTGATCAAATCCTTGCACGCACAAGCGCGCTTTGTATTTCACAGGTTCTCCGTGACAGTTCTCTTTCACTTTGAACACCCAAGTCGTTTTTAATATGTTGTCGGGTTCACCGTAGTATTCTTCCCAAACTTCTTGAGCTTCAATTGAATTGAGTTCTTCCTCGGAAGCTGCTTGCCATTTAGGCCATTCGGAGCATTTTCGGGCTGCCTTGTAAGAGGGAGGTTTGTAATGGTGGTGAAAGCCGTATCTTTGAGGTTTCTGGAGTTCATGTCTGGGACGTAGGTTGGGTCGCTGGCGAGGCGATTCTGGTTCAGGATGAGAAGGAGGTGGAGATGAAGATGCAGAATGGGGAAGATTGTCTTCATGATTTGAGTCTGAGTCAGAATGTTCAGAGGAGGGTTCCCTAATTGCGAATTGTTTTTCATTCAAGGAGAAATCATTTTTGTAGTCATTTGAGTCGGGTTGAGAGAAGATATCTAGCCCCGGCGATTCAAAGAACGGAAATTCTTCATGTTGCTTCTTGAGAAACCTAACGTGCTTGGTTTCCACGACGGCTCCGGACGTATTCAGAATTAAGTATGAGTGAAAGGTGGGATTGAATCCAACTAGGACTCCTTTGAGACCTTTTTTGTCAAACTTTCTTCCCTTCTGGAGATTATTGGCAAGGTAGATGACGGAAGAGCCTACGGGTTGCAAGTAATTAGCTGGGAGAATCTTACCAAACATGAGTTCCCAGGGAGATGATTGATTACCTTCCCGAGGAACCTGATTTAACATGAAGCAGCAGCTACGTGTAACTACATGCCAGAAATTCTTAGCTAGTCGGGATGAGGAGAAAGTGGCCCAAGCGGATTCTATGATCGTCCTATTAGCTCTTTCCGCTCGTCCGTTATGTTGAGGATGATAAGGTTCGGAAGTGTGGAGTTTGATAAACTTCTTCTTAGCAAAGTCTTTTAAGGTGGAGTTGGTGAATTCCGTTCCTTGGTCCGAAAATATTTCGGAGGGGTAGTAGTGAAGACGTTTATATTCTGTCTCTAGAATGTTGATAATTGTCTCGGGAGTCTGGTCTTTAGAAGTTAGAGGAAAGCAGGCAAGATAGCCAGTACAGTTGTTGACTAGAGTGAGTAAGTACTGATGTCCAGCCTTTGATTGAGGAGTGATTGGGCCGACCAAGTCAAGATGGATGCATTCTAAAGGTTTGCCGGGGGGAGTGGAAATATTGGAGAAAGGAGACCTGGTGATTTTACTCTTGACGCAGCTGTCGCACTGGAAATCCTGGAGCTCGTCCTTGGAAAAGCGGTCTTTCAGAAGCGGTTTGAGAGTGGAGATTGATGCGTGGCCATACATTTTGTGCAATTCAGAGAGGGTATTGGGTGAGTCGGAGGATTGATTGGCAACGTTTGCAGCATTGCCCTGGCCAGTAGATTGAGGTTTTTCAACAAAAAATAGGTCGTCTCTTATCAAGCCCTTCAGCACGATTTGATCTCCTCGAGTCACTTTGAATGCATCGCGGGCTTGAGTGAGGTTGCAACCCTTCTTTGCGAGGATTCCTGGGCTGATCAAATTGACAACAATATTCGGTACGTAAGCGCAGTCTTCAAGCGTGATCACGGAATCGTTCCATTTGAGTTTAACTGTTCCAATTCCTTTAATCTTGAGATTGGCTTCCAGTTTTCCAGTTTTGATCTCTTCGGACTCGTCTTGCAATTTTATGAATGAGAAATATTTGAGATCATTAAAGATGTGGACATTTGCCCCAGAATCCAAGAGTAAATTCGGATTGTTGTCAGCATTAATCCAAAGGGTCAGTAATGCATGATAGTTGATTGTAGGATTCTTTTTAATCTTATTTTTCCACTCGTTTTGTTTTTCTATCCACCATTCAGGAGCATTTTTGGGGTGAAGGTGGAAGCACGAAGACTCAGCATGGGGCGCGTTAGGATCATGGTACCCCTTGCGGCATTTCATTTTGGTTTTCTTCTCGTCCTTATTACTCCTTGTCTTAGTCAAAACTAGTGAGACTTCTGTGGATGGTTTATTTGAGTTAGTCTGGGCCTTTCTCTCATTGTGGTATTGGATAAGGTGATTGAATACCACGTCCATTGTCAGGTTCTTTTCTATGTGCATGATTTGTTGTTTGAGATTTTCGAGTGTTGGAGGGAATTTGAATAATAGTAGATAAGCCAAGATATCTTTTGGCAGTTCGATCCCGACGTCTGTCATTCTTGTAATAGCCTTTCTCATCTTGGTGATGAAGCTCTCAATTGCATTTTCCCGGAAGACGGAGTGGAGAAAGTGGTTGAAGACTCTCGCTCTATTTGCTGTCTCTGAGGAGGCAAATCTTCTTGTAATTTCGGCCCATAGAAGCTTAGAGGACGAGATGTTTGTAGAATTGACAACGTTTGCGTGAGTGGTGCTGTCTAGCTTAGATAGTATTATTGCCCTGATTTCTCTGTCTTGTTTTGTTGATAGAGGGCCTGAGTTTTGAGTGATAGCCTCTTTGGTGTCCTTGAGGTCAAACAACATGAGCATCTTGTCTCGCCAGATTGAGTAATTCTCTTCATTTAAGTGGGGTATGGCGTCGACTGATGCTTTCAGAGCAACTTGGTGAAAGTAATCATTCGCCCCGGCTGGTTCGTTCATGGCTTGATTGATTGAGTAGGTAGGTTCTTTCGGCTTTTAACTGTAATAAGATCTAGTTGAATTTATTGAGAACTTATAACCAGCTTAGGCTGAGAGATCAAAGGAAACAAACAAGCGTATCAGAAGAAGAATTCAAGATAGGAGAGATCAGCAGAGAGACAGAGGAGATGAATCCTACAGCGTAGATCAACAGGCGTTGCTTAAGGAGACAGTCTTGAATTGAGATCTAAGGACGGAGAGACAATAGAGGAACGAGAAAGAGTAGAATTTGAGTATAGACGTTGTGGAAACTTTAGAGGTTATCCCTCACGAAGTTGTCCCTAGTTACGGGATTGATGGTTCTAGCGTCTGTAAGACCAAGAATGCTTCCTTTCCTTTCCTCCGAGAGAGAGAGTGAGAGAGAGAGAGAGAGTCCGATCCAGAATCATATCCCCCTACAACCAGGAGTCGAGGGGAAAGGTACTGGAGCCCTCCCCCTCAACCCTAACCTAAGTACAAGCACAAAGACAGACTGGCAACCATGAAGAAGGAACCCTAGACCCAGAACCCTGACCCATCCCCCAACCCATACCCATACCCTATCCCCGCCAGCTTGCCTGTCATTACGCGCATCCGGTTTGTCTTTTCGTGGCGCAGCCCTCTGCCGCGCGATATCCAAAGTTTGCCGCGCTTGCGCGCATCCACCCGACGCGCCGTCGTGGATTTCCCGTCCCGTGGCCGGCCCGCGCTTGCGCGGGGCCGCCCACGCATATAGCCCCGCTTTCGCCCCGCTTTTTCCTCCCCCGACTAGCCGTTCCAAGAACCTGGTCGGCCCAGCTCCATCCATGAGTTGGACATCCAAGCGGGTCGCGGCCCAGCCCGCAGTCGCGTGCTCGATCCCGCCGCGCCCACTGCTGAGCCCGCAGCGGCTACTGCTGAGGACCGGCGCACCCCCACTGCTGAGCCTAACCTACCAGATGCTGAGCGCGCAGGCCGCGACGCAGTCCCCGACCCGAGGCTATATAATGACACCACATCCCCCCCCAACTTGAGTTCTGTCCCCAGAGGTCCCTTCCCATCGCCACCTCGACTACCCGCACCCCGCTCCTCCCTACCCACTCCTCTTCTCACACTCCACCAACTCCCCTCCCACGCTCATCGCCGTCATGCTCCCCTGCAAATTCTGCGCCCGGCACGGGCACGCGTGCTCGATTGCTCCTGGTCGACGCGCCTGTGTTGCTTGCCGTCGCGGCCATCGCCGTTGCTCGCTTAGCGATGGCATGCCCCGAGCCCCCCCCAACTTCGGCTCCCGCCCCAGGCCGCGCAAAAGGGCTTGTCCCAACCCGTTCGTGGTTTCGGACGACAACACCATCTTGGAGGACCCGTGGACTCCGCCGGGCTCTCCTTCCCGCCGCCCCCCGTCGAGCGAGGGCCGCGACTCGGCTTCCCCCTTTCGCCGCGCGGGACCGCTGCGGAAGGAGGATTTCTCTTCCGTTGACAACTATCGGAGGGCCGTACGATTCTGGTCGGACCGCGTTCGGATGAGGGAAGGCGCGAGGGACCCGCGCCTCGATGAGATTCTCTGGCGTCGCGCTGCTGCAGCCCCGGTTCCCCCTCCGGCCCCTACACCGGCTCCTTCCGCCCCGGCTCCACAAGGTACTCCACCGCCGCCCGCGTCACCAGCGGTCTCGGATGGGAGGCCTACTACCCCCAAGGTCCCTCCTCCGCCGTCCCCAATCATCGTTCCGTCATCGCCCCCAGATGGACCGAGCCCTCCGCGCGACGCCCCGGGGACCCCCTCATCACCTCCTCGCTCGCTCGGATCAAGCCCCGTCCCAGCACCGGCACCGCCTTCCCTCAATTCCCCGAGATCCCGGAGATCCCGGCGGCTGGCTTCGAGGCTTTCGCGGAACGGTCGACCGCGATGCTCCGCAACTTCCTGGCGACCCCCGGAGCCCAATCCTCCGAATCCCGACGCGAGTTCTTGGGGTCTTACCGGGCCCTTCTGGCATCATCGAGGGCGGACATGGAGGAAATGATGCGAATGGCTTAGACGCCCCACCCCCTTCCTTTTCTCCCTTCCCGCCTACTTTTCTTATCCTATTGTTGTACCGCGTTCGTTGGAGAAATACATATTGCTGCGCGAGGAAAAGAAAGGGCCGCGTCCGCGCGTCCGGGTGGAAAGTGAGTAAAAGACCAAGAGCCGCGTCCGCGTGAGAAGTGAGTGTGAGTGAGGTTGAGGTTGAGATCCACGTCCGCGCGCTCCCTCCATGAGAAACCGTAAGTGACCAGTTATTCCAAGAAAAGAGGTACCTGGACCGCCCCAGACGGACTGCCACACAGTTCCCCGTACCCGTACTACAAAACAAAACAAACACCGCGCCGACAGCGCGCGCTCACAACCGGGAGTATAAGGGAGAAGCGATGGGAACGAACATTCTGGGGTGTCTAGTCGTTCCGGCTGTGAACCGGCTAGAGCACCCCCTTACCAAGCTAAGCTTTAATCCGCGTCCATACCATCCCTGACCGTCGCGCTTGTCCGTTGAAGAAAGAAACAGGAGAGAAACAGACAAAAAAAGGAAAGAAGACATCCCGAATCCAAAGAAGAGAAAGAAAATATCCTATATTTATTATTCCATTCTTTTTTTTTTTTTTTTTTTTTTTTTTTGCAGAGCTCTTCGTCCCGCCATCCGTGCGCGGGGCTTGTCCTCGCGTTTGCGGGCCCGACACCACGCCGCGCCCGCGTACCTGCAATAAATAAACCATAGCCAGTACCAATCCAAAGCCAAGCCCAAACCAAAACATAAGGAAACAAACATTCTGGGGTGTCTAGTTGTCCCGGCTGTGAACCGGCTAGAACACCCCCCTCACCAAATAAAGCTTAACCACCTAGCGCCCCCCCCCAGCTTGACAGCTGTCCCCAGCCGTCTGCAACCTCCTGCTTCTCCGGGGTCGTGTGTCGCGCGCCGCTACTTCGCTGTCCGAACGATCCGCGCCTTCGTCCGACTCTGGAACCGCTTTGCCCCCGGGCCCCGAATCATCGCTCGCCGTCTCGTCAAAGGAAGTGGAACCGCGCGCGAAGAAGCGTTTCACGTGCAAAGCCGCGGCCTTCTGCTTAAGCGGCGTCCTGTCCAATTCCTCAAGTCCGTAGCTGCCGCCCAAGAACTTAGAGGCCACGCGGTACGGCCCGTTCCACCGGTTGGCGAAAAGCCGGCCCCACTGGGATTCCAGACTCCGATTATACAGCAGAACCAGGTCCCCCTTCCGCAGCGGATCCCGGAGCCGATGGGAACAGCGCTTGTCCCAATAGCGGACTGACGCCGTCCGGGTTTTCTTCAACCGCTCCGCGGCCTTTCCCAAGGTCTCCTCACGCCTAAGGAGCTGTTCAGCCTGCGCCTCAATCAGATCTGCGGACGTCTTAACCTTCCACCAATCCACGCCCAAAAACGTGTTCAGCTCGATGTCCACGGGAAGCACGGGCCGCTGCCCGTAGAGTAGCTCGTAAGGCGAATACCCCGTCAACCGCTTCACGGAGATCCAATCGGCGAAAAGGACCGCGGGGAGTGCCACCTGCCACTTTTTGCCGTCCTCACCGCACATTTTCACCAGGGCATCCTTGATTGGCTGATGCCCCCGCTCGATCATCCCCGCTTGCTCCTCACCTGTCGGCCGCCCGTGCTGAGCCGGAGCCTGCTCCGCACGGTTCCCGCGGCCGACTAGGAAAAATCCTCCGCAGGGTAACCCTTACGGTCAATCCCCGCGCCGGACTCTTTGTTGCCGCCATACATTGGGTCCTGTACCCATTTCCCTCTCCCGTGATCGCAGATTGTCGTCTCGAACCGCGCTCCGAGCGAGTCTTCAACAATCAGCGCCTCCGTTCCTTCCTCGGCGTTGAAGGCCATTTGGGCTCGGAACCCAAACATGAATGGCCGTCCTAGAATCACGTCTCCGCATTCCACTGAGAGAAATGACAGAGGCTTACAGACCTTGGCGACTTCCACCTCCTCCACCTCTACTACTCCATCCACGCGGCATTCCCCGCCATATAACGCCCAAAGGCCCATCGCACACTTCCTCCGCACCAGACCAAGCTTGTCCACCAACCTTGATGGGAGGAAGTTGACCATTGACCCGCGATCCACCATTGCCCACACCTTCCGCCCGGCGATGGTCATTGCGACATAAGCAAGCGGGAAGGATACCGACTTTGACCGGCACGGCTCGGGATCCATTTCCTCCTCCGCCACGTTAACCCTCTGAACCGTTGTCGGCACCCGACCCTGACCGCAATCTTTCAAGGCCTGGACCATCTCGTTGACGACCGCGGGGGACACCCCCGCTAGCTCTTGTAGGGTCAGGGGTATTGGTGAGTCGTTCCCCATTACCCTCCGGACAATGTCTGCGGCCTTCTTCTTTCCCACGGGATTAGAGGACGGCCCGTCCGAAATCGGTACTCGCGCAACTGGCTTCGAGGCCGTTGGTCGCTCGTCGACATCCATCGCAATACGCTCATTTGTCGCCAATGCCCTGACTTCGGCCTCCACTCTCGGCGCTACCCAGGTTCCGGGCGCGGTGACAATCCCGAGCGAGACCCGAGCAGTCTCGGCCTTAGCCTTTGCTCTTTCCCGCACTTGCACCATTGGTGGCGGCTTGTCCTTGGTCAGGTCCACCAATTCACCCGTTGGAAATATGTACGTCATCCCGGATGCGCGAACAAGCCCTTCGTCCATGTCCCGAGTGAGATCCTCACAAACTGACTTCCAGTGCCCTCTCTCCCCGCAATATGAACATCGCGGCGACCCGTACGATCCGGATGATCCGCTAGGGGGCTGAAACCCCTCCGCCATGTGAGGTGGCACCGCGCGCGGTTGAGAAGGAGCCGCCGGAAACGGTGCGGCTGCCAGAGCTGTCGGAGCCGGTGTCCGGTTGAGGAAAACCCTTATGTCCCGCAGAATCTCCGTTATCTCCCCGACTGATGGTCCCTGAGGCTGCTGGGAAAGTCCGGCATGAGAGGGCATTGGCGGCCGCGCGGCCAAAGTTTGGTCGGGGGCCGGCGCCGAGATCGTGACCGATTTCTTGGAGGAAGACGGGTACGTTCATGCCGTATCCGCGATGAGCTTGTCCAAATCAATTTTGCTTTCCACGGCTTGACGGATAACCGAAAGATCGGGGAGAATTGCGACGCTCCCATCCAGCAACCTCTTAACCAGGCCGTGGTCGTACAGGTATCGTTGAACTCTGGAACGGAGCTGGGGCGCGAGACCCCCCAGAAACGCCCGCTTCATGGCACCCGTCTGACCCGCGACGACCTCGTTCTTTGCAAGGTACCCGTAGATTTGCTTGAACCTTGACATATATTCCACTAACCCTTCGCGCAATCGCACCCCGCCATTCTCAATTGCCTCCTCCGCAGCTTGATTGAAGTCGCTTTCCCAAAACCGAGGTTCACGTTTTCCCCACCTTGCCAACATCTCGCTTTTCAACTTCCCCCAGTCTTGCCTCTCGTATCCAACCATTTCTTCCACATCCCGCAGCTTTTCCTCCTCGGTAATGAACAGCACGATAGTCCGAACCTTATCCGCGCCCAATGCGCCCTCCGAGTCCGCGATCCCTTCAAACCTAGAAAGGAACCGCTCGACATCCGAGGTACTGAACCGAAGATGAGGGAAATCCCTCGGCCTCAACCAAACGCGGCGAGGGGCCTCTGCCGCAATGTCCGACAACCCTTCCGAGGGAGGAGCGAACCCGCTAACTCTAGGAGCATGAGCGGACGGCGGCGGAGGGGGTTGAGCAGAAGAGACGGGAGTCGGGCGTGGAGGGTAGGAAAGGGGAGCATTGGATCCCGGAGTGGTTGTTGGTAGCATTCTGCGTATTCTTCAAGAGACTGAGAACGGATCGAAAGTTCCCGGCCAGACCCCCAGATGTGGAAACTTTAGAGGTTATCCCTCACAAAGTTGTCCCTAGTTACGGGATTGATGGTTCTAGCGTCTGTAAGACCGAGAATGGTTCCTTTCCTTTCCTCCAAGAGAGAGAGTGAGAGAGAGAGAGAGAGTCCGATCCAGAATCATATCCCCCTACAACCCGGAGTCAAGGGGAAAGGTACTGGAGCCCTCCCCCTCAACCCTAACCTAAGTACAAGCACAAAGACAGACTGGCAACCATGAAGAAGGAACCCTAGACCCAGAACCCTGACCCATCCCCCAACCCATACCCATACCCTATCCCCGCCAGCTTGCCTGTCATTACGCGCATCCAGTTTGTCTTTTCGTGGCGCGGCCCTCTGCCGCGCGATATCCAAAGTTTGCCGCGCTTGCGCGCATCCACCCAACGCGCCGTCGTGGATTTCCCGTCCCGTGGCCGGCCCGGGCTTGCGCGGGGCCGCCCACGCATATAGCCCCGCTGTCGCCCCGCTTTTTCCTCCCCCGACTAGCCGTTCCGAGAACCTGGTCGGCCCAGCTCCATCCATGAGTTGGACATCCAAGCGGGTCGCGGCCCGCCTCCCTTAGTCAGGCCCGGCCCGCAGTCGCGTGCTTGATCCCGCCGCGCCCACTGCTGAGCCCGCAGCGGCTACTGCTGAACCCGCAGCGGCTACTGCTGAGCCCGCAGCGGCTACTGCTGAGGACCGGCGCACCCCCACTGCTGAGCCTAACCTACCAGATGCTGAGCGCGCAGGCCGCGACGCAGTCCCCGACCCGAGGCTATATAATGACACCACAACGTGGATGAACTGGTTTGAAGCATGGAGTCAGGCTAGGTTCGTTGAGCTCTTGTTGGAGAGATTGTCATCTTACCGGTCAGAGTCAGATGTATTCGAGTCGAGCGGTTGCGGTCATAGCTTGATGTAGTTGAGTTGAGTGGTTGTGGTTGGAGTTGGTATTCTCGAGTCGAGCAATTGTTTGAGGTAGGAATGGAGACTAGTGAGACGAGCGAGAAAGATAGACGGACAAAGATAAATTGAAAAGAAGAGAGATAGAAGAAGGAAGAATAAGCAGAAAGGAGAAGAGACAAGAGTTTGAGGAAATAATAAACAGAGAGGGAGATGAAACGAGAGTAGTCCCTGGTCGTCCTCACAGAAGAGCACATTGGGGTCCCCGTCAGAGGTTCAGTGCGCCGACCGCGCGCAGAAGCGCGGTCAGAGGTGAGGATTCAGAGACGTGGTATAGGATGAGAGCGGGAGAAGGAGAATACTTAACAGGTCTACCGCTAACCTTGGTAGCCTTAAAGTCCGGTGGGAAATCCATGGTAACCATCTGATTTGGTTTTTTCTTTGTATTTGATCCGGATCAACCTTCAATACTAGCATGAGGGGAATTGGCTTTCTTGACTGGGGTGATAGTATTGCTTGGAATAGTAGGTGCAGGCTTGGATTGAGCGCGACAGAACTGATCTCTTTGAGTTGATTTGACAACTAATTGAGCTCTCTTGTTCACAGATGGAGTGGGTGCTATTTTTTTCTTTTTCTCCTGTGCTTGAACTTCAGCAACATCATTTGCAGGAGGTTTGTGACTAGTTGAAGCAATTGAGTTGGGCTTGGGAAGTTTGGATTTTGCAACCTCAGTGGTTGGGGGCACCTGGCGTAATTCCAGCTTGTTGATTTGTTCTTGCATGGTGTTGAGGTTGCTTTGAATGCTGCCTTGAATGCTGGCCTTCAAGTTGGCCTCAAGATTTGCAACTTGATTAGAGAGGGTGTTTGAAAGCATGGTCTGGAAGCTTTGGGGATTGAATGCCAGAATGGGGGGACTGGCATAGTTTGGAGGGGCATTTGAGTTGCTAGAAACTGTAGGAGTTTTTCGGTTTGACATGGCTCAGATTGAGGTAACGCAATTTAATTTGGATGGAAGGGCTGTTGGTTGGCAAGGATGGAGGCAAGGAAACAATGAGGATGGATGGATGCCAGCGGGGGAGGCGTAGACTAATAACATGCGTGGGTTGGAGGAGAGCAATTGACAGCTGTCTCATGAGCTGTTGTGCGCTGGAGCAGGTGGGCATTCAGCTGTTGCGCTGCTGTCTCATGTGCTTTCACACGCGCAACACCAAAACGCCCCGGGTGACAATTATGCAAAATTGTCACCTGTTTGCATGCGGTGTCAATTGGTAAGAGCATCACTCATATAAAGAGTCTGAGGTTGTGGGTTCAGATCCCACAGTGTTCATTTGTTTTCATATCACTCCTGACAGTCACAGCATTAGAGCCACACCCGCTTGGAAAAACGTGCACTCAGACACAAATGGTAAAACTTTCATTTAATTTTTTTTATAACTCAGTTTCATTCATGGCCTCCAATATTTAAGAGCCCATCAAGGCCATGCAATGATGATTCCCCCATCGCTTCTAACCTAACTGCTTTGGGGGAATTGTCACTGTAAGTAAAACACTTCGTCATGACAGAATCCTGACAACAGTACTAACCGACCATACTGCGCTCATGTCAACCTTAAAGCCAGGTGCCTCAGAACTAGAAGCGGTCCGATCTTAACAGATACTAAGATCGCCGCCTTTACTTTTATCATCAGGTGTCAGTTGTACTATCAGACCTTGCAATATCATCATCGCTTCTAACCTAACTGCTTTGGGGGAATTGTCACTCCAGGTGCCTCATAACTAGAAGCGGTCCGATCTTAACAGATACTAAGATTGCCGCCTTTACTTTTATGATCAGGTGTGCCTCATAACTAGAAGCGGTCCAATCTTAACAGATACTAAGATCGCCGCCTTTACTTTTATCATCAGGTGTGTGTATTGCACATTGAACAGACAGAAATTTTACAGTTTTAAATGTGAAATACATGGTGAGCCCTGTAATTCAATATGCTGCATGGGTCTGGCAACGTTCTCCAATGGAGTTGTCTTGCCTTTCAATCATTCTGCGCGACTGGAACGGTTCAGTTACTGATGGTGGTTCTGTTTTAATCCGCGTTTGCACGGTCCATGGTTTATTCGACATGGCCGTTAACTCATGTTGTGTTTTCTTCTGACCGATATAGTGGGCTTGCACAACCATGGTTTGTACGAGATGGCCTGGTTGTTAAGGCCGTGGTCTTGGCCGACTTGGTTGAACTGTTCTCCTACAGGGGCAATTTTTTTGTTTATTGGTCAGTTGGTCGGTACACATCGATGAGCCCTTTATGACTGTCATTTTTGATGGTTTCATCGACTCTATCCTCACCCAGTAGTAGGGTTTTTGCATGTGATAAGTCCTCTTCCTGCTAGTCCGCTTTGGCTTGACGGCTACAAGGTGTGCCGAAGCATTGGCGCTCGAATTTCGACCGTCTTGTCTGGTAGGAACCCATCGGGTCGAGTTGCCAGTTAGATGCATGGCTGGCTAGATGCGGATGACGTGTCCTTCGGTAGGGTGTATGGGGCCATTCTCAACTTGACGATCAACCCATTAACTGATTCAGGCCATACGATTCTCACCTGGGCTAGTCGACAATCTCTTTTTTCAATCTCTCCTAATGAGGATGATGGTGGACGATGTGGACACGAGCAGGAAAAATCAACCGGTTCCTCTTTGCTTCCTTCCTCCAATCGTCGAACATCAGCAAACAATTTACTGTTATCAGGCCCTTTGAAAGGGTATTTAAAGTCCACCTTCTCGGGCTTCTGGATTCGTCTTGCCATCCTCCAGCCACCGACCTCAAGAGCATCCGAAATAATCATTTACACCCCCTCTAACATTATCTTTTTGGACTGATCCCTTAATTGTTTACATTACCATTTCGTTTTTTTGACATATATCTTGATCAAGACCTCTTCAACTTCCTTACTTTGATTGATAACGCGGCTTTTCAGCAAAAAACCTGGCCGAAATGCAATTCACTCCTGTCTTACTTTGCTTCGTCGCGACGATGATCGGCATGACCTTGGCAGTTCCTACGTTTGGTTTGGGTAGAGGCGTAAGTCATTGGATAATCCATTCTACAAACCTCTTGAAATCGCCTATCACCCATCCTTTGAGGTATTCTTTATCCCATTAATCGGCCTATGATGTACTGATCACCGCCCGCCCGTTCCTACTCTCCCTGAATGATTCCATCCTCTGGGAACCGAATCCAGTACGGTGGATACGGTGGATATGGTGGATATGGTGGATATGGTGGATATGGTGGATATGGTGGATATGGTGGATATGGTGGATATGGTGGATATCCCTACGGGTACGGCGGGTATGGTGGCGGTGGTTATGGTGGCGGTGGTTATGGTGGTCTTGGTGGTGGTTTGGGGGTGAGCCATTCTCCTTATTAATTTGGAATTCTTGCCGAACCATTCAACGCCCTTTTCACATCTGCTGGGTCATTCATTAGGTCGGCATCGGAATCGGACTCGGAGGCGGAGTGAGTCGAATATTTTTTAATAAAACGAAATTGAATGGACGTCTGTCTAATCATACCTTCTTATATGGATTCTTTTACCCCTCTTCGCTACAGCTGATCTTGTGAAGAATAGTAAATCATGATCTTTCTAATGCTCGGAAAATTTCTCAGCCGGAAGGGGATTAATTCAATCCCTTTATCAGTATCTGATCCTGTTTTCCTTCTTTCCTTCCGTACCTTCTCAAACCCCTTGGGACTATTTTTGGATTGCCTGATTTACAAAATTTATTTACATCTTTATATCTTACAAACCACATTAATTTGAGTCCACTGAGACCACCCGGCTGTTCTTTTAAGGAGCGTAGCAAATGAACAAATTCAGTTGATCACCGTCATTTGGTCTTTTTCCTTCGATTCGATTGGAGCAGACACATCCCTTGTCGCAAGGCGTCACGCAGCTCCACGAATATTCCAATTTACATAATTCGGTAAAAAGATCAACCTCAGGGGTTGTTCTTTAGTCGTTAGTGTCAGAACCCACTGCGGGATGCTTCGGTCAGTCGTGCAGCACTCGCCAAGAGCAGATGTCGCAGTAGCAACCCTTACTACTGGGTAAGCTCACCGCACCTTCGACGCCATCAAATTAACAATGCAGTTCATGCAGATGCTAGGATACCTAGAGATTAATGAACACTAATACTCTTGGTAGGGTGAACTCCAGCGTTGCCATAAACAATTGACAAACCCTGATTCTTCTTCAGTTAGAAAAAGTCTCGACGCGCATGGGCATCCCAGAGTATAATAGACCCCAACCACCACGTGAGTAGGGTATAAACTAATCCAAAAAAGTAAGAACTGAAATGGCACCAATCCGCCGCAAATTAGTATTATTAAAGGAGGCATTTTATATAGCAATTGTGTTTTCAGAACGTGATTTCCAATTTTTTTTCTTTCTTCTTGATTGTGTCACATCCACACAACAAACCTGCTTTCAAAAAGGAAAGCAACAGGAATATGTTTTTTTACCTCAGAAAAAGAAGCAACACAAAGCCCCAATGGCAGCAGATTAGCAGTTTAGGTTCTGTGCAGAAAATTAAAACTAGCAATTTATTTCAACAAAAACAAAGAGCATCTAGTCATTGCTCTTGTTACTGGATCTAGTAATTATCCTACCTGGTCACAAAAAAGTACAGTTTTCCTGAAATTAAAAAAAGAATAATAGATTTCAAACCAAAAAAAAAAATCAAGATAAGGAACTACCAAGAAGGTAAAAGAACAAGTTACTGGGGCTGCATGGCTTCTAGTTCAGAGAATCAGAAACCATTTACAAATTGCACTTTCTGGCTATAAGAACAGCCTCCACTTATACAAAGTTTGGCAGAAATTGGAAAGTAGTTATAAAACAGCTACTTCCTATCCAACAAGCAGGATCCTTGTCATATTTTCTTCACTGAAATTCAAAGAAAAGGTGAGGGAATTCCTTGATCATTTCAAATTTTTTTAATAAATTTCAGCCCCAAATATTGTATTGAAAAAGATCAAAAAGCCATTTGAAGAACCATAATCAAAAAATTATCTAGTAAATGTGCTGGTTTTTTTGGAGCAAGTGCATTTCATTTTTTAGAATACTCAATCAGGAGAATTATTTCTTGATTTTTTTTAGGAAAAAGTCTGTGATTAAAAGTTTTCCACAAGTTTGAAAATACTGAGAAAGCCACCAGAATTTATCATACCAAGGGGTAAAGAATGATTTCCACAATGTGGAAAAGAGGGTGAAAACCATTTATCATATCCTCACTCCAAAGAATAATCTTGCTCTTTGCATCCTTAAATTTTACCAAGTAGGAATCACTTAAAACACAAGCTAGTGATAGAAGAAGTTTCAACAATCAGATGGCTTCTACTAGGAGAAAACATGCAGAGTCCAATTTTGATTATGAGGTCTCTGCCATAACAGTATCTTATCTATTTCTGTCAAAAAAAGGAAGCCAGTCTTATATAATACTTGAGTTTGGTGCTGGTCACCATGAAAAAAATGAAATAACTTTCAGCCTCCTAGATTCCAAGGCCCTTGCAACATTGTGGATACCAGGTAGGATAAGAGATAGAATAAACATAGTATTCAATAATTGAAAAAGAAAAAAACCATAAAAATATGGATAATGTTAAAGGCAAGTATTTGGTTGGTTACGTTTTTTTTCATATTATTTCATAAATAAATTTAGAAAGGGGCCAAAGTAATACTGGGAGTATTTAAAACCTATTCTTCAGGGGTTTCACAAATGCTTCTGCCATGAAACAGGCAGATGGCACAGCCACTACTACTCACAGAACTCAGGGGGGGGGGAAATGGATTGCAATTTTTATGAGAAGAGGATTAAAAGAGGAAAGAATGAACAAGGGATTGAAGGAAGTCCAGGAGTAAGGTTCTGGTGGATGGTGGTGGCTAAATCCTATAAGATTAACACCAAGGGGATAGGTGAGATGAGTCTAGCAGGATGGTTATGGTTGTCTTTTGCTGAGAGGAAACTCAATGGAGGAGGAAAAACCAGCAAGAAGTAGTATACAAATTCCTTGGGGGAGGGCATTGGTAAAGGAAAAGGAGATTGTCAACTTCCTGATTCCAGGAACCTTGCAGTCCTTTAGCTACAGGAAGTGTTGCAGTGATTGAATAATAATATTCCAAGAAATAAACATGTTGAAAGATGAAAAATAATAGATATTATGAGAGCTGGTGCAAGGTTTAAAGTGCCTTGGTTAAATGGTTTTCAATATTTTTTAAGAGGGGCCGCAACTTATACAAAAATTTCATTGTTTACTGCTTTAGAAACCTCTCTTCAAGGGGTCAACTTGGACCTTATAAAACCCTGGGACAATGGGCTCATTATGACTTAAAAAAAAGGGGTCACACCCAAATGAATGGTGGATATGGCTGGGCTAAAAAGCAGAAAATCCTGAGCAAGGAGAAAATAACTTGATTTGAGTATTTATTAACAAATTATCTTCAGGAATTCAAAGTTGAAAGGGTCTCAGATCAAAGGTTGGGGTTTTTGGATGATTTTTGTCAATGGAATAATAAGTGTGTTGAAATTGATATTAATACTTTCAGACTGAGGCCATATATCACTTGCTTATCTCTTATAAGCACCTGATCAAGGACAGAAAAGGGTCTGGATTGATCAATAAACTTCATTTTAATTCTCTGGGGTCAAAAAAACCAGAATGGTACTGTATATATATCTTTTTGGGGTGAGAGAAGCCTTCTCAGGACACATAGAGATGGTATTGCTGGAGGGATAAGGCTAGCAGCCTGGTCAGTGTTATTTTTAAACACATTATTAGCGCTGTTACTCAGCTGTCCTTGTCTCCGCAGTATTTATGTGTAATATCTATGTCAAAACCTGTCTTTATGCTAATTGTTTACTTTAAATTTTTGACTTATTTCTTAATTTTGTATGGTAGAAATTTGGCTCAAATTATCATAGAAGCGTATCTATAGGCTTCCTGTCTTCTTCTGATAATTTTGGATATTTTTAATAATTTTTATGGGAACTCCTTGGTATGTTTAGTGGTCCAAAAAGATGTGATGATGTTGTTTTTGTGACAATCTTTATTTTTTTTCTTTAAGTTTTCAGTTTTACAATCTGATTTTATATATTTGTATTTGAAATCTGGAGGCTTAAGAATATTATCCTTCTGTCATTAACATTATTACATATGCTTGACACATGCATATTGGTTGTAAAAGTTGCATGCAGTACCTTTAAACAGGAGGTGTCATTGTTGATTTGACATGTGCAGGCTTGAAAGCTGCGGGAATGAATTTGATGCAGCTTCCAGGGCAGGTGCCTGAATTATTCTCAGCGTGAAGAGCATCTGTTTTTGAATCCTAAAATATACACAAAACTTCAATCTTGACTTAATTTTAGGTGTGAAACCAATATGTGATAACACATTTGAAATATTAAGGCATATAAAAGTTAAGCAAACCCGCCATTTTTCAATGGCAGGTTTCAACCCTGCCATAAAAAATCAAAAAAACCACTTATTTCAGATCAGACGTGTCAAAGTTAACATTAAATAAGTGGTTTTTCCAATTCAAGTATATAAAGGCCTTCAAAAGCTCAACCATGCGTCATTCCACATCATCACCCCTGGTTTCATCCTCCAACCTCATTGGAACACTTCATCACTCTCATGGCTTCATTGCTATCCTCATCACTTCATCACTTTCATTGCTTCATCACTCTCATAACCTCATTGGTTCATCAGCCTCATCACTTTCTAAAACATTATTGCTTTAATCCCATCCATCCTCTCATTACTGTACACTTCATCCCTTACTCCTATTAAATTGCCCCTCAGCAATCCTCCCCCCAAAATTCCACTAAACAATCAAATTGACCAAAGAAAATATCCCCCAGGAACTCAACATCCAACAATCCTCCCCCATAAGCTTCCAAAGGCTCAAGTCAGCTCAAGAGAGCTGATCACATCATCCTGGTAAACTGGCTAAAAATTGCATCCAACTACAATGCTTACTTTGGATCTGACAATGAAACACAAGTTGGCTAACCTCCTTCCTCTGAGGTTAATGTTTATTTCTGATGGCCAATGAACTCAAAAATAAAACAAAAGGTAGGATGGATCTGTCATCCTAACAGATACAGGAGAAATTCAAGAAATATTGAAAAAAGTACAAAAAATCCCACTAAATATCAATCTCTACTGGATTTGGTATCACAAACTCTGATAAAGCAAAGGGAATCAACTTGGTTGTTGAAAAGTTGGAATCCATTTGTCCTTTCATGTTCAAATGAATGAAATGTTTGGAAAGAAGGAAAATATCACCCCTTTAGCTGCCTTGATGCCCAAAATTCAGATTCAGTTGATTTTGAGGACCTGGCTGTGGATGCTCAACCTAGAAATGATGATCCTGATGAAACCTATGAGTGGCCCCAATCTGATGTGGAGGAGGATATTCCAACAGAATCAGCCTCAATCACATCTACATCAGCATAGATCAAAAATTCAAACCCTTACTTGGACCCCTTACTTCCTTCTTTGGATTTCTCTCTTCCTGGGGTAGAAGAACTTAATGACTTGGCCCCTGAGGATCAAGTTATCCCTGTATTGCAACTACCATCAACATCTGCTCAAGGAAGGGACCAAGATATTTTATCTTCTGCCTGCTTAATCCTGACTGATTAAGATTGTGAAAAAACAGGCTCATCTGTTCCTGAATGGTCCAATACTCATGTCAACGGGGCCTCCCACATCCCCTTCAAATGAGAGTGATAAAATTCCTACACATACCTCCTCTGCCAAGGGAAAACAAAAGCCCTCCAATTCCATCAACATCAACCCCAGTAGCCATCAAAAGAAGAGATACACTTAAACGTTTTCTGGCTTTGAGGATATCATGGAGAAGCAAGATTCAAGTAAGAGCATTGGATTCTCCTTGCTTTCAAAATCAAGCACCTCCAATTCCCTTCCAAAAAACAGTGAAATCACAAATTTAATCTGAAAAACTTCAATGTGAAAAGGAGAAGTGGGATTTTCAACTGGCTACGCTTTTCAAAAGAAGAAAGCTGAGATTTTGGATCATCAACAAAAGTTGGATGCTGAGTGGCAAATGAAACAGGCTGAGCTGGTGTTTCAAAAAGAGGAAAAGGAGAAGGGTTGAGAGGAAGGCCAACTGCAAAAGGAGAGGGAAAGGCTATCCAAGTTAAAAAAAGATATATTATTGGTAGCCTAGCATGTATTGGTAGAAGTAGAAATTTTGATGAAACAAAGGAAATTAATCAATTGCTTGGCTTGTGAAATATTTGATTTTATAAAAATATTAAAAATAAAAACAAAAAAGTATTTACTACAATGTTTGAGCCTATTTTTAACCCCACCAATGAAATTTTTATTTTTACTTTTATTTTTTGGTCTAGAATATATTTGACCACATCTCAAGTCTTTGCAAGTGTTGAGAGTTGTCTTGTTAATTTGCAAAGACAGAGCAATCCTAGTATGGGTGGCAGTGTCCACTGCAGGAAAAGTGCAGTGCTTGTACTGGTTTGCTACCCAAACCATTTTGAAAATACCTTTTTCTTTAAAATAAATTCCAAATCCCAATTCAGGGAAGACAAATTGGCCATCAGATACTTAATATTCATCCTTGTTTTTGATAATTTTTCCATTGGATTTTTTGGTTGGGAACACCAGTCAATATGAATAGGAGGAGACATCACCTTTGTCAATGTGGGGAGAGTAGTAGAAGGAGTCTGAGGTGAAGCTGATGTGAGGTGAGAAGTCAAAAGGAGTGAGGCCAGATCCAAATTCTAATGAAGAGAAAGAGGGGATATTATTTTCCAGCATGGTTTCTCAGTTGCAATTGTGTGCCAGTCTGGATAATTTTCTTGAAATTTGGCCTAAAATTTGTGATAACTTGTCAGACCTAAGGTTCAAAAATTAAAACTCCTTGGGAGAATATTGAATAGCTTTTTTTCTTCAGTGTCCAAAAGGTTCAGAAGGGTTCCTCAATTTTTGCCATCTAATTGCCCAAATTTTCCCACCCCAAGATCTTGAGGGACCAAATTTGTTGGCAAACTCATTGGATTGGTGAAGAAATTTTGTTACAAAGTTGATTGACTTCTTTTCTTTTTGGGAGATTTTATCCAATAGGACAAATTAGATTATTCAACCAGAGAGTGGCAATTGAAACAATCAAGAACAGAAACTTTTCCAGAGCTGAAGAAATGGAATTTTTCAATGTTCTGTTTGGCTTGTACAAAATCTTCAGGTGTGGGTTTTTGAATTTTATTTTTGGCAGCAATAGCAGGGTAATAATTCAACTGTTGTAGGTTTTTTCAAGACCAAACCACCTTTTCTTTAAACCAATCTGCATTGAATTCCAAAGAGGTTGCAGAATCTATCTTTTGAAATCTCTGCTTGCCACCTCTCTTTATGTTTTTCAATTCATTTCCTTGCATCTTCATCCCTCTCATGCACCTGCTGTGCTTGGGGTGAGGATCAAGAAGGAAAATATCAGGTTGTATAAATTTTTGAGTGGGGTGGGAGAAGCATTAGCCGTCCAGAAAGGGGGAAGGAGGCAACATAAAAAAGGGTCAAAAGGTGTTTGAATTGCATGGAATTCAAAAAAACAAAGAGAAAAAAAACAATGATTTGTATGATATAATCAAGGTAGATGATCAAAAAACAAAAAAAAAACTATAATGGAGGTGGGGGGGCTTGGTTGTCCAGGCTGGAGGGAGAAGGGGGGGGGCTTGGTTGGCTGGGCTGGAGGGAGAGGGGGGTGGTGGGGGGGCTTGGTCAGCCAGGCAGGAGAGAGAGAGGGGGGCAGTGGCAGCTTAGTCACTTGGTTGGCCAGGCAGGAGGGAGAGAGGGGGTGGGCGGTGGCAGCTTGGTCACTTGTTTGGCCAGGAAGGAGGGAGAGTGTTGTGGCAGTGGCAGTGCGGTTGCTTGGTTGTTGGTTGGGAAGGCAATTGGTGGGGGGGGCGGTGGCAGCTTGGTTGCTCAGTTGGCTGGGGAAGGAGGGAGATTTTAAAATACGTATGAACTCAGGTAATGTGCATATTAGTGTGTGATTCAAATGGGATGCACAAATGGGCCTCAGAAGCCCATTGGACATCACGTGAGCCTATGTGGATGTTATTGGTTTTGGGAATTTGGGCACCAAAAAATGATTTCCAAGTTGATTGGGACACAGGCCTTGACGGGCCTTTCAGGGTGGATGTGCTTATCTGGGCATTTATTGGCCCAAGGAGTATTATGGACATACTTGGCCAGACGGGCTGGCCTGCCAAAGTATGTTTTTTGGGGTCATTGGGCCTTGGCGGCCCATTGGGGTTGCTGCCTGGGTTGTGGCCCACTTTGGGCTGCTTGTGTCAGCCTCCTGGATTCCAAGACCCTTGCTATCCTCTAGCTACCAGAGGTGATAGAGTAAATAATTAATATATTATTTAATAAATGCTGCAAAAATCCGTAGAATACTTGGATTAAGCTTATTGCAAGGTAAAATGGTTTGGTTATTGTTTATTGTTTTCAATCAAAATTGATTATTAAATATTTATAGAGGGCCACAATTATATTGGGGATCTTTAACACCTCTCTTCAGGGATTTCAGTATGAAAACACATAGTCCTGGTTACTTTGGGTTCTTTCGTTTAAAGAATATTTTACCCAAAGATAATATGTATATAAAATACACGGTGGAGTGGCAGTGCCTTGTAGCCAAGATACCACAACAGAGAAAGGATAATAAGACTCACTGGTATATTATTAAATCCTTTGGGTATCTGTTTGAGACGTGTACTGATGGGTTGAACCTGTATACTGGGGTTATAAGGTTGTTCAGCAGTTTTAATTGATAAAAAGAGGTTTGAGGACGGATATTACTGATCAGACATTGCCATAAATCACTTACTTATCTCTTATAAGTATTTGATTACCTTGGCAAGGCTTCTGGATATGAATATTACTGGGTCTCTGCCCATCAACATCCTCAAAAGAGCTCTTTATTTATAGTTTTTGGAGTCCCAATATGGTCCTTCTGAGGGTTGTAGGTGCTCAAAGGGACAGAAACTAAGGCTAGCGGGGTAACCAGAGGTAGCCTGTCATGTGCTCTTAGTGCTATAGCATGGGTAGCATCTAATTCCTTAGGGTATGGGAAGTATTCTACCTTATAATAGACATTAGGACGTGTGAATAACACTAATCTGTCCTACTTATGTATTTATTAATTAATTATCTTTAGTAAATGTTTCCAGTAATTTAATAATTATATTAATAGACATTTCCACGTTCATTTTGATGTCAGGTAAGTTCTCATTATGTATTATATAACTGGAGTAAAAGTCATAATATTGATTTTACTCTTTATTTTCGAGTTCCAGTTGATTTGTTAAGATAATTACTTAAAAATATAAATCATGAGAATTCCTGTACTATTATTACATCATTATCTTCCTTAGTATTTCCAGTTAATTTGTTAAGATAATTAATCAAAAATATAAATCATGAGAATTCATGTAATATTATTAAACCATTATCTTCCTTAGTATGTCACGAAAATATTGATGTATAGCAGTTCTCATGAAAGTATATTAAAGTACTTTAATGTATTTTTAGAAGTTGTCATTGTCTTATTTTCAACATTCAAAAATACATAAAAAATCCTTACAAATATTTTTTACTTAATATAATGCAATGTTTAGACAGTCTACTATCCACGGGAAACTTTATTACATATGTAGAAAGCTCCCATGTATGTTGTAGACTGTTTACGCGGTACCTGAGCCGCCTGTTACTCTGTCAGCCAGTAGTCCTGTGGCTGCGTACTTTTTCAGAGGCCCAGGGCTGTGTACACGACCTTGACGGGTTGACACGGCTGTATCTCAGCCGCGCGCCGGTGCTTTGGCTTCTGCGGCTGCGTTGGGGAATTGTGACAAAACACATTTCCACCCCTAACTCCCAAAATATACGCAACACCTCAATTCTGACTGAATTTTAGATGTGAAACCTATACGTGACAATGTGTGTGAAATATTTAATTGGCCAAAAAGAGCAATAATGGAGCCGTAGTATTTTGGTTTTTCTTTCCTTAATTATTTAAAAATATAAGGAGTTGGATTTCAAGGAGGGAGTCAGTGAGTGATCCTACCTAATTTTGGGTGGAGAATCCATTTCTATAATAATATATATGGTTTTCCTACTCCTTCTTTGGTTAATTGTATTATTATTATTTTTATGTTATTTTTGTTACTTTTGAAGCTTGCTCTGCAATAGTAGCAAGCTGACAGCTTGTTTCTGACCTTGAGCCTGTTGTGGGCCCCAACAGGCCGCATGGAGCCATTGTAGGGGGAAGGGGACTCTGTTTTCAGTCCCCCCACCCTCTGTGTGCAGGGGTGCATCCCCGGTGGCGGCGGCTGGGGTGGGTTGCAGCCGTGGAAGCTGGCAGCCCCTTCCTCCCGCCCTCCCCTTGCAACCAAGCAAGGGGGAGGGAGGATGGCTGCTCCCTCCTTGACCAGACAAGCCAGCAGGTTGCAACAAAGGCAAGCAGCAAGGTGGGAGGGGACTTGATCACTCCCCCCACCTCAAGACCAATGGGGCCATCTGCCCCATCCCCTGTTACCAAGGGGGAGGCAACCAATGGCGCTGGGTGGGCCTGACCACCACCCAGCCCACCTTCTGTGTGACAAGCCCTGGTACTATTGACCCCCAGGGCCCCTGGAGGGGTATTTGATCCCCTCCCCAGGAAATTGAGCAAAGGAGGGGGGGCACACGCCTGCTGGTTACACCCCCCCCTCATGAGTTCTTGGCCAGACCCAGAGTGATTCTGAGTCTACCCTGGCCATTTTTAGGGCCAGGGGCTGGTTGCACAAGGCAGCCAGGACTGTGAGTGTATATAAAAAGCCAGTACAGTTAGAAGAGAGATTTAACCAGGTAACAGGGCTGGTTGTAATAGACAACCAGCCAGGGTCTGAACAAAAAGGGGCTGATTCAGCCCTGTGAGGGTGGAAACACCAAATTTGACTGGTACAGGCTGGTCAAAAGGGTTCAGAACTAATGCAAAGTGGGCTGAGTAATCCCAAACCAAGTAACAGGGCTTGTAGAGCCTGGAGAGCACATTTAGGGAGGAATTTTAACCTTTTGCTTGTCATTACAAAAGCTCCAAATGAGCACCATATTTTTTATTTAAGGAGCTCTTCTCCCTGCTGTTTTCCATCCATTCATTCATCCATTCATTCTCATTCACAAGTGTGCCATTGCCTCTGCCTCATATTAAGGATCAATCATAAGACATTATTGTCTCAGCATTTCTTCTGCTTTAAATACTTCTCTTTGACTAAGCTTGTTGGCCAATAACTCTCACAGGAGAGAGATGGGGGGGCCATTGACAGCTTTGTATCTTGGTTGGCCGGCAGGAGGGAGAGGGGGGGCGGTGGCAGCAGGGTCACTTGGTCAGGGTTAGCCTGGCAACTGGTGGGGGGGGGTGGTGGTGGCAGCGTGGTTGCTTGGTTGGCAAGGCAATTGGTGGGGGGGGGGTGGCAGCTTGTTTGCTTGGTTGGCTGGGAAATTGGTGGGGGGGGGTGGCAGCTTGGTAGCTTGGTTAACTGGGGGGGTGGGGGGGCTTGGTTGCTCCATTGGCTGGGCAGTTGTTGGGGGGGGGGAAGCTTGGTTGGCCAGGCAGGAGGAAGAGGGGGGGGGGGGCCGGCAGCAGCCAAGAGGGTGGGGGGTGGCAAGCAAGAAAGGGGGGGGCAGGGAGCAAGCAAGGGAAGCAAGGGGGGAAGACCAAGAGGAGGGGGGCCAATTCAGCAAGGGCTAAGTAAGCAAGAGAGGGAGGGAAAAGGAGGATGTGGCACCACAAAAAAAGTAGTCGCACATGCTAGAAAGTGCCATCAAGGAAGCTCTGGTTGAATCTCTTTCCAATCTTTAGTTGAAGGTATTTTCATTCTCTCAAATTTTTTTTGGTTCACAATGACTGTGCACAATGCAGAGTGAATGTGCACAATGCAGAGTGAGTGTGCACAATGAAGAGTGACTGCGCACAATGCAGAGTGAGTGTGCACAATGCACAGTGACTGTGCACAATGCACAGTGACTGTGTGCAATGAACAGCAACTGTGCACAATGCACAGCAACAGGGCACAGTGCACAGCAATTGTGCAAGATGCACAGAAACTGTGCATAATGCATCGCAACTGTGAAAAATGCACACCAACTGTGCAAAATGCACAGCAACTGTGCAAAATGCACAGCAACTGTGCAAAATGCACAGCAACTGTGCAAAATGCACAGCAACTGTGCAAAATGCACAGCAACTGTGCAAAATGCACAGCAACTGTGCAAAATGCACACAAACTGTGCAAAATGCACAGCAACTGTGCAAAATGCACAGCAACTGTGCAAAATGCACAGCAACTGCGCAAAATGCAAAGCAACTGGGCAAAATGCACAACGACTGTGCAAAATGCACAGCAACTGTGCAAAATGCACAGCAACTGTGGAAAATGCACAGCAACTGTGGAAAATGCACAGCAACTGTGGAAAATGCACAGCAACTGTGGAAAATGCACAGCAACTGTGCAAAATGCACAGCAACTGTGCAAAATGCACAGCAACTGTGCAAAATGCACAGCAACTGTGCAAAATGCACAGCAACTGTGCAAAATGCACAGCAACTGTGTAAAATGCACAGCAACTGTGCAAAATGCACAGCAACTGTGCAAAATGCACAGCAACTGTGCAAAATGCACAGCAACTGTGCGAAATGCACAGCAACTGTGCAAAATGCACAGCAACAATGCAAAATGCACAGCAACTGTGCAAAATGCACGGCAACTGTGCAAAATGCACAGCAACTGTGCAAAATGCACAGCAACTGTGCAAAATGCACAGCAACTGTGCAAAATGCACAGCAACTGTGCAAAATGCACAGCAACTGTGCAAAATGCACAGCAACTGTGCAAAATGCACAGCAACTGTGCAAAATGCACAGCAACTGTGCAAAATGCACAGCAACTGTGCAAAATGCACAGCAACTGTGCAAAATGCACAGCAACTGTGCAAAATGCACAGCAACTGTGCAAAATGCACAGCAACTGTGCAAAATGCACAGCAACCGTGCAAAATGCACAGCAACTGTGAAAAATGCACAGCAACTGTGCAAAATGCACAGAAACTGTGCAAAATGCACAGCAACTGTGCAAAATGCACAGCAACTGTGCAAAATGCACAACAACTGTGCAAAATGCATAGAAACTGTGCAAAATGCACAACAACTTTGCAAAATGCACAGAAACTGTGCAAAATGCACAGAAACTGTGCAAAATGCACAGAAACTGTGCAAAATGCACAGAAACTGTGCAAATGCATAGCAACAGTGCAAAATGCACAGCAACTGTGCACAATCCACAGCAACTTTGTACAATAAAAGGCACAGTAACTGTGCAAAATGCACAGCACTGTGCACAAAGCATGGCAACAGTGCACAATGCACAATAACTGCAAAATGCACAATGACTGTGCACAAAGCATGGCAACAGTGCACAATGCACAATAACTGCAAAATGCACAATGACTGTGCACAACGCACAGTTGCTGTGCATTATGCACAGTCATTGTGCACCCATCATCCATTCTGGAGGGGTTTTAACCTTCCATGATTCATTCTGGAGGGGTTTTAACCCTCCATCATTCATTCTGGAGGGGTTTTAACCCTCCATCATTCATTCTGGAGGGGTTTTAACCCTCCATCATTCATTCTGGAGGGGTTTTAACCCTCCATCATTCATTCTGGAGGGGTTTTAACCCTCCATCATTCATTCTGGAGGGGTTTTAACCCTCCATCATTCATTCTGGAGGGGTTTTAACCCTCCATCATTCATTCTGGAGGGGTTTTAACCCTCCATCATTCATTCTGGAGGGGTTTTAACCCTCCATCATTCATTCTGGAGGGGTTTTAACCCTCCATCATTCATTCTGGAGGGGTTTTAACCCTCCATCATTCATTCTGGAGGGGTTTTAACCCTCCATCATTCATTCTGGAGGGGTTTTAACCCTCCATCATTCATTCTGGAGGGGTTTTAACCCTCCATCATTCATTCTGGAGGGGTTTTAACCCTCCATCATTCATTCTGGAGGGGTTTTAACCCTCCATCATTCATTCTGGAGGGGTTTTAACCCTCCATCATTCATTCTGGAGGGGTTTTAACCCTCCATCATTCATTCTGGAGGGGTTTTAACCCTCCATCATTCATTCTGGAGGGGTTTTAACCCTCCATCATTCATTCTGGAGGGGTTTTAACCCTCCATCATTCATTCTGGAGGGGTTTTAACCCTCCATCATTCATTCTGGAGGGGTTTTAACCCTCCATCATTCATTCTGGAGGGGTTTTAACCCTCCATCATTCATTCTGGAGGGGTTTTAACCCTCCATCATTCATTCTGGAGGGGTTTTAACCCTCCATCATTCATTCTGGAGGGGTTTCAACCATTGATCACTCTAACAGGAGGAATAAAAAGTGATTGCACTTGCTGGCAAGGGCAATCAAGGAAGCTCTGGTTGAAGCTTTGTCCCATATCTAGATGAACACATTTTCATTCTCCAACATGTGTTTGGTTTACAGTGGCTGTGCACAAGGCATGGGGACTGCGCACAATGAACAATGCACAGCAAATGTGCACAATGCACAATCCACTGCAACCCTCCACATTTCAGAGTGACTGTGCACAATGCAGAGTGCCTGTCCACAATGCACAGCAACTGTGCACAATGCACCATGCACTTCAACTGTGCAAAAGCACAGCAACTTTGCAAAAGCACAGCAACTGTGCAAAAGCACAGCAACTGTGCAAAAGCACAGCAACTGTGCAAAATGCACAGCAACTGTGCAAAATGCAAAGTTACTTTTCAAAATGCAAAGTGACTATGCACAATGCACAGTGACTCTACACAATGCACAGCAACTTTTCACAATGCACAGCAACTGTTCACAATACACAGTGACTGGGAATAATACACAGCAACTGTGCACAATACACAGCAACTGCGCAAAATACACAGCAACTGTGCACAATACACAGCAACTGTGCACAATACACAGCAACTCCCACAATTCACAGCAACTGTGCACAATGCAGACCAAGTTGATATAATGGACAGCAGCTGTGCACAATGGACAGCAACTGTGCACAGTGCACAGCACCTGTGCAAAATGCACATCAACTGTGCAAAATGCACAGCAAATGTGCAAATTGCACAGCAACTGTGCAAAATGCACATCAACTGTGCAAAATGCACAGCAAATGTGCAAATTGCACAGCAACTGTGCAAATTGCACAGCAACTGTGCAAATTGCACAGCAACTGTGCAAATTGCACAGCAACTGTGCAAATTTTACAGCAAATGGGAAAACTTCACAGCAACTGTGCAAAATGCACAGCAACAGTGCACAATGCACAGCAACTGTGCACAATGCAAAGCAACTGTGCACAATGCAAAGCAACTGTGCAAAATGCACAGCAACTGTGCACAATGCAAAACAACTGTGCAAAATGCACAGCAACTGTGCACAATGCACAGCAACTGTGCAAAATGCACAGCAACTGTGCACAATGCACAGCAACTGTGCACAATGCACAGCAACTGTGCACAATGCACAGCAACTGTGCACAATGCACAGCAACTGTGCACAATGCAGAGCAACTGTGCACAATGCACAGCAACAGTGCACAATGCACAGCAACTGTGCACAATGCACAGCAACTGTGCACAATGCACAGCAAATGTGCACAATGCACAGAAACTGTGTATAATGCACAGCACCTGTGCACAATGCACACCAACTTTTCACAATGCACAGCAACTGTTCAAAATGCACAGCAACTGTGCACAATGCACATAACCTGCTCACAATGCACAGCAACTCTCCACAATTCACAGCAATTGTGCATTGGAGCTTGTATAAATATTGTGCACAGTCACTGTGCATTTTGCATAGTTGCTGTGCATTATGCTTAGATGGTGTGTGTTTTGCACAGTTGCTGTGCGTTTTGCACAGTTTCTATGCATTGTACACAGTTTCTGTGTATTGTGAAAAGTTGCTGTGCATTGTGCACAGTTGCTGTGCATTGTGCACAGTTGCTGTGCATTGTGCACAGTTGCTGTGCATTGTACACAGTTTTTGTGTATTGTGAACAGTTGCTGTGTGTTATGCACAGTTGCTGTGAATTGTGCACAGTCACTATGCATTGCTCATAGTCACTGTGGATTGTGCACAGTCCTCATGCATTGTTCATAGTCACTGTGCATTGTGCACAGTCGCTATGAATTGTGCACAGTCAGCCACTGTGCATTGGAGCATTGATAAATTTTGACCTCAGCTTGGCCATACATTGGGCAAGAGATCTTTGATGGCACTTGCTAGCAAGTGACCTGCAGATTTCTGTGGTGAGGAGGAGGGGGGGAGCTTACCTTGGGTACCAACCAAGGGAGGAGGGGAGTCAATGGGTGAGGTGGAGGTGGAGGGTAAGGAGGAGGAAGGAATGGGTGGTGGGTGAGGTGGAGAAATAAGCAAGAGTGGGCAAGAGGGAGGGACAAGGAAGATGAGGAGGAGCAGGGGGGGGGGAGCTTACCTTGGGTGCCAACCAAAGGTGGAGGGGAGGTGATTGGTGAGGTGTAAGTGGAGGGTGAGGAGAAGGAGGGGAGGTGATTGGTGAGGTGGAGCGGGAGGGTGAGGAGGAGGAGGGGAGGTGGGTGGGTGGTTTGGAAGTTTTGGTTTGGTTTTTTCCAAGTCCACAAACAATAAAACCAAGGCAGCCCAGGATTATTGGTTGAACAACCAAAACCAAAAAAAGAAGATGTGATTTTTTACCTGTTTTCAAACCAAAGGATACTAATCAAATTGAGAAAGTGTGGGGGGTAAAATTTGCTCTCTCATGGCAGAGGATGAGGGACCAGATGAGACTGGGATGATGTTAAGAGGATTGGGAATATCTTCTTCAAATATTTCTTCCCATTCATCTTTGATGTTGGCAAAAAGGTTGTGAAGGATTACTCAACTGATAATCCAGTGGATGAGGTACTTAATGTCTTTGGAAGATTGCAGCTGGTTTTACATCTCCCGTAAGCTGGCCCATCTTCCTTTCAGGATTCCTATGGCATTCTCAATCCAAAATTTTGATTGGGAAAGATAATAGTTGAAATTGGTTTTGGCTTGATCATTGGATGAAACATTGAAGTATGCTGGAACCACATATTCCCCACTAGCATAAGCTGAATTGGCCAAAAGGTATTGATATTACTCAAAGTAGGTATCTGGTTGCTGGGAAATCTGTATCCAATTGAAAACATATGAATCATGACAAGAACCTGGAAGGACAGCATGGAGGGATATGAAATTCTTGTTTTTCACAAAAAAATTGTAGTGACACAGAGTATCTATACAAAAAAATAAAGTATATTTGATGAGTCTGTTATCAAATGTTTTATCAAATTCTTTGGAAAAGAAATGAATCAATTTCCTTTTAGTCCAATCAAAATAGTGGTTGCCATCTGACTTGGGTTTTTGACTCAAGGGTATAGTGGTTCCATCAACAAAACCAATGAAACTGGGAAAGCCTTTGGTCTCCATTAATTGAGATATCTTCTTTCTTTCTTCTTTGGTTGTCCAACAAAAGAATTAGAGACAGAAAGATAGGATAGCAATCATGAATATTTGGGTGTTTAAGTCAATGGATCCACAACTGAATGAGAATAGATTTTCTTATTGATGAGTTGCTGCTCCATTTCAATTTGATCCCAATCTACAAAGAGCAACAGCCAGTTGGATAGCTGGATCACATCGAGGATTCTGAGAACTTTTTGGGAAGATTTGGTGTTCTTCAATCATCTCCAGAATTTACATGAATGAAGGCAATAAAGTTCAGAAAAGTTGCTGGAATCTTAAGTTGGGAAGTAGATCAAGCTTTTGCCTTTCATGCAAAGCCTTGTGGAGAGTGTGTCTTTGTGGAACTATGTATTGCTTTTCAAATAGAGAATTCAAAGCTAACCAAATTAATTCCAAATAGTAGTCTGAATCAGAGTCTGAATCAGAGTCAAATAATAAAAAAACTTCAGTCCGCTTTTTTGCATTTTTGAATTGCTTCCAGGAAGTTTGATTGGACATGTTGAAAAAGGTGATGATGGGATTTGTGTGAAAAAATGGATATGTGAATAAATGGGGATGAGATGTGTCTGATGCATTGGAGATGGGATGGGTATGAATTTGCTGAGGTGGAGATATGGATGGGTGTTTTGCATGCAAGGATGTGTGTGATGCGGTGGGATGTGGGTGATGTGATGGGATGTGTGTGATGTGATGGAGATGTGAAGCAATGCAGATGAGATGTGTGTGATGCTATGGAAATGGGATCAATATGGATTTGCTGAGATGGAGGTGTGGGTGTTGTTTTTCATGGAACCAATGGTGGTGGATGATAATGGCAGGTTTGATGTTTGAAACCGGCCATTTTCATGAAACCCACCATTTTGAAATACACCAGTTAGGGGGCATGTGTATTTCAGAAACCCACCATTAAAAATGGTGGGTTTAGTCAAAAAAATTACAGGCTTCTCATGGAAGTTTGGCTAACTTTGATAAACCCTATTAAAATGGCCATGAAAGGTCACTGTGGTTGTTTTGTCATTTTTGGGTCAATTTTAATAATTTATCTAAAATATGAAGGGGTCAGAATTTGTAGGTGGGGTCAGTGAGCAACCCTACCCAATTTTGGGTGAATAATACATTTCTGTGATAATATTTACGGATTTATTACTCATTCTTAGGTTTTGATAATCATTTTGCTTCATTTTTCTACTTTTGTTACTTTGAAAGATTTCTCTGTAAATTGTAGCAAGCTGACAGAGAGAGGCAATTATATGTAAGGGTTGGGGAGGAGGCCTTGAGGAATGATTGGCTGGTACAGGCAATGAGATTTCCCCTGGGTGCTACATGTTGATCTGGTAGGCTGAAGGCTGTAATTGAGTAATGGGTGATGGGCCTGTCCAATAGTATCTGGAATGTAATTGTCTGAAAGTCCTGGCCTGGGAAAGTGAAATTTTTTCCAGAGGGTAGAAGAGTATTCAGTTGTAGAGGGTGGAATTAATTCTTCCCACTGATTTTCCAAAAGCAGTAGTATGATTTTTGATATATTTGCAAGTCTAAATTTTCCCATCCAAAAAACCATCTATATTTGAATTGTAGTATAATTTATTTTAGTACCTGTTATTTAAGCCAGAATTGATGATTGAAATGATCTGAATATCATTTTTTGAAAAATAATTCCAAAAGGTAAAAAAAAAAAGATGTTCCAGAAAGAGAAAAAATGAAACCATACTTTTGTGGTTAGTTTTATTGTTGATCTATTTAATTTTGGGGAAGAATTGGAAGAGAAATATAAATAAAAAATGGTAAAATTTAATTTCTCAATTTTTGGAAAAAGCAAACTAGATTAATCAGGATTTTTTGTGTTTTCAATGATATTTTGATTAAATAATCAAAATGAGTATCTGAGAATTAATAAAATTCAAGCAGAAAATATTTCTGATTCTATTTGAGTTCTGCAGTAAAATTGAATTGGAATTTTTCTCTTTTTACAAGCTTCCAGAATTTTGTGGATTTTTTTGGTTTAGTTGGTTTTGAGGAGGGGCTCATCAAATTTCTTGAAAAAAAAAATGAATTTTGAAATGAAACAAAATATTTTAGGAAATAAATCATCTTGATCTGATGAATTATTTGACACCAAAAAAAGAAAAAATCCAAATAAGATGAAATATAAAATGTTCAAAATTAACTGGAAAAAAATCTAACACATTTCTGAGTATTATTTTTGATTTTATTTTTCAGGCAGAGAAATATATATATCCAAAAAAAAAGGGTGGGAAATTTTTAATATTTTTCATATTAATGTTGATTCAAAAGTTTTTAATTTTAATTTTAATTTATTTTTTATCTTTTCATTTTTTTTAAAAACATCCATTTCCTGGTTGATAAATTTTAAAACTCAGTTTGAATATGTGAATACACCCTTCTTCTACAAAGAAATTTTCCAATCTTGGTTCCCCTGGATGAATTTCAAATGTAATTTGTTCTCCAAGTACCATCAGAGGTTTTGAATACCCTCCAATTTCAGTAATTTTCATCAGCATTTCCTTGGTTACTAGTCTTACTTGGTTGGCCAGGTGTTCAGGAATGACATTGAGTTCAGAACTACTATCCACTAAAGCTCTGAAATTTCTGCTCCTTATCCAGATTTCTATGAATTCAAGAGGGAAAAAATAGGTAAGATTTTCTCTGAGTCCATACCATTCATCTTCATCCTCTAGGTCCAAATGGTGTTGAAAATCTTTGGCCTTCTTGATCTCTGTTACAGATATTTTTTCTGTAGTACCTTCCTCAGTGTTTGTACTCTGAAATAGTTGGAGAAATCAGGGTGAAATGGCAAGAATTCCTCCAAGGTGAGTGTGAAAGCCTGCTTGAGTATCTTCTTCTTCAATTTTTTCCCAATTATGAACTTATCAAAATTTTTTGGTATTTACAGGTCTTTTGAGTATCTCTCAGCTTCAGGTTCCACAAGTTAAGCGATATCTTTTGCCCTGATGGTGGAGTTTTCTTGAAATGGGCTGTATTTACTCTTCCTGTGAGTTTGAGTCTTCAAGGTCATCCTATATCCAGGCTCCAAGGTTACTTGGTTTCCTTTGCATTGGTGAATTTACTTCCCTCTTTTTATTTGGATCATCTGCTTGATCATGTGGCCCTATAAATTTTTTTGGGAGGGGTTGAGCCTAGGTGATTTCCTCATACCAAACTGGATCTGCTTCAAGTGCTCTGGAATGTCAAATTTTGGTGGCTTCAAGGATTCCCATTCCCCAACTTGAAGGAATACAGACACTGTAGCTTTCTTCTCCTCTGGTTTTGGTTGGTTAGTGGTTTCTTCTTTTGCTTGATTGGAGGTGGTGGCATTAAATTATTTGTCCAAATCCTTCAATTTTTCATGTGTGTGATTTGGAATAGTTTTTTGGTTGGGTTAGTAGTAGTTTGGAACTAGCTCAATAAATTTGTTGGATTTGATGTCCTCAATAAGGTCTGTATAAGTATAAGAAATGTGGGTTTCATCTCTGCAATGTTACTATTTTGGAGGCCATCTTGGAGTAAGGGAGGGGAATCCAGGTGCCCTATATGGGTTTTGCCCTATTTACCTGTAAAAATGTGGTGGGGCTGGTTTTTGGTTTTTGAGAAAAGTGGAAAGGTTCTTGAATTGGTTCTTCAACTTTTTAATTTTGCCTTTTTGTCCACAGTTTTCTGAAATTTCACCTCTTTCTTGAATTCTTTCTTTTCTTGGGTTGGTTAATTTCCTTCAGAAATATCCCATACGGCCAGAGCTGTTTCCACATGTTCCTTCAGGATTTCCAATTCAGGGACCAAATAACATCCACAAAGATATTTCCTAATTTTCCTTGCTTGAACCAGGCCTCTAGTGAATTCACTTTTGATTTCCGATGATAAGGCCTTCCAAGGTATTTCACCGTTATCCCAATGTATATTTTCATACCCCATCCCAATGAAGTATACAACCATTTCTTCATACTTCCCAACAAAATTCCTATATTCTTCTTTTTTTGCTGGTGCCTCCTTTTTCCTGGGCATGTTTGAGTAGGTTTTCTATGAATTTTTCAGTGAACCTTGTGTGAGGGGTGATTTTTCTCCACTTCCTTTTGATTTCTTTCTTGATTATCTCCAAGTAGCTGGTTTCATTTCCCTTCATGTTCTCCACATACTCCCTGAGTTGAAATTCCTTAATGATAAAAGTTAACTGCAAGGCCAAGTGTTTCCCTCCAGCACAATGAAGTAATGAAAATTTCCCAATCCTGTTATTAAAGAGTTCCACCACAGTTCCATTGAGTTAAAGATGTGATTTGGAAGTATGTGAAACTACTTGTCAGCTTGCTACTATTGCAGAGCAAGCTGCAAAAGTAAAAAAAATAACATGAAAATAATAATAATACAATTAACCAAAGAAGGAGTATGAAAACCATAAAAATTATTACAGAAATGTGTTTTCCACCCAAAATTAGGTAGGGTCACTCACTGACCCCACCCTTGGAATACAACTACTTATATTTTTGAATAATTAAGGAAAGAAAAACCAACAGACTACGGCTCCATCATTGAGCTTTTTGGCTAATTAAATATTTCACACACATTGTCACGTATAGGTTTCACACCTAAAATTCAGTCAGAATTGAGGTGTTGTGTATATTTTAGGAGTTACGGGTGGATATGTGTTTTGTCACAGTTCCTTCATGCAGCCGCGGCAGCCAATGAACCCGCCCGCGGCTGAGATACAGCCTTGTCACTCCGTTGAAGTTGTATACGCAGCCCCAGGCCTCTGACAAGTACTCTGCCGCGGGACTAAGGGTTGACAGAGTGACAGGTGGCCTGAGAGGCTCAGGTACTGCGTAAACATGCTACAACCTACATGGGAAGATTCTACATATGTAATAAATGTTCCCGTGGATAGTAGACAGTCTAAAAATACATAATATCATATAAAAATACATAAATAATCCTTATACGTATTTTTTATTTAATATAATTCAAAGTAACAAGAATGTCGAAAATAAGACAATGACAACTTCTAAAAATATATTAAAATACTTTAATATACTTTTATGAGAATTACTAGACATCAATATTTTTGTGACATACTAAGAGAACTAATGATGTAAAAATATTAAATGAATTCACATGACTTGTATTTTTAAGTAATCATCTTAGTAAATCAACTGGAACTCGAAAATAAGGAGTAAAATTAATATTATGACTTTTACTCCAGTTATATAATACATAATGAGAACTTAACTGAAATCAAGATTTCTGTAGAAATGTCTATTTATATAATTATTAAATTACTGGGAAAATTTACTAAGGATAATTAATTAAATAATATATAAATAGGACAGATTAGTGTTATTCACACGTCCTGATGTCTATTATAAAATGGAATAATTACCATACCCTGAAGAATTAGATGCTACCCGTGCTATAGCACCAAGAACACATGATAGGCTACACCTGGTTACACTTCTAGCCTTAGTTTTCATCCCTTTGAGCACCTACAACCCTCAGAAGGACAATATTGGTACTCCAAAAGCTTTAAATAAAGAGCTCTTTTGAGGATATTGATGGGCAGAGACCCAGTTTTATTCATATCCAGACACTTTGCCAAGGTAATAAAGTACTTATAAGAGATAAGTAAGTGATTTATGGCAATGTATGATCAATAATATCCGTCCTCAACCTCTTTTTATCAATTAAGACTGCTGAACAACCTTATAACCCCCGTATACAGGTTTAACCCATCAGTACACGTCTCAAACAGATACCCAAAGGATTTAATAACATACCAGTAAGTTTTATTATCCTTTCTCTGTCGTGGTAGTTTGGCTACAAGGCACTGCCACTCCACTGTGTATTTTATATACATATTATCTTTGGGTAAAAGATTCTTTAAACTAAAGAGGCCAAAGTAACCAGGACATTTTCATACTGAAATCCCTGAAGAGAGGTGTTAAAGATCCCCAATATAATTGTGGCCCCTCTATAAAAATATTTAAAAATCAATTTATTCATATTTATTTGAAACAATAAACCATAACCAAACCACTTAACCTTGCAATAAGCTTAATCCACATATTTTATGGATTTTTGCTGCATTTATTAAATAATAAATTTATTATTTACTCTATCACCTCCTGTAGCTAAAGGATAGCAAGGGTCTTGGCATCCAGGAGGCTGAATATTGGGGGTCTGGCCGGGAAGTATTCCATTTTATTATATTTAATACCTTGGACCAGACATTTCACAAAAAAATAAAATCAAAGATAAATTTATCTGACTTTATAACCATGACTTATCATTAAATTCTTTTGCAGTGGATTTAAAAACCAATGAAGAATTAATAATATATTATTTAAATCTTTTAAAGATAAGAAAAGAAGAATATATTAAAAATTATAAACCTACTGGTTGGAAAGCTTTAACTCAAGCTGAGCAACTTAATATCTCTTCTGCACGTAAACACTTGATAAACTCCTTGAAAAAGAAGATCTTGAAAGACGTATCAACTTTCAGGCTCTATTAAGGAAACATAAAGCTTGGAAGAAATACCATATAAATTACTTTTTGAAATATAAAAGTAAGTATACAACTTGTATTACCATATTATTTTTTTTTTAAAAAAAATAATATTGATATATGTTATTAACCAATAAAATACACTTTCTATCATTGAATCCTCCTGTACCAGAAACCACTGCCACTGAAGTTGATTCATTGGATCAGGAAATCCCAGATATCTCTGTACGCCCTGAAAATATTTATTGGGTAGGTGAAGACCTCATTGGAACACACCAATACCCTGTAGGATTACCTACTAAGGATCAATTTAACCCCAATAAGGTCTTGGTATCTTTGAATGTCAATTTAAGTAAGTTCTGAAATAAAACTTATTTTTACGGATTTTTTCTGTAAAATACTCACAAACATATTATTCTGAAAATGAATAGACGTAACACAAGAGCCTCAGGAAGAATTCCCTCCTATGGATCTTTTCCAACAACTCTCAGTAACCGTGAGACGACCAATAAGGACAACCATGAAGGGACTAGAACCCGTGAATCAAATGTTGATGGACAAGGAGCAGCACCAATCACTTCTGCCCTCTCCCAACCTAGAGCCAGAGAAGGTAGTAGAATCAAGCCACCCCCCTTTACAAAAAGATTCCATGCAGCCAACCCAGAAGAATCTGGCCAAGGAAGCCAGGATCAAAGACTTAGTCAAAGAGCACATCAATATTGGGAAGAATTCAAAGAAGCCCAAGCCAAGGAGGACATGGTATCTATGAAAAAGATAATCTCCCAGGCAAAAGCCACCCAGGTAGCTCTTCAGAAAATGTTTCCAAGGAAAGAGGTAGAATCCTTTGTAGAAAAGTGGAATCCTTGCAATCAATTAGCTCAACTGAAAGGCAAAGGATCAGGAAAGAACAGATCCTCTTCGCATCCCAAGCAAAAGGGAAAGAAAGACTGGGACCAGATAATATCCCTAGCTCAAAAGTGGAAAAAGGTTTACAACAATTAACTTCTAATTCTGAGCCCAAAAAAACCGCTGATGTAATTACTTCCTTTTCTAATGATATGCGTCATAATTTCAAAATTGTTTGTGAAAATTTGGAAGGGGTTTGTACCCAAATGGATAAATTAACCTCAGTGGTAGCCAAATTAATTAATAACCAAACAAAGACGGTAGGAATGGAAGAAATTAAAGAAAACACAGAACAGTTATTGGAGACAATTAATCAAGGTAGGATCAAACAGACTGAAACAATTGAGAATATGTTATCCGGAATTCAAGAAGATTTCATTATGTCTTTCCACCCCTTAAAAGAAGAATTGGAAACCACCACTAACAGCTCTATTATATCCCTTATTAAAAAATTGGATGTGATTAATAAAAAAGTGGACCTGAAACTTAATCTGATCAAAAATCATCTTAGAGACTTGAAATTCCGTCTGAACAACCCCTTGGGGAGTACTACAGAGGAACCAAAACCACCCAGACAAACTACAACTCCTTATGCACCACCCTTATTACGAATGCATAGGAGTGATACCTTTAGGCCTAGTCCTACTCCTGAGATGGAGCAAGCACTCAAACTGTTACCCCCTATTTCTAAATGGCCCAAGTTCTCCGGTGAAGGAGAATACAATCATATAAATTTTATTAAATTTATTGACTACACCATTCACTCTTATGACCTACGAGAAGCTATAGCTGTAGTCAGGCTAACCAGGCTAATTGAAGGAGTAGCATTGGACTGGTTTATCAGTAAGAGAGAAGAAGTAGGATCCTTACCATGGAATTCCTGGAAACTTCTGATTAAAGAACAAT
Organism: Puccinia polysora; assembly: GCA_025617555.3. Taxonomy (NCBI): domain Eukaryota; kingdom Fungi; phylum Basidiomycota; class Pucciniomycetes; order Pucciniales; family Pucciniaceae; genus Puccinia; species Puccinia polysora. The sequence continues at coordinate 49,343,317 of CM062620.1, read as the reverse complement.
TTGGTTCTAGAATTTGGAAAAGGAAAATGATGAAAAATTTCTAAAATTCCTCATTTGACCCCTCCAAGGATACACCTCACAAATGGTGCTTGGAACAGAAGAAAAGGTTGGATTGCTTCTATCCAGATACTGATAAAGAGGAAGTAAATGAAAGACTTCCCAACCTGTGTCCTGGCAATCTTAACCATAGTGTAAAATTTAGGATGATTATCAATGCGGACTTGCCCACTCTAATCAATGTTCTAGAAGAAGTAATAGACATGAATGGGTTGGACAAGAAAGCCCCTTCCAGACCCAAAGAGAACTATAACATCAACAAAACCAGAGAACAACCTCCTCTGATAAATTCCTCTGATAATAAGAAACCTAATGAGAATAGGGATAAAGAGAGGATGCCGGCAACATGTTGGAATTTTATAAAGACTGGGCATATGAGAAAAGACTGCCCATTAACAAAAAGGAAGATAGCAGTCTTGGAAGGAGAACAGGAGGTTGAAGGGAATCAGAACTATGAAGATATAGCTGATACTGAATTATCTCTTTCTGACTGTGCATTGATCCTGACCAACCCTGTTAATGTTATAGAAGGAGATATAGGTACTTCTGCAGAAATCAATAACATCCATGGGGATTCTAGCTTTCCCAAACAATGGGATCCTACCATGATTTCTAAGCATATTATGGATTTCAACCCATTAACAGTTAAACCTATGAGTGGGAAAAGTTACACCACTGGTCAAACTTGTTATGCAACAGGATTGTATAAAAACAGACCTATAAGGTTCTTAATGGATAGTGGATCCTTTTTCTCATGTCTCTGTGCTGAATTTGTAAACAAATGGGACCCCAATTGGAAAAAACACCTTTTGCGTGTCCCAAAAGCCAGGTTCAGCTCTTGCAACTCTACCATGAATGCTATTAGAGTATGGACTGCTCCTATAATACTACCTCACACTAAAGGATCTTTGAGAATACAAGTGGAATTTGTAGTATTGCTCAAAGGACTATGTGACTACTTGATACTGGGTAATGATGCCTTATGTCTATATATTATAGATGTGTTCCAGAGTAGAGGAAGATACTTCACAGTAGGAGGTAATTGGGATAAGAAGTTTAAGATATGCACCATTCATTCTGATTTCCCCTCCTCTACTTAACAAAAGCATTTAGAAGACTTTGACCAAGAATATTTCTCTGAAGCAGCTCTGAATATGAAACTTTCTGAGGAACAGAAGAAAGATATATTGAAAGTCTGCTTTGAGAAGCAGAATGCTTTTTGTGCTAAAGATCTTCCCATTGGTGATATTAAAGGACATGATATGGTATTGAAATTTACCATTAAGCCTCCTTATCCTCCTAACTTAAGAAGGCCAGCCTATCCTTCTAGTCCTAAGTCTAGAAAAGCTCTTGAGGAAAATATCCAAGAACTGATAGACTTGCAAGTATTAATGAAAGTAGGGCATAATGAAAAGGTAGATGTGACAACACCTGTAATCATAGCTTGGCATAATGACAAGTCAAGAATGGTAGGAGACTTCAGAATGCTCAACAATTAAACTCAAGCAGATTTTTATCCTATACCCCAGATTGATCATGCTCTGCATAACTTGTCCAAGGCTAAGTACATCACTACTATGGATATGCTTAAAGGCTTCCACTAGATACCAATAAGCCCTGAAAGCAGGAAGTTTATGAGAATGATCTGTCATTTGGGAATATATGAATATCTTAGGATAGAATGCTCCATCACACTTCCAGAGAACAATGGATACAGTTCTAGGTACTTACATCAGACAAGGATGGATGATGGTATATATAGATGATGTTATCATATACTCTGATGATTGGGATACTCATATTAAACAAGTAAGATTAGTACTCCAGACAATCTCCAGAGCAGGATTAAAGGTGTCTATGAAGAAATGCAACTTTGGCTAAAGAGAATTGAAAGCCTTAGGACATATAGTCTCTTGTCTAACTCTAGCTGCTGATCAAAATAAGATAGCTGCAATCATGAATAGACCTATGCCTCAAAACAAGACAGAATTGCTGTCTTTCATTAGTTTTTGCAGTTATTACAGACAATACATACCAAAGTTTTCTATGCTAACTAAAATTCTGTATGACGTATGCAACAACAAAACCCTATTTGAAATGACTCATGAGAGACTAAAAAACTATGCGGAATTAAAAATAGCTATGACCTCTACTCCTCTACTTATCCAACCAGATTACTCCAAGCCCTTCAAACTGTACATTGACGCTTGCATGGAAACGCTAGGAGCTGCTTTACATCAGGAAAGGATAGAAGAAGATAGACCAGTAGAAAAACCTGTACTCTTCATATCTAGACATATAAAAGATACAGAGAAGAGATATGGGGCCAGTCAGTTGGAATGTTTGGCACTAGTATGGTCTTTAGAGAAGATACACTATTACTTAGAAGGCACCACTTTTAAATTAATCACAGACTGCAATGCTTTAAGAACTCTTATGAACATGAAAACTCCCAGCAGACATATGCTCAGGTGGCAAATTGCTATATAACAGTATAGAGGACAGATGACTATAGTGCATAAAGGTGGAGCTAAACATCAGAATGCTGATAGTCTAAGTAGGAATGCTTTGCCTAATGACTCTAACAATCCAGCATATGACCCTGAAGATCAATATATCTTTCCTATCCTGAACATCAATCTTTTTGCATTGAGTGCTCCAATAATGGGGATCCACTTATGTGAATTAGATACTGCTTTCTTCAACCTAGTAAGGGATGGCTGTCTCCTGAAATCAATTTGCTGATTACCATTATGAAATGTGAATCCCCAGAAGAAGCTTTGATAAATAGCCTGTCTGCTTCACTACTTAAACCCTATAAAGCAGGAAGGTTTACCTTTTGGGATGGTCTCCTTTACTATAGAAACCAAGATTCCAGCGTATTAGTACTAATAAACAGAGAAAATATACAACATATACTCCAGGAATGCCATAACAACTGTTCATCAGGGCATCTATCCACAGAGAGAACTTTAGGAAAAGTAAAAAAAACTGCTTGGTGGATAGACTGGAAAGAAATCACTCTGAATATACTACTAGCTGTGAAACCTGCCATAAATCTAATAAAAATCCTGGAAAAAGGTTTGGACTCTTACAGAAGATATCTGAACCTACAACCAGATGGGAAATTGTCAATACGAATTTTGTCACCAGCCTCCCCCCTGGAGGTACTCATTCATATAACTCTGTCCTAGTTATAGTTGACAGATATTCCAAAAAGGCAAAATTCTTACCTAACCACAAGGAAGATAGTGCTACGGATTTAGCTTCACTATTCTGGAATAGGATCATAGCTGATGTGGGTATACCCAAGATTATAATCAGTGAAAGAGACCCCAAATTCACCTCTGAGTTTTGGAGGAATCTACATGATATACTGGGTACCACTCTAGCATTTTCTACAGCATACCATCCTCAAACTGATGGATTAGCTGAAAGGATGATACAGACCCTAGAAGATATGCTAAGGAGGTTCTGTAGCTTTGGTCTAGAATACAAAAACTCAGATGGTTATTGCCATGATTGGGTAAGCCTACTCCCAGCCCTAGAAATGGCTTATAACAGCAGTAAACATTCTACTACCAAGGAATATCATTACATACTAGAAAGAGGATGGATTAAAAAGCTTGCTAGGAATAAAGTGAACTATAACTTAGCCACTATTCATCCAAAATCTCTTGAATTTAAGAAGATGATAGATGTGGCAAATAATCATGCTCAGAAATGTGTGGAAGAAGCTGTTGAATACAACAAAGAAAGATGGGAAAAATACCATAAAGAACCTGACTTTAAGATAGGAGACCAGATCTTGATATCTACAACTAATTTCAACAACCTGGCAGGCAACAGAAAACTGAAACCAGCCTTTGTTGGACCATTTGTTATCAAGAAGATGCATGGCAAAAATGCTGTGGAAGTAATCTTGAGTGAAGAATTATCAAGAAAACATCCGGTATTTCCTGTTAGCCTAGTCAAACACTTTAAACCAAGAGAAGGCAGCAACCTCCCTCCAGCAATAATTCCAATAGAACCTGACCCTGTAAAAGAAAAAGGGAAAGTCAGCAGGATATTGAGAGATAAGAAAGAGAGAGTACAGCGAAAAGATGTCAGAATATACTTAGTAAGATATAAAGGAGAATCTGCAGACAAAGATGAATGGTTACCAGAAAATAATATACCTGATGGACCAATACATGTCAGAAACTACAGAGCCAGCAAAAGGAACTGAAACACACATGAAGTTACTTTTTCTCCCAACTTCGTCCAGATGTTTTTCAGATATAGCTATATCTTGGAGTGGGGGAATGTCAGCTTGCTACTATTGCAGAGCAAGCTAAAAAAGTAAAAAAAATAACATAAAAATAATAATAATACGATTAAACTAAGAAGGAGTAGGAAAACTATAAAATCTTATTACAGAAATGTGTTCTCCACCCAAAATTAGGTAGGGTCAGTTGCTGACCCCACCCTTGAAATCCAACTCCTTATATTTTGAAATGATTAAGGAAAGAAAAACCAAAATACTACGGTCCTATTATTGAGCTTTTTGGCCAATTAAATATTTCACACACATTGTCAAGTATAGGTTTTACACCTAAAATTCAGTCAGAATTGAGGTGTTGTGTATATTTTAGGAGTTATGGGCGGAAATATGTTTTGTGACAATTCCCGCACGCAGCCGCGGCAGCCAATGCAACCGCGCGCAGCTGAGATACAGCCTTGTCACTCCGTTGAGGTTGTGTACGCATCCCCAGGCCTCTGACAAGTACGCAGCCGCGGGACTATGGGTTGACAGAGTGAAAGGTGGCCTGAGAGGCGCAGGTACTGCGTAAACATGCTACAAACTACACGGGAACATTCTACATATGTAATAAATGTTCCCGTGGATAGTAGATAGTCTAAAAGTACATAATATTATATAAAAGTACTTAAATAACCCTTATACTTATTTTTTATTAAATATAATTCAAATTACCAAGAATGTCAAGAATAAGACAATGAAAAATTAAAAAATATATTAAAATACGGTAATATACTTTTATGAGAATTACTAGACATCAATAACTTTGTGAAATAATAAGAAAACTAATAATGTAAAAATATTACATGAATTCCCATGACTTATATTTTTAAGTAATTATCTTAGTAAATCAACTGGAACTCGAAAATAAGGAGTAAAATCAATATTATGACTTTTACTCCAGTTATATAATACATAATGAGAACTTACCTGAAATAAAGATTTCCGTAGATATGTCTATTTATATAATTATTAAATTACTGGGAACATTTACTAAGGATAATTAATTAAATAATTTATAAATAGGACATATTAGTGTTTTTCACACGTCCTAATGTCTATTATAAAATGGAATAATTCCCACACCCTGAAGAATTAGATGCTACCCGTGCTTTAGCACCAAAAATAGATGGCAGGCTACCCCTGGTTACCCTGCTAGCTTTAGTGTCCGTCCCTTTGAGCACCTAAAACCCTCAGAAGGACAATATTGGGACTCCAAAAGCTATAAATAAAGAGCTCTTTTGAGGAGATTGATGGGCAGAGACCAAGTTTTATTCATATCCAGACAGCTTGCAAAGGTAATAAAGTACTTATAAGAGATAAGTAAGGGATTTATGGCAATTTATGATCAATAATATCCATCCTCAACCTCTTTTTATCAATTAAAACTGCTGAACAAGCTTATAACCCCCGTATACAGGTTTAAACCATCAGTACATGTCTCAAACACATACCCAAAGGATTTAATAACATACCAGTAAGTTTTATTATCCTTTCTCTGTCGTGGTAGCTTGGCTACAAGGCCCTGCCACTCCACTGTGTATTTTATATACATATTATCTTTGGGTAAAATATTCTTTAAGCTAAAGAGCCCAAAGTTACCAGGACTACGTGTTTTCATACTGAAATCCCTGAAGAGAGGTGTTGAAGATCCCCAATATAATTGTGGCCCATCTATAAAAATATTTAATAATCAATTTATTCATATTGATTTAAAACAATAAACAATAACCAAACCAATTAATCATGCAATAATCTTAATCCAAATATTTTACGGATTTTTTCTGCATTTATTATATAATATATTTATTATTTACTCTATCATCTCTGGTAGCTAAAGGATAGCAAGGGTCTTGGCATCCAGGAGGCTGACACTACTGGATTATGGAAATCCTTGATCCTGGAGTTTTCTGGGGGAAGGACTTCCATCATAGTGTTTCTTTGCTGATGGTCCATAGGGACAAAATGGGAGTGCTGATGGTTCCTTTCTTCTTGAATCTGAAATGGGAATGTAGAAAACTCTGCAGTATCCTCTGGTGGGTCTGATTCTGACAATATTCTGACTCGGCCTTATTGTCACACAACAACCCCACGTACTATAGGGCAATCTTAGATGATTGTGAGCGCAAAGGAAGAGATTGAGTGCAAGGGCAAGTGAAAGTAAGAAAATCTAACTGAATAGTGCTAACTTATGATTGGGTAACTCAACACACAGTGAGAGGGATGAATTTTTCCAATGGAAAGGAAACTAAAGCCAAGCCCAATGTGATGACTGGATTTAGCAAAATGCAAGAACGTATGAAATTAACTAACTGAGGAGACAATCTTCAGGCAAGTGGTGTAGCCTTTATAACATAATCCAAAGTGAACAGATACAACCTGATGGATTGAAAACTACAGTTAAGATGCCATGAGTCAATGAATGACATGAACGGATTGGGAAATGGAAGAAAAGTATAGACATTTCTGAGGTCATAACATATATGCAAGGAAAATATATTCTGAGTGCACAAGGACATAATGGATGAGATAGGAAGGAGTGACGTGAGAGAAAATTCAAATATGAGGATGTAGCTTATGCAGGGTAAGGGACTAGTCCAATTGCAATGTCAGCTTGCTACTATTGCAAAGAAATCTGAAAAAGTAAAAAAAATAACATAAAAATAATAATAATACAATTAACCTAAGAAGGAGTAGGAGAACCATACATATTATTACAGAAATGGAGTCTCCATCCAAAATTAGGTAGGGTCACTCACTGACCCCACCCTTCAAATCCAACTCCTTATATTTTTAAATAATTAAGGAAAGAAAGACCAAAATACTACGGCTCCACTATTGAGCTTTTGGTCAATTAAATATTTCACACACATTTTCACGTATAGGTTTCACACCTAAAATTCAGTCAGAATTGAGGTGTTGTGTATACTTTAGGAGTTACGGACGGATATGTGTTTTGTCACAATTCCTGCACGCAGCTGCAGCAGCCAATGCACCGGTGCGTGGCTGAGATACAGCCCTGTCACTCCGTCAAGGTTGTGTACGCAGCCCCGGGCCTCTGACAAGTACGCAGCCGCAGGACTACAGGTTGACAGAGTGACAGGCAGCCTGAGAGGCTTAGGTACCACGTAAACATTCTACAACCCTCACGGGACCATTCTACATATGTAATAAATGTTCACATGGATAGTAAATAGTCTAAAACTACATAATATTATATAAGAATATTTAAATAACCCTTATAGGTATTTTTTATTAAATATAATTCAAATTACCAAGAATGTCGAAAATTAGACAATGACAACTTCTAAAAATATATTAAAATACTTTAATATATTTTTATGAGAATTCCTAGACATCAGTATCTTTGTGACATACTAAGAAAACTAATGATGTAACAATATTACATGAATTCCCATTACTTATATTTTCAAGTAATTATTTTAGTAAATCAAATGGAATTCGAAAATAAGGAGTAAAATCAATATCATGATATTACTCCAGTTATTTACTACATAATGAGAACTCACCTGACATCAGGATGTCCGTAGAAATTTCTATTTATATAATCATTAGATTACTGGGAAAATTTACTAAGGATAATTAATTAAATAATACATAAATGGGACAGATTAGTGTTATTCACATGTCCTAATATCTATTATAAAGTAGAATAATTCCCATACCCTGAGGAATTAGATTCTACCCGTGGTATAGCACCAAGAACACGTGATAGGCTACCCCCAGTTACCCTGCTAGCCTTAGTGTCCGTCCCTCTGAGCCCCTGTAAGCCTCAGAAGGACAATATTGGGAATCCAAAAGCTATAATTAAAGAGCTCTTTTGAGGATATTGATGGGCAGAGACCCAGTTATATTTATATCCAGACACCGTGCCAAGGTAATCAAGTACTGATAAGAGATAAGTAAGTGATTTATGGCTAAGTCTGATCAATAATATCTGTCCTCAACCTCTTTTTTATCAATTGAAACAGCTGAACAACCTTTCAACCCCAGTATACAGGTTTAAACCATCATTAGACGTCTCAAACAGATACCCAAAGGATTTAATAATATACCAGTTAGTTTTATTATCCTTTTTCTGTTGTGGCAGCTTGGTCACAAGGCCCTGCCACTCCATTGTATATTTTATATACATATTATCTTTGGGTAAAATATCCTTTAAACTAAAGAGCCCAAAGTAACCAGGACTATGTGTTTTCATATTGAAATCCCTGAAGAGAGGTGTTAAAGATCCCCAACGTAATTGTGGCCCCTCTATAAAAAAATTCAATAATCAATTTATTCATATTGATTTAAAACAATAAACAATAACCAAACAACTTAACCTTGCAAAAAACTTAATCCAAATATTTTATGGATTTTTTCTGCGTTTATTAAATAATATATTTGTTATCTATTCCATCACATCTGGTAGCTAAATGATAGAAAGGGTCTTGGCATCCAGGAGGTGAAATATTCTTATCTGTATTTCAAAGTAAGACCAACGGAGTCTTAAAAGAAAAATGAATGAGAGTGGGTGGAAAGCATAAAAGGTGACAAAGAGTGTGAGATGGGAAGAGTTTGGGATCTTACCATGGAAGGTTAGTTGAGATTTGAGAGGAAATGAGAACAAGGATTTGACAGAGGAGAGGCAAATCAAGAACAACAGGTGGATAAAGGAGACAGAAGAAGGAAACAGGAGACTGAAAGAAATGTTAGGATGTTCCCAACGCGAGACAATGATTTGATAATGAGCCTCAAAGCTAAACAGAAGATCAGATTTAAAGAGTTGGTGATTGTATGGACGTGGTGCCGGGATCAAGGATTGACGCGGATAGAATCAGATACAGGATGGATAGAATTGGATACGGGATCCGAGGAGTTGGAAGTGGAGGTAGTCGAGTGAGCGGGAGAGAATGAGAGGGTTGAGAGGGTGAATTGGAGGGTTCTAGTGAGCAAGGATAGTGGGAAGGATGGAGCGTGGAGAGAATTGGAAAAGGGATGGTTGAAATGGAGATCAAGAGGTTGAGGTTGAGTGAGCGGGGCTGAGAGTGGAGAGCCACGGGTTGGCATGGATTTGGAGTATCAACACCAGGGTACGTTGATTTATTTGAGGGAGCCGGCTGTCAACTCAACACACAGCTGTGTTTAGTTGTGAGGCGTAAGAACAGCCATCGTCAAGTTGAGAACTGACACCTTGATAGCTGGTTTTGTGAGGGGATCGGCAAGCATTTGGTGTGATGGAATTTGGTTTGTAATCAATTTCTTGGCTGCCTGTTGTTCCCGCAGCCACTTTATCTGAGTGTCCACGTGCTTGAGCGCGCTATGGTGTGAGCAAAAGTTGACCAGATAATTTACCGCCTTGTTATCTATATTGAAACAATGAGAGAGAGTGAGAGAAGGAAGAAATTTGTGGAGGAGATTATTGAGCCAAAGCTTTTCCTGGGCAACCAATACTAGTGCCTTCAGTTTGCCTTTGGAGGAAGATAAAGAAACTGAGGGCTGAAGTTTGCTGTTCCATGATACCGGACAACCATACAAGAGTATGAGGTAGCGAGTGTGACTCCGTCGCGTTTCTGTATCATTGTCGCCATCGGAGTCGCTAAAGCACTCAATATCATATTTGAAGTCAGTGGACTTTAGCCGGAGAGAAAGATTCTTGGTGTGGTTGAGATACCCCCAGGCGTGCTTCTCCTCCATCCAATGTTGGAGACAAGGCTTGGTGTTGAATCGAGATAGGGAGGATACTGCATGAGATAGATTGGGACAAGTTCTGCTAGCTATGAAGTTGAGAAAACCGGACAACAATTGGAAATTTATATTAAGTTTGAGGAATTCACTATGCTCCTCATTGGAGGCAGGGGATAGATGGACATTTGGCTTCATTGGAGTGGTGATTGGTCTAGATTCAAGCAACCCCAGTTCATTCAGGGCATACTCAATATGAGCCGGTTGTAATAGGGCAGGACCATGGGCAGTTTCAACCAAGTGGTTTCCAAGGATTTTTTGAAGCGGGCCTTCATGAGAGATGGAGAACTGGGATTTAAAGCAAGAGCGGAACTCGGATGAGTTTCCAATGACTATCAGGTTGTCAACGTAGACAAACACAAAAATAGATGAATCTTGGTTTATGTAGAGACAGGGATTGGCGCTTGAGAAGATGAAGCCTTTGGATATTATCCAAGATCATAACGTATTGAACCAACCCTTAGGCGCCTGTTTTATCCCATAAAGAGCCTTATTAAGTTTGAAGAAGGGAAAAGGGGAGCGGTAGCCATTGGGAAGTTTGATGTAAACTTCTTCATCAAGGGGAGCATGTAGGAAGGCCAACTTGATGTCCATTTGGAAAATTTGAAGGGAATGGTGAAAGGAATAAACGAGAAGGACGCGGAGAGTGATGATCAAACCAGTAGGGGCATAAGTCTCCCCGTAGTCACAGAATTCCAGCTGCTTGAATCCCTGTACGCAAAGTTGAGATTTAAATAGGGACCCCAATCCATCTGGTTGTTCTTTTAGCCAATAGACCCAGACGGTGGATAGAGCTTGCTTTCCGTTGGGGAGAGAATGGCATCCCTCCCACACCTTCAGCAAGTCCATTCTGTCTAGTTCAACCTGCATGGATTCCAACCATCTGGTTTGGTCCAAGCTTTTCTTGACTTCCTTATAGGATCTTGGGACGGAGCGCATTAGGAAGCCTTATCTTTGAGGACGTTGTACGCTGGAAAAATCACGAAGATTATAGGTATTGTGGGGAGTGATAGAACTTGATATTTTTTCATTGTCCAAGGTGTTGCAGTCTGAACCGGATTATGGTTTGTCTTCAGATGCCTGAGACAAGGATGGTGAAGTAGGGGAATCAAAGGAGGTTGTGGAGGAAATGGATTTAAGAGGTTGATACAGGTTTGAATTAGGATTTTCAGTGGTTTTTGGAGTAGGGGAGATGAGAATATCAGTAAGAAGATCACTATCGAGAAGGGAGTCAAAAGGAGAGTCAGAAGAGGAAGGAGAGATGTCATCAAATTTAATGTTTTCAAATATCTCAACATGTTTACTACAAACTATAGATCCAGTCTCAGGGCAGAAAATTTTGTAGGAATTTAGGTTGAAATTGAATCCCACCAAGATGCCCTCAGTACCCTTTTTGCCGAGCTTGGAGAATCCTGAGTGATTGTTCAACACTACAGTATTGGAGCCCAAAGTGTGGAATAGCTTCAATTTTGGACATTGATTATTCCAGAGTTTGAAAGTTGAGGTTTTAAGCTTTACTGAGGGGATTGAGTTTAGGATTTGACAAGTACTGACCATGATCTCATCCCACAGGATCAGTGAGATGGAAATGTCGATCATGGAGGTCCTGGTGGCCTCAACTAATGTTCTGTTTCCTCGCTTGGCGACCAGGTTATGTTGTGGTGTGTAAGGTTCTGAGGTGGTGTGTAAGATGCTGTTGTCTTTCAGAAAGGAGGTAAGTTGATTGTTGACAAATTTTCCACCGTTATTGGAATGGAAGATCCTCAGCATTCTGTTGAAACGGTTTGAATGTAGTTTGATGAAATTGATGAATTCATTGGCCACATTGGATTTGAGCTTGATTGGGATACAAGTCTTGAATTTGGAATAATTATCAGTTAAGAGGAGGAAATAGCGATGAACCAACTGGGATATGGGGCTGATTGGTCTGCAAATGTTGGCATGGATAAATTTGAGTGGATGAGAGCTGGCAGGAATGTGATCTTTGAAGGGATCAGTGAATTTTTCCTTTAGCACATGCAATGCAGGGTTTGTGGTCCCATTTGAGGTTTCGGAATGACTTTAAAAGCAGTTTTACTTGATCATGGTGAACATGTCCAAACACTTGTGAATGGTTGACATGGTTAGGAAAAGATGAAAATTGGAAAAATTTGAATTTTATTCTTCAATGTAGAGGAGATTGTTTTGGATGTATCTGGACATTATCATTTTTTCTTTGAAGAAAACGCCAAAGCTTTCGGAATTGAGTTGGGATAGAACGCACCCCTTCTGAATTAATTGTCCAATGGAGATTAAATTTAAGGCTAGATTGGGTATAAATAGAGAGTTGGTTAAGGTGAGAGATGCGGTTTTGGTATGAATTGTTGCATTCCCAGTTCCCCAAGACATTATTGAGGCACTTGGTTTTCCCTTATTCACCTCAGTGTTGTTGTCTTTGAGCCAATCAAAGTAACTGGAATCATTGAACATGTTGTTTGACGCGCCTGAGTTGAGTATCAGGGAGCAGCGGTCAATGTGGTGAAAGTTGGCCACGGCAAAGGTGTAGGCCAGGTTTGCGGAGGCCTTAGGATTAGGGGCGACTTGTGAGGAAGGGGCTGGATTTTTGGAGGTAGAGTTACTGTTCGGGATAAGGTGGGGATAGAGTGCAAAACACCTGTTCTTTGGATGAAAGGCTTGAGGATCATGCCAATTGGGTTTACATTGCAATGGTTCCTGATTGGCGAGCAGAGCAGAGGCGTATGTTCCAGTGGCTATTTTGTTCTTGATTTGATTCAAGTGCCTGATGACCATGTCTCCGTTTATCTTGGCTTCTGCGAGTGAATGAGTTATTTTTGTCTTCAGATGTTCAAGCTGACGAGGGAATTTGTATAGGATCAAATAGGCCACTAAATCTTCATCCATTTTTATACCAATTTCCGCAATTTGAAGAAGGCATGACCGTACATTGGTAATGAACTTTTCCACGTTTTTGGGGTCAAAGGCAAGATTCAGGAAGTTGAAGAAGATTCGGGATCAATTGGCAGTTTGTGATTAGGAATAGAACTCGTTAATTGATCTTCACAAGGTGCTCCCTTCCAGCGCATCATCTTCCTTGATGCAATTGATATATGTTCGATTATCAAGTTTGGCAAGAATGTAGCCAGCGATTTTGAGGTTAGTCTCCAAGGGGCAGTTCTAAGCCTCGTCCTCTTTCAGCCAGTGGGATATACCTTTTAGGGAGAATATGGTTGTTAACTTTGATAGCCATAAAAAGAAATTTGATTTGTTGAGGTTAGGGATGGAATCAGTTAGGGTTTTGAGAAGGGAGGAGTTGAGGTCCGTTGGTCCAGTTGAATCCATGCTGCCAGTAGCTTGATTGTTGCAGCCCCTTTGGCTTTAAACCATGAAATCTTCTTATCTGTATTTCAAAATAAGACCAACGGAGTCTTAAAAGAAAAATGAATGAGAGTGGGTGGAAAGCATAAAAGGTGACAAAGAGTGTGAGATGGGAAGAGTTTGGGATCTTACCGTGGAAGTTTATTTGAGAGTTGAGAGGAAATGAGAAAAAGGATTTGACGGAGGAGAGGCAAATCAAGAGCAACAGGTGGATAAAGGAGACAGAAGAAGGAAACAGGAGACTGAAAGAAATGTTAGGACTTTCCCAATGCGAGACAATGATTTAATAATGAGCCTCACAGCTAAACAGAAGATCAGAGTTGAAGAGCCGGTGATCGTATGGACGTGGTGCCGTGATTGAGGATTGACGCAGATAGAATCAGATACGGGATGGATAGAATTGGATACGGGATCAGAGGAGTTGGAAGTGGAGGTAGTCGAGTGAGCGGGAGAGAATGAGAGGGTTGAGAGGGTGAATTGGAGGGTTCTAGTGAGCAAGGATAGTGGGAAGGATGGAGCGTGGAGAGAATTGGAAAAGGGATGGTTGAAATGGAGATCAAGAGGTTGAGGTTGAGTGAGCGGGGCTGAGAGTGGAGAGCCACGGGTTGGCATGGATTTGGAGTATCAACACCAGGGTACGTTGATTTATTTGAGGGAGCCGTCTGTCAACTCAACAGGAGGCTGACATGCAAACTATACATGATAATTTTTGTTCTTGATAGTACTACCACAATTCCAAAGGTACACTACTGATACGCCTCCACCAATGCCACAGTATATTGGAAACTTTTCTGAATTTGAGGTGAATGCAATGAATCACAAGGTGCAAGGCAAAGTGCAGGCTGAGGAGTTGGTAGTCAAAGAAGCAAGGGAGGAAGGGATAATGGCTGAAGGAGAGGGTGATATGGAACAGAGGGAAGGAAATGAAGAAGATGGAAAAGGGAAAGAGGAAAGGGATGGAACAGAAGGAGAGATAGAGGAATGGGGTTGAATGGAAGGGAGTGAAATGGAAGGCCAAGATTCAGGGAGCCAGGTGCAAGTCAAAGCGCCCATTTAAAAGGATGAAAGGCACTTAAATGGGGACGTTGGAGAAGTTTCATCAAGGGGCAAAAGGAAGAGAGCATATGAGGAGCTCTTGAAGGAAGGTGGATGGAATGCCCGGCCAAAGAGGGCTTGGACTGCAAGTTGCAAGGAAATCTTTGAAAGGCACCTGGTGACGCAAGTAATGGTGTTACAAAGGATTTCTTCTTTGATGAAAGACAAGGATTTGGATGAATTTAGGTCAATGATAGAGGAATTGACCAAAAATTTGGAGGAAGCAGAAAGAGAAGTAAAGAAAAATCTGTCAAAATATATTTTAATTTGTAATCTTATTTTATTATAAAAATATGTTATTTTATTATTATCATTATATATATAATTTTTGTTATATTTTTTGAAATAAAAAAAAGTTAAAGAATACAATATTGTGAAAAGAACATGAATAATTTTTAGGAATTGAAAAGGACATAAAGTAAGGAAATGGGATGGGATTGATGGGATCGAATGGGATGGAAGTGAGGAATGGGATTGGAGTCATGATTGGCAAGGTTTGCAAGGGTAACTTGCATGTAAGTCTTGAAACAAATCAGGAGAGTTGCAAAGCTGATGGGCTGGTTCCCACAAAGTGCCATCTTTTTCAGACTGGAATCCAGTCCATTCAACAAGGTATTGAAGTTTTTCTTTGTGTAAACTGGAATCCAGAATACAACTTACTTCCCACTCTAACTGATCTTGGATGTTGACTGGTTCAGGAGAGGGATCAGTCTTGCCTGGGTATAAGACTCAAGTTGGCTCTAGGAGGGACACATGAAAGACCTGGTGGAAAAATTTCCATTTTTTAGGTAAGGTGATTTTAAAAGCGTTAGGCAAAATAACTGATTTCACTTTTAAGGGGCCAAGTTTTCTTTCAGAGAGTCTTTGGGTTGGGCCAGTACTGCAAATATTGCAAGCATCAAGCCATAACTGATGTACTACTGCAAAGTTTGGGGCCAAAGTGCAAAGTCAATCTGTTCATTCCTTGTAGCGCTGGTTTGCCTCTTTGAGGTTGCTTCAAAGTTGTGTTTGAATAGAATTAATATAATTAAGGTAATTGGTAGCAGGTATCAAAGGTGCTACATGAATAGAAGAGAAATTTGGGTTTCTACCATTAAAATTCTTGAAGGGAAACTTTTTGGTGAAGGAATGAGTGGAGTTGTTGTAGGCAAACTTGGCTGATAGGGGCCATTGCAACCAGTTGTCCTGTTGGTAGGAAACATACATTTGAAGTTACTGCTCAAGAATCTGATTGACTTGCTTGGTTTGCCCATGTGTTTCCGGGTGGTAAGCCGTTTATAAATTGCAACTGATCTTCAAATGTTGGAAAAGCAAGGTTCAGAAGCTAGGGACAAACAAAGATCCACAATCACTAATTATGTTATCTGGGAGACCATGTTTTGAGAATACATATTCTATGAATTAATTTGCTAAGTCTTGTGAGGAGGCCTTCACATTTCTGAAAAGGAATAAAGCCATATTTGAGAAGCAATCTACTACTACTAAAATAGAATCATAACCACTAGAAATAGGTGCAACCTGTCATAGCAACACAAAACTATGAAAAATAAGAATATCTCAATTAAAAATAGAAGGAGTGAGAAATCCATGGATATTATTAAAGAAATGGATTCCTCACCCAAAATTAGGTAGGGTCACTCACTGACCCCACCCTTGCAATCCAAGTCCTTATATTTTTAAAATAATTAAAAAGAAAAGTACTAACAATTACAACAACAGTATGGCACCTTTTTGCCATTCTAAAATTCCACACATGTTTTTGCATATAGGGTTTACACCTAAAATTCACTCAAAATTGAGGTGTTGTGTATATTTTAAGAGTTACAGGCAGAAATGTGTCATGTGACAATTCCCGCGCGCAGCCCCGCATCATTACATATCCTACGTACTTGTAGTAGCAGATTCCCGCGTACTAGAGACCCGCCCAAAGCTAATTCTGCATTGCACGCAGCGGATCCTACCTTGCGCGTATCTTTACTGACTGATCCCCGCGTCTGGATCCGTCATGACTAATCTGAGAACCAGGTACCGCTCAGAAGAGCTACAACCTAGTTAGAGTTGCCTAGCATATGTAACAAGCTGACATATGCATTAGTAATAGTCTAAAAAGATCAAAACTCAAATAAAATTAATAAAAATTAAGTTTAGAACATTTTTTAATAATAAATCAAAGATCAAGGATTACCACATAAATCACTGACTCTGATCTTTGAAGACCATGAAACACTACAAGGAGTTTTCATAAAAATTATTAAAAATTATGTACATGATAAGAAGATGATTAAAAATTAGTAAAAATTCACATTTACCCGCTTCAAAGCAATACCAATAGTAAAAATGAAGGATAAGTACAGAATGATCAAATTTAGGTCATAACAGATTAACAGATCCTGTGGCTAAAATAGTACATAAATACAGCAGATCTAAGGTCAGCTGATTGAAAGCACCAAGTGGACGTGCTAATTGTGCCCTGACTGGCGTGCCAGCCTCAGCCCACGAGCAGAACCCTCTCTATGTGCCCTGAGAGGCTCTAAATCAGCCCAAAAAGGTATTTATACAGACCTCTTTGGATCCATTATTCCACAATCAGTTTACCAGGAATTATTATTATCAATCAGACAACGTGTCATTTTTAGTCAAGTGCTTATGAAGAATCTAAGAAAGTGATTTATGACTAAGTCTGTAGTAGTATTATTTACCTTTATTAACCAATAAACCATTGAAGTTAAGTAAAGCAATCTACCACATCTGCTCTTAAACCCTTCCAATTATTCCATGATTCTGGTGGTACAGTGCTCAGAG
The DNA here is from genome assembly GCA_025617555.3 of Puccinia polysora. Lineage (NCBI taxonomy): Eukaryota > Fungi > Basidiomycota > Pucciniomycetes > Pucciniales > Pucciniaceae > Puccinia > Puccinia polysora. The sequence continues at coordinate 49,325,940 of CM062620.1, read as the reverse complement.
TGAGTGTTAACCTTCCTGTCTTGGCCATTTGAGCTGTTAAGCCCAGCCATTAGTGGAATAAGTCCTTTCTAAGTCACCCATCTTTATTCCAAGGTTCTTAAATTGCCTAAGGAGGCCCCTTGAAGAGAGGTTGCTAGTCTTTAAAGCTCCCCAGTAGTATAATAATGTGGCCTCTCTTTTATATTATATTGAAATCCATCTATTACAAAACCAATTAAACCTTGCAACTGCTCTTATTATATCATTTATTTGAGCCTCTAAGCGTTTATTTTTGGAATAATAATTATTATCATTATTCCAGTACTTTTATCACTCTCTGTAGCTAAAGGACTGCAAGGTTCCTGGTATCAGAGAGCTGACATTGGCACTCTTGCAAAGTTCAGTACACTTGGGATCATTGAGTTGGGTTTGTTGTAGCTTGGAAGCTGTATCTCAAAGGTGAGTGATGATTGAACTGAGTTTGGCAGATTGGGTTGAAAAGAGTGTCCTAAAGTTTTCAGGGTTGTTGTTGGCAAAGGTGCTCCCCCCCCCTGGGTAAATGTTGTCCCAATGTGATAAAGCATCAGGGACTACCGCTTGTTTCCCAGGACAGTACATGATTGTAAAGTTGAACTTGGAGAGGTATTTGGCCCATTGTTTCTGTCTGCGTGTCAGGACTTTTGAGCTCATTAAATATTTCAAATAATTTTGATCAGTTAGGAAATCAAAGGGTTCCATAAGACTCAAAAGGTATGAACACCATTTTTTCAATAAAAAAAATTGCAAGACGTTCCTTGTCATGGATCTCATAATTGAGCTCTGCAGGGAGAAATTTGCAAGACTCAAAAGCTATGGGATGAAAGATGGAAGAAAAGGAGGAAAAATTCTAGATTATTCCTGAAACTGCATAGTTGCTTGCATCCATTTGTACAAGAGTTAAAGCTAGCTTGTTGAAGTAAGCAAGTATTGTAGCCGTAGTGAAGGCTTTTTTCAGAGCTTTGAACTCTAAAGCAGCTTGTTCTTTGAAAACAAAATGAGTTTCTTTTTGAAGAAGGTTAATAAGGTTTACTGTTTTCATGGCATAATGCTCAATAAACCTCCTGTAAAAATTACTGAAACCGGGGAAAACTTGAAGGGATTTGATAGGAGAAGGTGGGGGCCAGTCCAATATGCACTGGCTTTTGGCTGGGTCCATTGATAGTCCTGTCTGTGAGACTATGACACCTAGAAACTGAAGAGAAGGAGTATGAAATTCGCAAGTAGAGGCTTTTGGAAATAGTTCATTCATGCAAAGTTGATGTAGCACCTCTTGCACATGTGCAATGTGATCCTCAATGGTTTTTGAGAAGACTAGTATATTTTCAAGATACACCACAAGGTATTTCTGTACATGGTCAGAAAAAATTTTGTTGACAAAGTGTTGAAAAGTGGAAGGAGCATTGCAGAGGCCAGGAGGCATGACGGTGTGGTGAACCATTTGGGACACTGTGGGAAAAGAATTCAAAAATTTTCCTATCCTTGCGCGTCCTCATCCTCATACTTGCGCGTCCTCATCCTCATACTTGCACATTGCTCATCCTCATCCTTGTGCTTTGCTCATCCTCATCCTCGCGCATCCATTATTTTCATCATCGCGTTTCCATCAATGTCATCGTTGCTCATTGTCATTGTCACGCTTTTCTCATCCGTCATTGTCATTGTTGTGCGTTGCTCATCCATCATTATCATTGTTGCTCATCCTCATTTTCATTGTTGCACATCGCGCATTGCTCATCCATATCTTACCAAACCCATTCCAACCGCACCGCCAAGCGCTTGTCCAATCCTCGGATCCATCAATCTCAAGCCCATCAGGATTTACTCAATTGCCTCAAGCCGATCTCCTATCTGCCCATCCGCGCTATCACAAACTTCATCCATCACCCTTCCTGGGACTCTCCCACCCCCCTTCCATCTCCGGGTAGGGGTGGAGAGTGTCAACTACCGTGCACAGACATCCGCGGGGGTCAGGTTCATTTTCCTTTCCCACCCCTTACCGCCTTTGGGCAAGGGGTGGAGAGTGTCCACTACCGCGCGCGGACATCCGCGGCAGTCTGATCCGTTTTTTTCCTTTCCCACCCCTTTCCGCCTCTGGGCAAAAGGTGGGTGATTCCAGTATTGTCGCGCGCGCCCATCCGCAGATGGACACGAGAGATGGTGAAGGGACGCCCATCCACGGACGGACGCGAGAGATGACCTGATTTTCTTTCTTTTTCCACTCTATTTGTAGAATCCGTTGTACATAGTCTAACAGGGCCTCCTGCCCATATAAGGAGGGGCTCTCCCCTGCCTTTTGGATCATCATCAACACATCAGCACATGAACACATCAGCATAATCCTATCATCACATCAGATATCTATGATTGCCCCTTGGTCCTTGAGCCTCCATACTCAAACCCCTTGATCCTTGAGCCTCCATACTCATACCCCTTGATCCTTGAGTCTTACCACCAACCAATAGCTTTGCTGGTTGAAGAAGAATTTGTCTAATCAAATTCTTGATGTGTTACACTACTCCTGATCCCTTTATCCAACCATACTGGTCCTGATCATCCTTTGATTATCTTTCTGGAACCAGTCACGTTTGACTGAAGAGGTTTTATTAAGCTTAAAACCTGGAGTGTTAAACTTCCCTTCCCTTCTTTTGAAGTTGAATTCAGCCACGCTACTCTTGAGTTCCTTGAGAAGTGTTGGGTTATTCTTGTTTGAATCAGTTATTGTTTTTCTTCTAGAGCTTCTTCAAACAATTAGCTTTGTCTTGTGCAGCCACCCACAGTTATCTGGTACCCTTCAAGCGCTTGATTGCAGAGTGTTGGGCAGGTTCATTGAGAACCTGGAGGTTGTTTGGGATTGAGTTGATCTTTGCTAAGCTCTTGCTGACAACCAGAGCTATTACTTGTGGGCTTTGTCACTCACAATTGCCTTGTCTTGTTGAACTCTGAACAATTCTTGACTCCTTCTATTCAAGTGTTCCCCAACATCATCTTGCCTCAGATAGTTTTGTCTCCCAGCTATCAACCACTACAATCTTTATCCTCTTACTTTTGGTTCCCTGTTTACCAGGTTCTGGACTTTGATCTTGGTTACATTTAAATATTTTTGTAACACTCAGGAGGGCAGCCTAAAAAAACACCTATCCCCTCCAAAGAACTGCCAACGCCCTGCGCCGTTTGGAGTCTTACATTTGGTACCCCAGGCTGGGATTGAACCAGCAACCTTGGGATTTACAGTCCCAAATTTGTGGAATCAAAGTTGAAATCTGATCTCTTTCTCTTCTTCCGTTTTTCTCTTTTTTCTGTTTTTTCTGTTATCATCCAGATCTGATCCATGGAGGCAACTTGTTCCAGAAGTAAGTCCTCTCAATTGTGCACCATCAAGGGGTTTGATCCTAGTTGTTTTTCTTAAACCCTACCCTTGCCACACTTGTGAGCCACTTTGGAAATCTGTTCTTTGGATCCCTTAGGAAATCTTTTGTCAAAATGGAATCTATCGGTACCCCTTCTACCTCTGTTTGGGCCAAGATGATCAAGATCAAACCTCAGAACAAGAACTTATCCTTTAACAGTACAAATGTCAAATGGTTCCTGGATTCCTACAAGATGGCTGCTGAAGTGGACGGTGCTAGCAAATATGACATGGCTTGTCAACTGCAATTCTTTATCTCCTCTGATGAAGTCATGGAAGTGATTGAATCATTTGATGGATTTGAATCCCATGAATGGGTACTTCTTAAGGAGGCAATGATTGCCTACTGGGGCAAAATTGATATAGCTAGGTTCGCTCTCCAAGATCTGGATGCCCTAGTCTCTCAATGGATCTCCAATGGTGGTATCTCCTCAGCCTCTGATTATCAAGCTTTCAGAAAATCTTGGGACCCTATCCAATCCTATCTTATCCAAAACAATCACATTGATACGTTGGATGAAATTTGAGTGCTATTTTTTCAGTCTTTCTCTCCAGTAGTGCAGGAAAGAATTAAGGATGAATTGGTGAAATCTGGATCCATGATCACCACAAGAGATAATTGATTCAAGCTCCCTGTTTTCATGGTCCTTAGGAATACTGTGGATAAAGTGATGAAAGGTCAAACAGCTCTCACCTTTGAAAAACCTAGGATCACTGAACCAGTCCTTGCGCCCTCTTTCCAAGCATCTAACAAAATCATTAATAAGATGGAAGCCAATCGCAGACCTAAACCAAATCCTCAGACCCACCGGGAAACACCTACTATTGATGATATCACCAAACTCCTGCAAGCCTTTGAGAATAAAATGGATCAGAAACTCTCCTCTCTGGCTGTCCCTAAACCCTCCAACTCTGTTCCTAGGTCAACCATAGTTTGCTATTATTGCCACAGAGAAGGTCATGGAACTGGTCACTGTCCTGAAATCCAGAAGGACAAGGAAGAAATGTTGGTGGAACAAAAAGGGAGTAACTTCTTTCTGCCTAATGGTTCACTAATCCCTTTTGATTCATCTTGTCCAATTTGTCATGTGGTGGCCTCTTTCCAGCCTTCTGCTCCCAAGAAGACATCCTTGGCCTATTTTGATTTTCAATCTGCTTGTGGAGCTCTTCAACCTTGGTATCCTCCTGCTGTCTCTTCTCCCACCTTTTCTGGAACCAATCAATGCAATCCAGCTAGGAAAAGACATGAAGAACCCAGACCTCATAAAGCTCCCCCTGTTCCATCTTCAATTCTTTGAAAACCGGTCAAACGTTGATCTTCACTGGAGCCTTTTTCTTCTGAGGTAGAAGACATTGGGGTAGAAAAGGAACCCCTCATGGATAGGTTCCCAGGATACTCTGATCTTGCTCCTCTGCCATCCAAATCACCTTCACCAACTGATCCAGTTATAGTTCCACCCTCACCTGAACTTCCTCTTCCAACTCAACCCAAGGTTTGATTTGAAAGGGGAATTTCCAAAGACAACCCCAGTGCTGGGGAGGGGGTATTAAATAAAATCTCTGATCTTAAAATCCCTGATCTAACCATGGCTGAACTCCTTTCCATCTCACCATCTGTGGCTGAAGGCATGAAGAAATGGGTTTCTTGGCAAAGTGTGGAGATTGGTCCTGACAAATTGAAATTTTCCTCTGGAACCTTGATAGAAGACTCCGGTGGAACAGATCCTCCTTCTGATTCAAATCTTTATTCTTTTCCTCTTGGATTTTTATCATGCTCTCTAGGTGACTCATCCAAAACGGTTTCTCTACTTGTTGATTCTGGGTCCCAACTAAACTTAATTTTGGATGCAATGGCCTGCAAGCTCAATCTCAGTCCAAGGGTCAGCTTCAACTCTGCGGTTCATAGAATTGGGAATCAATCTTGTGAGTTGGTGGGTATTGCTGAGGATGTGCCAGTTTGAATCAGTCAAAATATTGTTGGAACCTGTCACTTTTGGATCACTCATTTGGAAGTTCCTATGATTTTGGGTCGTCCTTTCTTAATAGACTTTGGAGCCACCCTGATGTTTTCCAATAAAGTTGGTGAGAGGATTCTTCTTCCTGATTCTGATGGTAGGAAGATTGAAGTTCCTCTCTGTTCTTTGGATTCTGGTCATTGGGAAAGAGATTTCCCTGGTTTTTCACCTAAATAGGTTCCAAAGGGGAAGCAGAAGGACTCTTCTAACTCCTCCAATTTTTTAGCAGAAAAGTTGGTAATACTAATAGTTGTAGTTCTTCTAAGCCTCAGACTTCAACTACAGGGCAAAATTTTATCTCTGAGGCATATTTTTCATCCTTTTCATCTCTTTCTTCTTTTTCTTCTGATCTCAAAAATGTCCAAAATTGAAAACATGTTAAAACACAAAATTCCAAAAATATTTCTCTTCTCTCTGGTTCTGTTGTTTCTCCTTCTCCTTGTGCTCTTATCACTGATCAATCTTCCTCTAGCTCTGGTTCAATTCTCTGCAATGAGTATAAACTAGATCCTGATCTTGATTCTTTTCTTCATGGTTTTGGTATGGAGGAGTAAGGGCTTCAGTGGAGGCACTTGGGGGTAAAAGTAAGTCCTCCAAATTGTGCACCATCAGAGCATTCTTCTACCATAGTTTTCAAAACTCTACCTTGTGCCACAAATGTGAGCAAAGCATTATTTTTTGGATCCTCTTTTATGGAAAAGGCACCTTTTGAAAATTCTATGGAACATTGAACTTGGGGAATGTTGGAATCTGGTCTCAATTGTTGTACTCAGGTCTTGCTGGTGAATGCTTGGAGGAAACAAGAACTTCTCTCTTTTTCCACTAAATATAATCCAGTTGTGAAAAAGGTCCAGCCTGTCAACCAACCCATGCCTCTCAATCTCAATCCTCCTCTCATGCGTCCTCCTCTATCTTGTGATCCTTATTGTGGTCTATCTTACTCCCTTATTGGCCCCTTTGTACCTTGTGGTTGTGTCACTGAAGAACAATTGAAGGTGGTCAACTTCGGTCCAGATGGATGGCTTTTACCTGATGAGTAAATTTGATCAAAAATATCTTATTTCTAAGGGAAAAATCTATTGCATTCTGTGAAGAAGAGAGAGGTCTCTTGAAAGAATCCTACGGTCTCCCTTATATCATCCCTGTAGTTGAATACAATCCTTGGCAAAAGAAAAAGATCCCTATTCCTGCTACAAAAGTTGAAAAATTCATCAAGTTGGTCCACAAATGAGTCCGTACCAGTCTATATGAACAGTCAAACTCCAGTTACATTAGCCCCGTTTTCTGTGCTCTAAAGAGTAATGGTAAACTTAGAGTAGTTCATGATCTCCAACCTCTCAATAAAGTTACTATTAAGGACTGTGGTGTTCCTCCTGCAACTGAAAAATTTTTTGAATCCTTCTCTGGGAGATCTTGTTATGGTCTAAGAAACATCATGGGGGGTTATGACAAACAATCTTTGCATCCTATTTCTTGGCTGCTCACTACTTTTGATACTCCTCTTGGTTGATTTCAACTGAATAAATTTCCTCAAGGTGCCACCAACTTTGTTGCAGTCTATCAGGCTCAGATGATGTGGATCCTCCAAGACAAAATCCCGGATCATGCGGGTATCTTTATTGATGATGGTGGAATTAAAGGTCCAGTTTCTGACTATGATAATGAGCTCTTACCTTGTCACTTGGGAATTCAACGATTTATCTGGGAGTATGCTACTATCTTGGAAAGGATTTTGTTTTGAATTGAGGAATCTGGCCTTACTGTCTCTGGATCAAAACTTGCTGCCTGTGTCCCTGCCTTGGAAATTGTTGGTCATATAGTCTGCAAGGAAGGAAGAAGGATGGCACCCTCTAAAGTCAACAAAATCATCTCCTGGCCTACTCCAATAAATCCAACTGAAGTTAGAGTTTTCCTAGGTGTTGTAACTTATGTCAGGATCTTCATCCCCTCTCTATCCAAAATCTGTGCACCCTTGCGTCGTCTAACCAGAAAGGAAGCTGAATGGATTGGGACCCAAGATTGCAAACAATCATTTCAGTTAATCAAAACTATTGTTGGCAATGACCTAGTTTTGAAAAAGATCTCTTATGGGCCTGGAGCTGGAAAAATAAAATTGGCTGTTGACTCTAGTTATCAATCTGTTGGGGCTGTCCTTACTCAGGAGGATGAAAATAGTTTGGACCGCCCTGTTATTTATGAATCTTTGCTATTTTCGGATGTGGAATCTAGGTACTCTTAGCCCAAACTGGAACTCTGTGGTGTGGCCAGAATGCTGAAGAAACTCCAAACAGTACTCTGGGGACAACATTTCGAATTGCAAATTGACGCTCAATCAATTGTGGAAATGATCAATGCTCCCAGTCTTCCAAATGCTCCAATGACTTGCTGGGTAGCTTTAATCCAGTCTTTCTCTTTTGATATTGTCCATAGGCCTGGGAAATCTTTTACTATGCCTGATGGTTTATCTAGAAGACCTATTGGAGACAATGAATCGGATGTTGAAATGGATTTCAATGAGGAAGAACCCTTGGTCCGCCCTGTTTTTGCTTTCTACTCCCAAGATTACTATGGTTTCCAACAAGGTTTCTGGCTTAAGTTAGAGCAGTACCTTTCAACTCTCCAAAGACCCCCTGATCTCTCTACCAAAGAATTTCAATCCCTTAAAAGAAATTCCTCTAGTTTCTTTGTCAAAGGTTCTAGGCTCATGAAAAGAGGAACTCCTTGTGCGCTTGTTGTAGTTACTATCCCGGCTAAGCAAGATTTGATCCTTGAAAGTCTCCATGAGGGCCTTGGTCATTGTGGGGAAACCAAAACTTATTGACAATTATCCAAACAATTCTGGTGGCCATCTCTGAAGAAATCTGTCTATCATGGTTCAAGAGTTGTTAAATTTGTCAAAAAATTGATTTTAGGCATCCAGCTGAAATTTGCTATCCTACTGGGGAGTCCACTGTCTTCGGAAGGGTTGCTATGGATGTGGTTCATATCAAGGCAGGTGGTGCTAAGTACCTCATTGTGGCTAGAGATGATTTTTCTGGATGGGTTGAACCAAATTCCTCAAGAACCTTAGTTCTGAATCTGTGGCAGCTTTCCTTCATGAGAATTGGACAATGCGTTACGTTTTGGCTTGATCTTATTCTACTGATGGTGGCTTGGAATTTGGTGGAAAACTTGCTGAAATGATCCAATCGCTGTAGAGACTCCAAGGGATAATGAGATTATTTAGCAAATTGCTTGCTGGCAGTCACTAGAAGGGGAATTTAGTTTACTACTTATCTTGAAGAGATAGAGGTAACCTAAGATGGTTTTGAATTGCCTGCCCTTCTGAACTATAATAAGTCTGCACAATAATTTTTTTTAATTAATGGCTGGTTTTCTTTGAGACTTAAAATAGGTCTCTTATCAGACCTAGATTAATTATTAATAGAGATTTTTAGGAATCGCAAGACTATTCCAGGTTGGATTGGATTATTGGCAAGCTTCCACCAATTAATAATCAAGAATTTTCGACTTTTCTGACTATTTTTTCCAAGTTCCAATCAAAGGACTAAGGGTTGACTAAAAGGTGTTTAACCAGTTGGAGGACCCAAGAATGGGCTTGCCCACAGGGAGCTGGGCGGAAAAAAAGCTTGGTTTGTTGTTCTGTTGTGCTCTTCCTCTTTTATGAATTTACTAATCAAAAATAAGGGGTTTTCCCTCTTAAAAAAAATAGGTGCTGAATAACAGGCCTTTTCTCAATAAACCTACTTCAAGAACACCTGGATTTGGGTCAAATGGTCAATGATAATTTCGTGATTGATCCTTTATTTCCTTTTCACTTGATTCTGGTTCACTTATAACTGGGTACTGGTAAGTAACTGGTCAGGCTGATGCCATATTTCAGACACTGGGAAGAAGCCATGCTAGACAACTTGGATAGGGCAAAAGAGGCCCCCTTAAATAGACAAATACTTCCTCAGGGGATGCTCAGGGCTCTCCTGAGTGCGGTTCTGAGCCTCTCTCTGCACTGTTGAAGCACAGGAGGGTACAGTTACATGAGGGAATAATGCTGGTGAGAAAACATGTGAAACAAGCCAAGAGATAGCTGTATTTTTCAGTATAAATTTTGATAGACAGGCAAAAGTATGAGGAACAGACTAAGATTGGTGAGTTATGGACGCTTCTGGGAGTTTATCTTGTATAAAAAATGATGCAGAAGTTCCCTGCAGCTTGAGTGAATTTTGCTGGTTGGGAAAAGCATGAAACATGCTTGGCAGCTGCAAGCCCTCTTTGGTAACTGATGTTGTATAACTTGTATTGTTTAATTGGTGTAAAACTGCTTTGTGGGGTGTTTCTCAGGACGCTTCTGAGGCCTTATCATGTATAAAATGTTGCAGGAACTGACTGCATGCTTTTTCAATGGAATTAGCTGTAGAGATATGAGGTATTTTGTTTTACCACATCCTCCCTTGGGTGACTTGAGAGTGTGGCTTGCAGGTGTTTTATGGTTGATATGGTGGCAAACTGAGTATCAGAGTTGTTCAGAGGACGGTTCAGAGGCCTTATCTGGTGGTGGAAGTTCCAGAAAGGTCATGTGTACTGAGGTTTTATCGCTGGTTGGTGTGAATTGAGATGTACTTGGCTGCATGAGCCCCTACTTCTGTTGGTGCATGTATGAGTGTTGTATGGTTGGATTGGTGGGAAACTGAGTGTCAGAGTGCTTCAGAGGACGGTTCAGAGGCCTTATCTGGTGGTGAAAGTTCCAGAAAGGTCATGTGTACTGAGGTGTTATTGCTGGTTGGTGAGAATTGAGACATACTTGGCTGCATGAGCCCCTACTTCTGTTGGTGCATGTATGAGTGTTGTATGGTTGGATTGGTGGGAAACTGAGTGTCAGAGTGCTTCAGAGGACGGTTCAGAGGCCTTATCTGGTGGTGGAAGTTCCAGAAAGGTCATGTGTACTGAGGTTTTATCGCTGGTTGGTGTGAATTGAGATGTACTTGGCTGCATGAGCCCCTACTTCTGTTGGTGCATGTATGAGTGTTGTATGGTTGGATTGGTGGGAAACTGAGTGTCAGAGTGCTTCAGAGGACGGTTCAGAGGCCTTATCTGGTGGTGGAAGTTCCAGAAAGGTCATGTGTACTGAGGTTTTATCGCTGGTTGGTGTGAATTGAGATGTACTTGGCTGCATGAGCCCCTACTTCTGTTGGTGCATGTATGAGTGTTGTATGGTTGGATTGGTGGGAAACTGAGTGTCAGAGTGCTTCAGAGGACGGTTCAGAGGCCTTATCTGGTGGTGAAAGTTCCAGAAAGGTCATGTGTACTGAGGTGTTATTGCTGGTTGGTGAGAATTGAGACATACTTGGCTGCATGAGCCCCTACTTCTGTTGGTGCATGTATGAGTGTTGTATGGTTGGATTGGTGGCAAACTGAGTGTCAGAGTGCTTCAGAGGACGGTTCAGAGGCCTTATCTGGTGGTGAAAGTTCCAGAAATGTCATGTGTACTGAGGTGTTATTGCTGGTTGGTGAGAATTGAGACATACTTGGCTGCATGAGCCCCTACTTCTGTTGGTGCATGCATGAGTGTTGTATGGTTGGATTGGTGGCAAAATGAGTGTCAGAGTGCTTCAGAGGACGGTTCAGAGGCCCTGAATTGTACTGAATGATCCAGGAAGTTATTTTAACTTGGTGTCATAGTACTGGTTGTAGTGTAACAATAGTACTGGTATGGTTTAAGTCCTGCTGGTATGGGTCTGTTGTTTTGTTGTGTGGTTATTTTAATCATAATCTTTTGCCATTATATATTAAATGAATCTTTCATTTAGTACTCCTTGTGACATCATCCATCCTTTGCAAGGTGTTGGGTTGTTTGTGACAGGTGTTTGATATGGTTGAAGGGGGTTATCTAGTGATGTATTTGGGCTTTGAGGTTGGTTTTAGTTCAGGGTGTAGTTTATGAGAGGTTTGGAATTAATTTGTGAGGCTAATTTGATAAAAAGTACAATAAAAATTGAGTCTGATGGCTATAGGATAGTTTTGGTTTACCACATTGCTCCCTGGGAAACATAGAAATACTACTGCCTATTATCCTGAAGGACAAGGCATGGTGGAAAGAGGCCATGCTCCCTTGAAGGCTGCTCTGGTTAAACTGGCTTGTGAAAGTGGCAAGAATTGTTGGAACTTTCTCCCCTTGGTCCTCTTCTCTGATTGAATTTCCACCAAGCAAACCACTGGCTACTCTCTTTATGAAATCATCTTTGGTCAGAGGGCTTTTCTTCCTCTTGATCTTGAAATGGAGTCTTTCTTGGGCATCTCTTGGGAACAAGTTTCTTCAACTTCTGACCTATTAGTTTCCAGATCAAAGCAACTGGAGCCAAGTAAAGATATTTGTAACAAAGCTTACCAGAAGATGATGGAATCAAGAGCAAAATCAGTTCAGTATTGGGAAGATAAACATCTAAATCAAATCAGGGATACTTTAAACCCTGGAGATCTGGTATTGGCTTATAATCAATCTTTAGAGACTCAGTGGGGAAAATTTTTTTTGAATTGTTGGAATGGTCCTTATAGAGTGGTTTGTCAAGTTAGAGGTGGATCTTATTTTTTGGAAGAACTGGATGGTACTCAGTTGGCTAGAAGGTTCTCTGCTGATCAAGTTAAGAGATTTTATTGTTGTGGGGGCAATTTGGGTTCAAAGTAAGTCCTCCCAATTGTGCACCACTGGGGTCTTCTGCTGCATTTTGTTGTAAAAACTCTACTTTATGCCACATATGGGAGCACCTGGGATGCCTTTTCTATTATATTCTCCACATTTAGGCTCTTTTGGATGGATCAAGATGGGTTTCAAAGTTTTTTTTAGAGGATCAAGAAATAGCCAATTATTTTATTTTTTTATTTTTTATGTTTTCAAAATTATGATGCAGACTAGGGACAGTCTGTAAGTTGGGGAGAGATTTGGTGAACCATTTGGGACACCGTGGGAAAGGAATTCAAAAATTTTCCTATCCTTGCGCGTCCTCATCCTCATCCTCGCGCGTCCTCATCCTCATCCTTGCGCTTCCTCATCCTCATCCTTATCCTCGCGCGTACTCATCCTCATCCTCATCCTTGCGCGTCCTCATCCTCATAATCACGCGTTGCTCATCCTCATCCTCGCGTGTTGCTCATCCTCATCATTGCGCCTTCCTCATTGTCATCATTGCGCGTCCAACATTTTCATTCTTGCTCATTGTCATTGTCAAGCGTTGCTCATCTGTCATTGTCATTGTCGCGCATCTCTAATCCGTCATTGTCATTGTAGCTCATCCTCATTGTCATTGTCGCGCGTCGCGCGCTGCTCATCCATGTCTTACCAAACCCATCCCAACCGCACCTCCAAGCGCTTGTCCAATCCTCAAATCCATCAATCTCAAGCCCGTCAGGATTTACTGAATCACCTCAAGCCAATCTCCTATCTGCCCATCCAAGCTCTCAAAAACTTCCTCTGTCACCCTTCCTGGGACTCTCCCACCCCCCTTCCATCTCTGGGTAGGGGTGGAGAGTGTCGACTACTGCGCGCAGACATCCGGGGCGGTCAGGTTCATTTTCCTTTCCCACCCCTTACCGCATTTGGGGAAGGGGTGGAGAGTATTGACTACCGCGCGCGGACATCCGCGGCGGTCTGATCCATTTTTTTCCTTTCCACCCCTTTCTGCCTCTGGGAGAGGGGTGGGTGATTCCAGTATTGTTGCGCGCGCCCATCTGCGGACGGACGCGAGAAATGGTGAAGGGACGCCCATCCAAGGACGTACGCAAGAGATGACCTGATTTTCTTTCTTTTTCCACTCTATTTGTAGAATCCGTTGTACATAGTCTAACAGGGCCTCCTGCCCACATAAGGAGGGGCTCTCCCCTGCCTTTTGGATCATCATCAACACATAAGCACATGAACACATCAGCATAATCCTATCATCACATCAGATATCTATGATTGCCCCTTGATCCTTGAGCCTCCATACTCAAACCCCTTGATCCTTGAGCCTCCATACTCATACCCCTTGATCCTTGATCCTTATCACCAACCAATAGCTTTGCTGGTTGAAGAAGAATTTGTCTAATCGAATTATTGATTGTGTTAAACTACTCCTGATCCCTTTATCCGACCATACTGGTCCTGATCATCCTTTGATTATCTTTCTGGAACCAGTCACGTTTGACTGAAGAGGTTTTATTAAGCTTAAAACCTGGAGTGTTAAACCTCCCTTCCCTTATTTTGAAGTTGAATTCCGCCATGCTACTCTTGAGTCCCTTGAGAAGTGTTGGGTTATTCTTGTTTGAATCAGTTATTGTTTTGCTTCTAGAGCTTCTTCAAACAATTAGCTTTGTCTTGTGCAGCCACCCACAGTTATCTGGTACCCTTCAAGCGCTTGATTGCAGAGTGTTGGGCAGGTTCATTGAGAACCTGGAGGTTGTTTGGGATTGAGTTAATCTTTCCTAAGCTCCTGCTGACAACCAGAGCTATTAGCTTGTGGGCGTTTTCACTCAAAATTGCCTTGTCTTTTAGAACTCTGAACAATTCTTGACTACTTATATTCAAGTGTTCCCCGACATCATCTTGCCTCAGATAGTGTTGTCTCCCAGCTAGCAACCACTACAATATTTATCCTCTTACTTTTGGTTCCCTGTTTACCAGGTTCTGGACTTTGATCTTGGTTACATTTAAATATTTTTGTAACACTCAGGAGGGCAGCCTAACAAAGCACCTATCCCCTCCACAGAACTGCCAACTCCCTGCGCCGTTTGGAGTCTTACAACGGTATACTCATAAGTGTCAAACTGTTTTCTCATTGAGGTCAAATATTCATGACCTCTTGAAATGAAAACTAGGTCATAGGCGCCTCAAAGGTCTAACTTTGAGAAATAAGCAGCTCCATGGCACAGAGTCAGAATGTGCAACATAGATGGTACTGGATAGGAATTCTTCTGGCTTACCTGGTTCATTTTCCTGTAGTTGACACACAGAAAAATTCTGGTGCCTTTCTTTGGAACAAATAGGACAGGTGAACCATTATTTTAATTGCTTGGTCAAAGAAATCCTTTCAATATATTTTACGCAATGTATTCTTGAAGCGCAGTTGATTCTTGGTTTGAGAGAGAGAGTAGACTGGTTGGGGTGCCGGAGGTGGGCAATTAAGTTTGATCCTGTGATAATAAGGACAGGATGGGGGAATTTTATCTGCATTTAAATCTGAAAAGAGGTCAGCAAATTCATGATAAAACAAAGGTAAAGACTCTTGAATTCTTTCTAGATCTTCACTCTTGTCATCTTTGAGCATGGGGTTTGAAGTCCTTGCATGATGCAAGAGGATTAAGGAGCTCAAGATACACTGTTTGGTTGGTGCCTGTTTCTCTTTGAAGAAAAAAGGAAAGGGTAAGTTGTAAAAATAAGCAATAACTCCTAAATCTGAAGAGGGAACTTGGGACTGGAGGTCAGGATATTGCAAATCTCCTGGTGGAAAAGTGTCATCTTACTCAATGACAGTTTCAGGTAGGTTATTTAATTCCTGTTTGACAGAAGTGTCACCCTCCTGGGGTTGCAAGGCTCAAAGGTTAATTAATCCTTCTTTCCAATTCACATCCAAATTCCTCTGAATTGGTCATTTGTGGCCTACAATGGTATCATTCATTCTGGGAATATACAAGAAAAATAAATCCCATTTGAATTTGGGGAAATTCAAGTATGCAAACTTACCTTTTGCCTTATTGGAAACCCAATGAGACGGCTTGGTTGCATTAATTACTAAATAGATGAGAATGGTATCTATCTTGGAACGTGTAAGATTTTTGGAAGTGGCAAAATATTAACTTATAAAGGAAATGTTAGAGCCAGAATTGAGCAAAACTTGATAAGGGGAGTTGTTTGAATGGAAAAGTAAAAATCTAAAACCTGGGGCACCTAGTGACTTGCAAGTGCAAACATTGACTTGCTGTAATTGAGATAATGTGTAGTTCTCCTTGCAAGTATTAGAAAAACTACAAGCCAATTTTTTGACTGTTTAGCCAATTACAAGCCAATTTTTTGACTTTCTAGCTGCTTCCTGCGCTAGCTGCTTTGCACAACTATCAAAATCATGTTCTCCTCCACAATAAATATGTCAACCATTGTTTTCCCTCCTTAGCCATTCTTCTTTCCAGAGCATCCCAGTTTCTTTGTTCAGGAACTTTGGAGTTTTGACAACGGCCTTCCCTTTCAGGTTAAAGTGTGAGGTTGGATTTGGTTTGGTTTTTTTTGGATTCTTTGAGGAATTTTTTCAAGGAGTTGTCCAACTTTGAAGCAAAGGTTGACGGTCCATGATTGTTTTGTCAAAAGTGGTTCTTGTTGTGATAGCCATTATCAATCTCAATCACCCGGTAAATCCATTTCTGAAGGGAGGTTTTCTTATGTCCCCCAACTGTGGGTTGCTCAACTGGTAAAACTTTTAAAAAGTGAGATAGGACCGCTTCCTTGTTCCATTGGATGCAAGACTGCAAATTTCAGAAATTGGAGATAGAAATGGAAACTCTATTATTCTCCTTCATGACTAAGGTATTAAGTTTGTATTCTGCATTTTGGACTTCATTAGGGTTGCTAAACAGGGTGAACAATTGCTTCTCAAACTTGTCCCATTTGTTGAGGATACCAATGGGGCTAGTGTTATCTAATAGTTTGAGGTATGGTTCAAACCACTGCAAGGCTTGTCCACCAAGGAATGAAGATGCATACATAACTCTATGTCTGTCATTAGGAAAATTATGAGGATTGTCCAAGAAAATGATTTTACAGGACTTGAAGTAGGCTCTAATTTTATCGGGGTTTTCCCCAGTAAAATTATCAGGCTGCTTCATTCACGGAGTAAAAAAGCTAGGGCCACTTGGACCAGATTGCAAGGAACCTTCAATTTATATTCTTAAAGGATGTATTTCCCAAAGATATTATGTGTATAAAATAAACGGTAGAGTGGCAGGGCTTTGTAACCAAGCTTCCACAACTGAAAAAGGATAATAAGACTAACTGGTATATTATGGAATCCTATAGGTGCCTTTTTGGGAGGTGCACTGATGGGTTAAACCTATTACTGGGGTTGAAAAGGTTGCTCAGCAGTTTAAATTTATAAAAATGGTTGGGGACGGTGTGGTGCCCCATCCTGGACACCCTGGCCAGTGCGGAGATTTTAATTTTTTTATGATTTTTCCTTATCATCATTCATAGGAATCATGATCCCAAAAAAAAAAAAAAAGAAAAAAGAAAAAAAAAAAAGAAAAAAAAAATCATAAGAATCAAAAACAATACATAACTACTAGGAGTAATCCTCAATCATACTCATCATGATCCTCTAGTTAAACTCAAACTCATCCTCATCCTCATTCTCAAACAAGACTATTGAAATCTCACCATCACACTTCCACAACACTCAATTGCTTGATCTCAAACAATCCCAGAAGAAAAAATGACTCTCAACTGTTCTATGACCTCCTCCAATAACAATCCAATCCCCCTGCCAGGTGAGAAGATCTTCCTCAGCGTCCAATTGGTCTTGATCTCCCTAAGCCCAACCAATCCCGGTCAAGCTACCACCAATCAACCATTGATCTCACCCACCTCCCCAATTCATCGTATTGATGATCCAGATTCAAAGAAGAAGGGCAAGTTGCCCTCCATTGCTGGTATGCTCTCCACCTTCACCTCCCTCACTATCCTACCAACCGGTCAGATCAGATCCTCCGACTCACAGCCTCTCAACCACCATCATTGTCACCCCTCATCCGATCCACGCTCTCAACGCATCACCAGTTCCCCGCGCAAGTCTTCTGTTGCCTGCGCGGGTTGGTGATGTGTCCCGCGCCCCTCAAGGATTTTGACTGCGCGGGAATCCGCAGGCCAGAGGATGCCAGGGGGCTTTGGCCTGTCTGCGCAGCCTGTCACCCTCGCTCATTCATTTCCTTTTATTATTTCATTGATCCTTAAAAAAAAAGAAAAAAATTCCGCTCTATTTGTAAATCTCTCTTGTAAAT
This sequence comes from Puccinia polysora, assembly GCA_025617555.3. NCBI lineage: Eukaryota > Fungi > Basidiomycota > Pucciniomycetes > Pucciniales > Pucciniaceae > Puccinia > Puccinia polysora. The sequence goes on along the minus strand of CM062620.1, from coordinate 49,308,492 downwards.
AGTCCACAGGCCTCTGGTCTATAAAAGGAGGGGCTCTCCCCAGCCTTTTGATGAAAAATCATCCAGGGGAGTGTGTTCCTATGTCCCCCCCATTATTTTTAAATTAAGACCCTGATCCTTATCCTGGGTATATCTCTGATTTCCCCCTGATCCATTCTTGACCCTTAGTCTTTGCCCCTCTGTGGCCTGATCCTTATCACCAACCAATAGCCTTGCTGGTTGAAGAAAATTCTGCCTGTTGGAATTTTTGAGTGTGTTATACCACTCCTTGATCCCTTTCTCTGACCATACTGGTCCTGATCCCTGATCATCTTTCTGGAGCCAATTACAATTGATTGAAGAGGTCTCATTAAGCTTAAGACCTGGAGTTTTATACCTCCCTTTATTTTCTTTGCAGTTGCATTCTGCCAGCCTACTCTTGAGTCTCTTGAGAAGTGTGGAGTTTATCCTTGCTTCAAATCAGTTACTGTTTGCTTTTAGAGCTTCTTAAACATTGTGCTTTGTCTTGTACAGCCACCCTCAGATATCTGGTACCCTTCAAGCGCTTGATTGCGGAGAGTTGGGCAGGTTCATTGAGAACATGGAGGTTGGTTGCATTTGAGTTGATCATCCCCAACCTTCTGCTGATGAACAGAGTTATTAGCTTGTGGGCGTTGTTTACATACAACAGCTTTTTTTCTTTGAACTCTAAGCAGACTTTAACTTCTTTTATTCAAGTTTTTCCCTGCATAATCTTGCCTCATATAGTGCTGTTCCATCGCTACGAAACTATTATCATCTTTATCCTCTACTACTTGATTCCTCATTTACCAGGTTCTGGACCTTGATCTTGGTTACATCTAAATATTTTTGTAACACTCAGGAGGGCAGCCTAAACAGCACCTTTCCCCTCCACAGAACTGCCACGGCCTAGCCCCGTTTGGAGTCTTACAACAGATTTTATTAATAATACTAAAGCCATAAATCGCTGACTTATCTATTATAAGTATTGTATTACCTTGGCTTGGTGTCTGCATGGAAATATTAATGGGTCTCTGGTATCAATATCCTCAAAAGGGCTCTATATTTATAGCTTTTTGAGCCCCAATTCTGTCCTTCTGAGGGATACAGGGGCTCAAAGGGACGGTTGCTAAGGCTAGCAGAGAAACCAGTTGTAGCTTGTCATGTGTTCTTGGCGCTGTAGCACGGGTAACATCTAATTCCACAGAGTATTGGAATTATTCTACCTTTTTATTCATGTTATGGGAATTATTCTACCTTTTTATTCATGTTTAGACGTGTGAATAACACTAATCTATCCACATGTTTATTATTTAATTAATTATCCTTAGTAAATATTCCCAGGATATGAAAAATTTGCTTATCACACATTCCTACGGTTAATCTGATGTTAGGTGGCTTTTCATTATGTATTAGCTTATGAGAGTAAAATCATGATATTGATTTTACTCCTTATTTTTGAAATTCTTTTTATTTACTCAAAATAATTAATTAAAAAAATAAGCAATGAGAATTCATGTTACATTTTTACAAAATCCAGTTCCTTATTATGTCACGGAAATACCAATGTCTGAAAATTCCACAACTGTATATTTAACGTATTTTAATATATTTTACACATAGTAGTAATCTTATTGTTGACATATTTGGTATTTTTTATTATATTTTATAAAAAATACCTAGAAAGTTTATTTAATTATTTTTATATAATTTAATGTTTTTTTAGATTACCTATTATCCGTGGGACATTTATTACATATTGAGTATGTTCCCATCTAGGTTGTAGCACCTTAACGTGGAACCTGGGCTTCTCAAGCTGCCTATCACTCACTCTGTCAGCCTGTAGTCCAGCGGCTGCTTAAATTTCAGCTGCCCAGCGGCACATAAACAGCTTGTCAGGTTACGCGGACAGGGTGGCAGTTCTGCTGCTCAGCAGCGGGATGTGGAGAATCCTGTGGGATTATATAAATAAAGTAGCAAATAGCTTGCTGGAAGTTCTTGAAGGGGAATTCAGTATTAACTCTAATCCTTTAGAGCATTACTAAGAGTAAGAGTGGTTTTGAATTGCCTGCCCTTCCTGTACTATAGTAATTCTGCACGATAATTTTTTTAAATTAATGGCTGGTTTCTTTGTGACTTAAAATAGGTCTCAGATCAGACCTAGATTAGTTATTAATTTTTATTGGTAGGGTTTGTTAAAGAATAGACCAGATGTATTGGATTATTGGTTAATTATTGATCAGATATTTGTAATCTTAACCAATATCCCAATATTGAAGGGTTCAAGGGTTTATCAAAGGGATGGTTCAGGAGAGGACCCAAGGATGGGTTTACCCACAGGGTGCTGGGTAGAGGAAAGGTAGGAAGTTTTTTTTTGTTGTGCTCTCTTTCTTTGTAAGGGTTATTTATTAATTGAAGGGGGTGGGTTATCTTTAATCTGGTGCTGAATATTTGGGTCACAGAGGAACCCTTATTTCAGCACCTGGTTGGTGGTTTTAATTGGTTAAAGATGGGTTATAAATTGGTTTCTGATTTCCTGCTTCTTTATAATTGGTTAAATAATAATATTTATCTGGATAGTTACCACAGATGGATGGGTTGGATTGGAGTAGTTGAGTGCTGGTAGGCCAGATGGCATGATGATACAACCTGGATAGGGCAGAGAGGCCCTCCTTAAATAGAAAGTCTGGTCCTCAGGAGATGCTTAGGGCTGCCCCTGAGGGTGCCCTGGGGCTTTCCCTGTTAGAGTGGGATACAGGTACATGAGAAAGTGTAACTGGTTGACAAAAAAAAACTGCATGAAACTGAGGCAATTCTTCTGGTTGGAAAAAAGAAACTGCATGAAACTGAGGCAATTCTACTGGTTGTGAAAAGATTGGACAGGGTGTTCATGCCTGCACAGCCTTGCATAAATTGCTGTGAGGTGCTGATAAGGTTAGTCTGGTGCTTGTTACTTATTTGGTACTGACTTTCCTTACTGCATGTTTTTCTGGGTAGCCCTCATTTACTTGTACTGGTGGGTTGTTGGGTATCACATGCTTCTGAATACATAAGTTTTTGTGTGTTGCTGGGATTTTTTGATACTACATGGTCCGGCTGCCTGCATTTATTGCTGGGTAGCCCTGTATACTTCTGCATAGCCTTGTGTAGGTCTATTTGCTTTTTTTTTGGATCTTGTGAGACTGGTTTCATTTCCTCCTGCCTATACTGTCCTGTATACTTCTGAAAAGTCTTTTTTATGTGTATTTGGTAATTTTTTTGGAACTGGTTGAGACTGGTTCCACTTCCTCTTGCCTACACCGTCCTGTATACTTCTGCATAGCCTTGTGTAGGTGTATTTGCTTGTTTGTTTTGGATCTGGTTGAGACTGGTTCCACTTCCTCCTGCCTATACTGTCCTGTATAATTCTGCATATTCTTGTGTATGTGTATTTGCTTGTTTTGTTTGGAACTGGTTGAGAATGGTTCCACTTCCTCTTGCCTACAATGTTCTTTATACTTCTGCATGGACTTGTGTAGGTGTATTTGAATGCATCCTGTGTGAGGTGACAGGGATGGTGTATGGTTCTGGTTTTTAGGGTAAGCTGTTACTGGTATGTACTTGAGGGTTTGCAAGGTTTGTCTTTATGCCTTCCACAGAGAGGTGACCGCTGGTTGAGTATGAGTTTGCCACAGTTGGAGGTTTGTTGGACTGTATCTTCTTATCCATGAGGGATAGAGGGGTACTTTGCCTGATCAGTGACTATAGATCATTTGTGATGTAGAATCCATTCCTGAGGTTAATTTGAGTGTTTGAGCTGTTGTTAAACTAGAAAAGTTAGTCTGATGGCTTTACAACAGGTTTGGACTACCACATCCCCCCCAGACTTAATGCTGTCCACAGCATTCCTGTCCATAGACATCAGACTCCATTTCCTATCCTTCTTGATTTTCTTCTTATTTTTATCCTTCTTATTCTTCTTGGTATTGATCTTGAGAGACATGAGTAACAAAAAAACCAATAATCACTTATAAAACAAAGCAAAGGTGCAGAGAATCCTAGTGATTCAGTTGGCCCTGTTGCAATCTTGATGGCCTATCTCTAAATCTTCTCCCTTATCTATTTCTTGATTGTGCTCATGTAGCAAGTAAAAGTATAATTATATCCTTTCCATTCTTCCTAGGCATATATATATATTTGGGTTCATAGCTTGGTTTCCTTGGGAAAAGACATGTTGTGCATAATTCTGGATTTTATTTCTTCAAAAAAATCAATCTTCTTTTCCATTCTCCATCTATTATGGTACTTCATGGCCAAAGCAAAATTCTCCTCTGATTACCTCTTGTCTAGCCTTAAATCTTTTTTTCCCTTATCCATCTATTATGTTACTTCATGGCCAAAGCGAAATTCTCCTCTGATTACCTCTTTTCTAGCCTTAAATCTTCTTTTCCCTTCTCCATCTACTTATGGTACTTCATGGCCATTGAAAGATTCTTCCCAAGTCTTCCAATTTCATCCATGTTGCCCTGTTTGAATATATTCATAATTGATAGATTCCTTTTCACTTTATTCCTACTATGAAGACTTTATGCAGAAACTTCTAGCTCAAGATTAAATGTTCCTTGTTTACTTGTCACCTTGACACATCTTGAAATATTCAATTGGGTTCAATTTTGAGTTTAAGCCAGTCTTGATGTCTTCAGGTCCCACCTTCTTCCTAGTATTATGTTTTCTCTTTGGGATGAATTCTTTTTAAAGTAAAAATCTTCTTTTTAAAATTATATTTTCCCTCTTTCACTCTTTTTTTTCATTCATTTTTTTCATATATCTTTTTTTATTTACTATTTTTTTATTTTTTATTTTATTTTATTTTATTCTATTTTTTTTTATTTTCTTTGGTATTTGCAGTTTAGACTCATGCTTAGGAGTCTTTTTATTTTATATATTTTATATATATCTTTTGGAGGACTGAGAATTTTAGGCTCTTGCTTAGGAGCCTTGTTATTTATATATTTTTGTATTTTTTTTGTATAACCCCCGCTTGATTTAGTCTTGACAGCGGTGTTTCTCTTTCCTTTTTTTTTGCAGATGCGCGCGGTCGGGGGATGCTTTTGACAAGAGGATGGGGTGCAAAGTCCGCGGGAGGTTGGGTATGAAGGTGAGAACAGCACGCAAGGGGCGCAGGAGTTTGTACAAAGATGGGCACTACCGCGCGCGGTAGTTGATTTCGCAGCTTTCCTTGACCCTCAATCCCCGCAGCCAGATCAATCATTATGGCGGTGGTCTTCCTTCAAATATTGGGTCGCAACAAGATTCAGCACAAGAATTTTAATTATCCAGTCAGTCCCTGTATTTCTTCTTCTTTCTTCTTATATATACATTTTTTTCCTACAATCATTTCTTTATTGAATTTTCTCCTGCCTTGCCTCCAACCAAATACTCATGCTGACGCCATTCTTGTGGCTTGAGTTGATTTTTTTACATATGTAGATCATCACAACAGTACCCCCCATCCATTTGACGCAGGCATTCAAAAAGATAGGGGTCCGGGGTCCTTGCAGGCGGTTGAACTGATTGTTTCCTTGTTTTAGATTGATTGGTTGATCAATTCATTTTTTTTATTTTTTAATTTATGTTGTTTGTTTATTTATTATTTTTTACCCTTCCGATTGATGTGAGATCTTCAGGGCCCCAGGCGGTTGTTTTGTGCAAGGTGGTCAAATAAAGATGGGGCACTACCACTTGCGGTAGTTTCTGAGAGCCAAATTTGATATCCAATTGCCGCAGCTCCACTCAATTTCAATCTTTGCGGTGGTCACCTGATGTGGGATTGATTTGAATACAGTGGTGTTTAATTTCATTGTTAAGCCACAATTTCTTCCTTTCCTTCCTGTATTTCATTCTTTCTGACCGTCATTTTTTTTGCTATTTAATTGAAATCATCTTTTCTTCTTTGCCTAGCACAAAGGCTTTTCCCTGCCCTCTGCACTTGTATCTTGCTTGACTCTCCTAGAGATTGTGGCGTTCTCCCAGGATGGTTCCCCTCCCTTCAACCAATTACCTTCCGCTCCAGCTTGCCAGCTTATTGGTATGGACATCATGTGGTGAGTTGCAAGGTTTTCATATTTTTCTTTGTTCTTGGTCTTGTCATTGCTCTTTTTCTGATAGACTACCCAGCATGCATAGATTTCTTTTCTGTCAACAAACTGACTTGGTGATTTTTTTTTCTTCTGCTTGTTTTTTTTATTTGGTCCTTTCTTTATCTTGGTTGTTAGTGCGCCCCAACCCTTCTCCCTTTTTTTCACCATGCCTTTACAAACATTATGGCTGCCGCAATTGCCGTTCTTGCAATCTCCTAAGCTGTCTTCTGGAACCTTCCCTGGGTTGAGCGCTCCTCACAATATGGACAATGGACTAATTCAGGGTCAGACCAATGCGTAAGCTCTTGATCTTGACTTTCATTTCTTTCCTTATCTTTTCATTCTTCCCTGTGTCCATTTCTGGGCTTGCATACATCTTAATTCCTTCCTTTCCCCATTGACCTCACCCTTAATCTGCATCTCTTCTTCTTTGTTTTAAGGTTTGAATTTATTTATCTTTCTTCTTCCTTCCAAATGACACAGGCTGTGCAGCAACCAGTTTGCAGAAAATTGCTTGATTGACTGAAAGATCCGGGATTGAATTACGTATTCTGATCAACTGACCACTGGTATTGTCAATGGGTTGGTGAGTACAGACAGGCCAATGCAATTGGTTCTCTTTTTGGTTCCTATCTTCTTTTTTCTGATCATTTAGTTGTTCATGTCATTGTTTTTTTTTGTTTTTCAGTACAATCAGATTGGATCACGTGCTCCTCATACCACAACACTCACCATTGCAAACCAACTCATCCAAGATCAATTCAAGTGGCTCCTTTTGGAGTTAATTGTGAGAAACTATTTCTGAAAAGCTTTCCATCACCATTGGGATTGCGCAAAGATCATTGAGTACCCTCCAATTGGTTGGAGTTTGTTTGGTCAAGTGCAATTTTGCTATGAATTGATCCCCAGGGGACAGTCTGGTGATCAAGATAAAAGGAGGTCCTTTGGCCTCTGGTCAATATTAAATCCCCCATCCCTTCAAGGTTTGTCCAACCGTGGGTGTTGTTTGTGTGGCTCATTGCCCATCTGTCCGCTGTTGTATGAGGCCGCCCTTGCAGCTTTGCTTATCCTTCAAAAATTACTCACAATGGCTCCCACTTTTTTTTTGCAAACCCAGATGATTGCCGGCTACCTTAGGCTGAATAGTTTGTGATCATTGGTGCAAATCCTGGTGATTTATTTTTTATCCTTCTTGTTACTAGGGCAGATGCTGACCCATTCTGTTGTTGTCAAAAATAATTGATAGGTTTGGGGCTCTGCTATGCCTCCCTTCCCAAAGCTGTTAGCTACTCTCTTGTTACCTCCGCCATCAGCTGAGGATCATCCTTGTTGTCACTTTGGTGAGTGCCTTGCCTCCTTTTTTTTTTTGCTAGGGAAGATGCTGACCCTTTCCGTTGTTTTCAAAACCTCCAAAGGTGAACTTTCCAAAGCCAGTGCTACGCTGTCCTCTCAATTTTTGTTGCGCCATTTAAAAGGTCATTAATTTTCAGGTCTTTTTTAGGCTTTTTTTTAGGTTTATATATATTTCCTATCATGATGAGATATATATATATATATATTTGTACATATGTAAAATTAAATAAATATTTTGGTATTATAATTATATAAATGCCTATGTTGGTATTATATGAATGGGTAATGTAAAATTGAAAGCTACAGAGCTGTGTAAATGGCTCTGTACACGGCTATTTGAGCCGTGTACACAGATCAATGGGCCTTGTGGCACCCTACACAAATCATATGAGCCGTGTGGTATGCTACACAGCTCAAATGGGCCTTGTGGAATGCTTCACATCTCAAATGAGATGTGTGGCATGCTAAACATCCCATTTGAGTTTTACAGCACGCTAAACAACTAAAATCAAGTTGTGCAGCCTCCACTAAATCATGAATGATGAATAATAAATAATAAATAATAAATAATAATAAATAATAAAAAATAAATAATAAATAATAAATAATAAATAATAAATAATAAATAATAAATAATAAATAATAAATAATAAATAATAAATAATAAATAATAAATAATAAATAATAAATAATAAATAATAAATAATAAATAATAAATAATAAATAATAAATAATAAATAATAAATAATAAATAATCAATAATAAATAATAGATAATAAATAATAAGTAATAAATAATAAATAATAAATAATAAATAATAAATAATAAATAATAAATAATAAATAATAAATAATAAATAATAAATAATAAATAATAAATAATAAATAATAAATAATAAATAATAAATAATAAATAATAAATAATAAATAATAAATAATAAATAATAAATAATAAATAATAAATAATAAATAATAAATAATAAATAATAAATAATAAATAATAAATAATAAATAATAAATAATAAATAATAAATAATAAATAATAAATAATAAATAATAAATAATAAATAATAAATAATAAATAATAAATAATAAATAATAAATAATAAATAATAAATAATAAATAATAAATAATAAATAATAAATAATAAATAATAAATAATAAATAATAAATAATAAATAATAAATAATAAATAATAAATAATAAATAATAAATAATAAATAATAAATAATAAATAATAAATAATAAATAATAAATAATAAATAATAAATAATAAATAATAAATAATAAATAATAAATAATAAATAATAAATAATAAATAATAAATAATAAATAATAAATAATAAATAATAAATAATAAATAATAAATAATAAATAATAAATAATAAATAATAAATAATAAATAATAAATAATAAATAATAAATAATAAATAATAAATAATAAATAATAAATAATAAATAATAAATAATAAATAATAAATAATAAATAATAAATAATAAATAATAAATAATAAATAATAAATAATAAATAATAAATAATAAATAATAAATAATAAATAATAAATAATAAATAATAAATAATAAATAATAAATAATAAATAATAAATAATAAATAATAAATAATAAATAATAAATAATAAATAATAAATAATAAATAATAAATAATAAATAATAAATAATAAATAATAAATAATAAATAATAAATAATAAATAATAAATATTAAATATTAAATATTAAATAATAAATATTAAATAATAAATATTAAATAATAAATATTAAATAATAAATAATAAATAACAAATAATAAATAATAAATAATAAATAATAAACAATAAATAATAAATAATAAATAATAAATAATAAATAATAAATAATAAATAATAAATAATAAATAATAAATAATAAATAATAAATAATAAATAATAAATAATAAGCAATAAATAATAAATAAATAATAAATAATAAATAATAAATAATAAATAATAAATAATAAATAATAAATAATAAATAATAAATAATAAATAATAAATAATAAATAATAAATAATAAATAATAAATAATAAATAATAAATAATAAATAATAAATAATAAATAATAAATAATAAATAATAAATAATAAATAATAAATAATAAATAATAAATAATAAATAATAAATAATAAATAATAAATAATAAATAATAAATAATAAATAATAAATAATAAATAATAAATAATAAATAATAAATAATAAATAATAAATAATAAATAATAAATAATAAATAATAAATAATAAATAATAAATAATAAATAATAAATAATAAATAATAAATAATAAATAATAAATAATAAATAATAAATAATAAATAATAAATAATAAATAATAAATAATAAATAATAAATAATAAATAATAAATAATAATTAATAATTAATAATTAATAAATAATAAATAATAAATAATAAATAATAAATAATAAATAATAAATAATAAATAATAAATAATAAATAATAAATAATAAATAATAAATAATAAATAATAAATAATAAATAATAAATAATAAATAATAAATAATAAATAATAAATAATAAATAATAAATAATAAATAATAAATAATAAATAATAAATAATAAATAATAAATAATAAATAATAAATAATAAATAATAAATAAATAATAAATAATAAATAATAAATAATAAATAATAAATAATAAATAATAAATAATAAATAATAAATAATAAATAATAAATAATAAATAATAAATAATAAATAATAAATAATAAATAATAAATAATAAATAATAAATAATAAATAATAAATAATAAATAATAAATGATAAATGATAAATGATAAATGGTAAATAATAAATAATAAATAATAAATAATAAATAATGATAAATAACAAATAATAAATTATATATAATAAATAATGAATAATAGGGTGATGTTAAATTCACAGCTTCAACCATGTGGGAGTCGTGTAGGGCCCTACACATCTCAAATGAGCCATGGGGGCCCAAAGACGACTACAAAGGGCTGTTTCAAACAAACGCAACCCCCGGGGGGGTTGTGCAGGAGCTGTGTAACCCCCATAAACTGCTCAAATTGGCTGTGTTTGGGGGTTCACAAACCCCTGGAAGCCCTGCCAGAACTTTGGGCACCCCCTGGACCATAGTTGGGTTCTGTTAACCCAAATTTGGGATCAAGGCATACTTTGTGGGACTGTTGTTCCGCACCTAGGGATCCAAAAGAGACATCAAAGCAAAACCCAAGTGAATTCAAAGTGAATAATCATAAATGATATAAAAATCTGCAAACAATTCTTTCTCAACTTGAAAGGGAGAAAACTTCATTTGATCAATTGAATTTTTGATTGAATACTGAAGTATACCATTGCATTTTTTTGCATGGGAACGGTTTCAAGTCCTCCTTCTTTCAACATGGCTGCGTGGTGTGGTGGTCTTTTATAAACACAAGTTGGAATTGGCTGCGCGCTGCAAGCTCAGCATTAGTGGAGGGCTCAGCAGATGAAGAACGCTCAGCAATGGGTGTGGCTTTGCCGCAGCAAGTTGCCCTGCAGTGTCAGCAGCAGTTAAATCTGGCTCAGCATCTGCAGACACAGGGTGGATTGGATTGGAATGGATTGGAGGGATTGCGCATGGATTGCACATTGCCACATGCGTTTTGGATTGCGTGGATATATCTGGGATATCTGGAATGGAGTGTTGGGCAGATACAGACATGCGCAGGGGGCTCCAAGTTGGGAGCAGTGCAAGGCTGCGTCATGAGAAGGACAAACCGGGTGGATTTAATTGCAGGCAGGCAATACGGACGGATATGGGATATGGGTTTTGGATTATGGGATGGGAAGGATAGGGTTGAGGCTAGGGTTCTGTGCTTAGGGGTTGTATTTCATTATTCTTGCTTGTTTCTTGTTGTACTTAGGTTAGGGTTGAGGGGGAGGTTACTTAAGCTGCACCTTCAACCCAGTTGGAGGAGGATCCTTGGATCATGGAGCACCACTGGGTTTTTCATAGGTTTTTGAAGGATCATTATTCTCAATTCTCTATCTCTCAGTCAAAGGGTGAACGGTTGCACTCAGGGTTTACAGATGCAAAGGATCAATAACTTCTGAACTTGGGAACAATTAAAGGAGAAGTTCTCTTCTGGATTTCACAGTGGAAGTTCTACATTGATAGTTCCATCAACAAATCTTTGGAAAAGGAAAAAAGGATTTGGGTAATGAAACATTGGAAGCCCCAATTGCATCCTGATCAAAGGTGACAATTGAGGAACAAAATGATTCAAAAATGGACATGACCGCTGGTGGTGAGTAAAATTTGATTTTACTGGTCTTTGCCATATTTAATTTGATGTAACTGATGGATTCATGTAACTATGAAACTATGACTTAACCAATTAATTTTTACTAGATCCCCTTGACCCACCTTCCTTGAGTGCTTTTCTTACTAGGGAAGAGGCACAAAACTATTGTAAAACATGGGCAATGAAGCATGGTTACGCTTTAACATTTTTCAAACTCAAAGTGTGACCAATATGTTAATTTAGCCTGTAATAGACATGGTTCCTATTCAGGAAGTCTTCTTACCAAATGGTCTAGAAAACTCACACAAGGAAGGTTGGGTGCAAGTTTTTCATCCATGCAAGTAAAGAAAATGCAGACCACTTGTGGCGCCTCTCCTACAAAGCAACCAAACATAACCATCAACCATCCAAAAATCACTCTGTGCATCCTCAACTGAGGAGAATATTGGGGGTGGCCTTAGAAAATCTAGTAGAAGGCATGAATGATGGGCTCAATACATTACAACTGAAGATTAAATTGAGAAAGATTGATTGGCAGGATTATGTTGATGAATGAGCAATCTATAACACTTAGCAGAAGGTAACACTTGCAGAACTAAAGGGAAAAAAAGGTTATGGAGGTACTCTATAAACAGCTTGAAGAAATAATTTGGATGCACCGGTCAAAATTCAGTTGAGAGGGTAACTTGGAGGTCCTGTACTTAGCACATGCAGAGGTAGTAAAGCTTTCAAAACAATTCCATCATATTGCTATGTTGGACTGTACTAATAAAACAAATAAGTACAAAAACCCACCATTGCATGTTGTAGGAATGACAGCCAATCGGAAAACTTTCACAAAAGATCTTGTTTTTGACAAAAGAAACGTTTGAGTTCTACATTTAGTCTGTAAATGCATCAAAGGAGTTGGATTATGATCCTGAGAGACTTCCAAAAGTCTTTGTGACGGACCGTGAAAATGCTCTGATTTGTGCAATTGAAACTAGTTTCCCAGAGTCATCAAGCCAATTTTTCACTTGGAACTTGTCTAAGAACATACAAGCAAACTGCAAAGTGCACTTTGTTAATGACGTTGAAGGATGGAAAAGATTTATGATTCTGTGGGCAAAGTATGGGGCCTCAAAGACCAAGGAGGAGGTGGAGGTGAATGATGCGGAAATCAAAGTAGGTCCAAATCACTTCTTCTCATTCTTCTTAGTTTTGGGTTCTGACCTTTTGACTTGTATAGTGTTTCTTGAAAGACTATGAGGATGTTCTTGAGTATATGGAAAAAAACATTTTCCCTATCAAAGAGACGTTTGTAAAAGCCTGGACTTGTATAACCCCAGATTTTGGAAACAAAACAAAATCTTGGGTTGAAGGGACACATGCAACTCTCACATGATTCCTTGCAAACTCTTTGGGAAACCTGTTGGATGTTTTGAAAAGCCTTGAAAGAACAGATTCAAATCAAATCAAATTTTTTCATGTGTCACTTTATAACTCTTGAATTAAGTTAGGGACAGTTCTTCACCCTGAACTGTTACCATTGGGTTACAAATTGTCTTTAGAGGCAATCAATCTTGTTAGGGAACAATTAAAGAAGTCCAAATTTGATCATGATGGCAAAGTCTTCATCAAGTCATATTTCAAGACTATAGGTTTGCCCTTTTCCCACCAAATAGGTGACCATCTAGCATTCAGAGGATCTGCGGAACCTGAATATGTTCATCCTCAGTGGAGGTTGGACTATTAAACTTGCAGGTCTAGTTCTGTAAGTTGTCTTACTTGGATTTTTCAAGTTTGATTGTTCAGTTTACTATTTCATTAATGCTTTTTCATTAACTAATTCACTAATGGTTGATCCATTTGAATTTTTTCAGTGCAATGTTGATCAAATGCTAAGCATTACTCAGTTGAGTGAAAAAGTCAATGCAATGATCTTGGAATCTCCAGATCATGGGGAAAGCAGGATGTTTAAGTATATCACTCAGAAGATTAAGAAATATCAATCCAAGCCAAGAATTGAACCTAAAGTCTTAAAATCAAGTAGGGGAAGGCCAAAATTGACAGATATGAGGCAAGAACCATCTTTGTTTGAGCTTGTTGACAAAAAACTCAAGGGGGAAAAAAGAACTAGAATTGCTCCAAACAAGAAAAGACAAAAGATTGGAAGTCTTTTCTTTGTTGATATGTTCATTTTTTGGGTTTAATGAACTTAGTTACTAACTAATGATGAATTTTCAGTCGAAGTTGGAAGAATCTGAATCTGAATTTCATATTTCAGAGGAAGAGACTGAAAGTGAATTGGAATCACTTAATTGGGAATCAGAATCCTCTTCAGAGGAAGAGAACATGTGTCAGCTCTGTGATACCAGGAACCTTTCAGTCCTTTAGCTACAGAGAGTGATAAAAGTACTGGAATAATAATAATTATTATTATTCAAAAAATAAACGCTTAGAGGCTCATATAAATAATATAATAAGAGCAGTTGAAAGGTTTAATTGGTTTGGTAATAAAAGTTTGTCAATATGTATATAAAAGAGGGGCCACAGTATTATACTACTGGGGATCTTTGCAGACAAGCAACCTCTCTTCAAGGGGCCTCCTGAGGCAGTGTAAGAACCTTGGAATGAAGATGGGTGCCTTCAAAAGGTCTTATTCCACTAATGGCCAGGCATAACAGCACAATGGACGGGAAAGGAAGGGAAAAACTCACTCAGAGCACTTCACCACGAAAATCCTGCAATAATAGGAAGGGTTTCAGAGCAGATGGGGTGGATTGCCTGACTAAACATCAAGGGTTGGTTGTTTTTAAGAAATAAATAATAATACTACAGACTTGGTCATAAATCACTTGCTTAGACTCTTCATAAGCACTTCACTAACAATGACACGGTGTCTGATTGATAATAATAATTCTTGGTAAACTCATTCTGGAATAATGGATCCCAAGAGGTCTGTAAAAATACCTTTTTGAGGTGATTTTGAGCTTCTCAGGGCACGTGGAGAGGGTTCTGCTCGTGCGCTGAGGCTGGAAAGCCAGTCAGAGCACCATTAGCACCTCCAATTGCTGCTGTCAATCAGCTGACCTTAGATCTGCTGGATTTATGTACTATTTTAGCAACAGGATCTGTTGATCTGTTATGGCTTAAATTTGATCATTCTGTACTCATCCTTAATTTTTACTATTGGTATTGATTAAAAGCGGGTATTTGTGGATGTTTACTGATTTTGAATCATCTGCTGATCACGTAGATAATTTTTAATAATTTTTATGAACAATCCTTGTAGTGTTTCTTGGTCTTCAAAGATGAGAGTCAGTGATTTACATGGTAATCCTTGATCTTTGATTTATTATTAAAAAATTTTCTAAAATTAATTTTTATTAATTTTATTTAAGTTTTGATCTTTTTTGACTGTTACTCATGCATATGTCAACTTGTTACATATGCTAGGCAACTCTAACTAGGTTGTAGCTCTTTGCAGCGGTACCTGGTTGTCAAATTGTTCATATTGGATCCAGATGTTGGGATCAGTCAGTACAGATGTGCGCGGGGTAGGATCCGCTGCGTGCGTGCAAGAATTAGCTGCGCGTGGTTCTCTAGTATGCGGGAATCTGCTACTGCAAGTACATAGGGATATGTAATGATGCAGGGCTGCGCGCGGGAATTGTGACATGACACATTTGGGCCTGTAACTCCTAGAATATACACAAACCCTCAATTCAGAGTCATATTTAGGTGTAAACCCTATACATGACAACACGTGTGAAATGTTAGAATGGCAAAAAGGTGCCATACTGGTGTTGTAATTTTTAGTACTTTTCTTTTTAATTATTTTAAAAATATAAGGACTTGGATTTGAAGGGTGGGTTCAGTGAGTGACCCTACCTATTTTTGGGTGAGAAATCCATTTCTATAATAACATCTATGGATTTCTCACTCCTTCTTTTGTTAATTGAGATATTCTTATTTTTCATAGTTTTGTGTTGCTATGACAGTATTTATAGATTCCTCACTCCTTGTTTTTTTAATTTAGGTATTCTTATTTCTATAGTTTTCTGTTGTTCTGACAGGTTCCTCTGTACATAGTAGCAAGCTTAAATTCCCCCACTCCAAGATATGTCTATATCTGAAAAAAAGTTTTGGGTCAATGCCTCCTGCTGGCTCTGTAGCTCCTTAGGTGTATGGGTCCGTCAGGGATATTATGTTCAGGCAACCATTCATCTTTATCAGCTGATTCTCCCTTGTATCTAACTAGGTAGAGTCTGAAATCTTCTCCATTGATTCTTTCTTTTTTATCTTTAAGTATCTTGCTAATTTTTCCTTTTTCCTTTTCAGGCTCTTCTGCAACAGGTATTTCAAGTGAAGGAATATGTTCTTCATTCCTTAGGTGGTAGTTTTTGATGAGAATTACTGGGAAGACTGGATGTTTTCTAGAAAGCTCATCACTAAGGATTACTTCCACAGCATTTTTACCATGAAGTTTATTTATGGTGAAAGGTCCAAAAAAAGCTGGTCTAACCTTTCTATTTCCAGCTAAGTTGGTGAAGTTGGTGGTAGAGATCAAGAATTGGTCACCAATCTCGAAATTAGGATCCTTATGGGTTTTATCCCGCCTTTGTTGGTTATACTCCACAGCATCTTTGACACTCTTGACAGAATTTTTATTGGCTACATCTATCATGTTTATGAAATCAAGTGATATAGGGTGGATATTTTTTAACTGGTGATTAAGGTTATCCTTGGTTAATTAAGGAATCCATCCTCTTTCCAGTATGTAGGGTGCTTCCTTAGTGGTAGAGTGCTTGCTACTGTTGAAGGCCATCTCTAGTTCAGGTAAAAGGCTAACCCAATTGTGGCAATAACAATCAGAATTCTTTTATTCTAGTCCAAAGCCAAAGAATCTCCTGAGAATGTCTTCCAGGGTCTGAATCATTCTTTCAGCTAAGCCATCTGTCTGAGGGTGATAGGATGTAGAGAAAGCTAAGGTGGTTCCCAGCATATCATGAAGATATCTCCAGAACTCAGAGGTGCATTTAGGATCTTTGTCACTGATAATAATCTTGGGAACTCCAACATCAGCAATGAGTCTGTTCCAAAATCATAGGGCAACTTCCATAGCAGTGTTTGCCTTGTGATTAGGTAGAAACTTTGATTTATTGGAGAACCTATCCACAATGACTAAGACGGAGTTGTAGGAATAGGCTCCTACTGGTGGTAGTCCATTTACAAAGTCCATTTTGATGATCTCCCGTCTCTTCTTGGGTTCAGCCATCCTTTGCAGTAGGCCAAACCTTTTCCCAGTGGTTCTGTTGGACTTCTGACAAGTTTCACAACTAGTAACATACTGGATAGTGGAGTTTCTCCAATTGATCCACCAAGCAGTTTGTTTAACCTTATCTGAGGTTCTATCAGCAAATAAATGATCAGATGAACAGTTATCATGGAATTCAGCCAGGACATGTTTGATATGGTCATCCTTAGTTAAGACTATAATGCCTATAGTATACTAGACCATCCCGTATGGTGAACCTTTGGGCTTTGTATGGTTTAAAGAGAGGTTCAGGTAGCTATTGATCAATTCAGATGGTGGAGAAGTACTTTAAATGATGGTGATCAGAGTTTTCATGCCAGAATTGTAAGATTCTTTGATTGAGTTGAACAAGGATTCATTCATTTCAAAAATGTGGATTCCCATTATAGGGGATTCATTGTTGAACATGTTAATGTTAAGGATAGGGAAGGTATCATTATCCTCTGAATCATAAGCAGGGTTACTTGGGTCATTGGGTAAAGTATTCCTGCTCAAACTATCAGCATTCAGGTGTTTAGTCCCAGCTTGATGAACTATGGTCATCTGACCTCTGTACTGTTGTATGGCTATCTTCCGCCTTAACATGTGCCTACTAGGGCTCTTCATGTTAATCAATGTCCTGACGGCATTTCAGTCAGTAATCAAAGTGAAATTGGTGCCTTCCAAGTAATAATGGAGTTTCTCTAGAGCCCATACTAAGGCAAGAAATTCCATTTGAATTGCACCATACCGTTTCTCAGTGTCTTTAATTTGTCTGGATATGAAGAGTATAGGCTTTTCCGCTGGTTTGTCATCCTCTATGTCTTCTTGGCGTACAGCAGCTCCTAGCCCGTCCTTTCTGGCATCTATGTAGAGCTTGAAAGGTTTAGAATAATCTGGCTGAATCAGTACTGGAGCTGAGGTCATTGCCATCTTGAGTTCCTCATAGTTCTTGACTCTGTCATGAGTCGTTTCAAACACAGTGGTGTTCTTGCAGATCTCATACAGACACTTGGTGAGAAGAGCAAACTTTGGTAAGTACTTCCTATAGTAGCTGCAGAAGCTAATAAAAGATAGGAGTTCAGTTTATTCTGAGGCATAGGCCTATTCATTACTGCTCCTATCTTGTTTTGGTCAGCAGCTAAGAGTTAGTCCAGAGACAATGTGTCCTAAGGCCTTGAGTTCTCCGTTGCCAAAGTTGCACTTTTTCATTGATACTTTTAATGCCACAGCAGAGATGGGTTTGAGGACTAGCCTTACTTTCTCCATGTAAGAATCCAAATGATCAGAGTAAATGATAAAATCATCAATGTATACCATCATCTATCCTTTTCTGATGAATAATCCTAGGACAATGTCCATCATCCTTTGAAAACAAGAAGGAGCATTTTTTATGAGAGAAAGATTGTTGAAAACCAGGACCTCTGGATTGATTTCAATAAAGAAATGATTGAGAAATGAAATGAAATGACCACATGAACAACCATAAACAACAGCAGTGATAGAATTGTTATTAAGATAAGAAGTCAAACCAACAGGAGCAAGTGATTCAGAGTGGTTGTTGAATCAGCACGTGCCAAGTATTCCCATAGCCTGAATGATAAGAGCGGACATTAGGCTGAAAGGTGTTCAGGTAAAGAGGAAGTCGTCTTGCGGTCTTATGAGTTACAGCTGGGGATCTGTGGATTGGGCATAATCAGTGTACTGTCTTGATTACTCGAAACACTTTGAATCAGTCTTTAAACGCTTGAGACGCTTCCAGGCTTGATTGATTCGTTGAGGAGATGTTTGACTGGTGAGAGTGAGGAATGAATAACAGAATGAGAAAAGGAATAGAATGTGTAGATTGTGTTTGTTCTTGATCGTTGATGTGGTCCGAACTGAGTTGAAGGATCATCACAAATTGAAGAAGAAAGAAAGAATGGTGCGCTTTGATCTGTTGGAGTCTAGCCAGGAATAGAGTCCCTATACCGGGACGCCATGAAGATGCGCTTCAGTCTCAAGTGGGAGTTCAAGGAGACAGTTTTTACAACAGCCCTCCTTGATTCAAAGCGTGAGAGATCTAAGTACTGACATGGTGAATGAGTAGCAGCATTGAAGTTTTTGTGGCTGCTTTGGTAAGACCGTCTACTACCATTTGATCTGTCTTGATGAGTTGAATTTTTATTGCTTTGCTGGATACATCTTCTCGAAGTCCTTTTGTCTTTAAGTCGATAAACTTAGTTTTGGAGTTGCTTCCAAAATTTTTAATTTTGTCATCCAAACCTTTGTTGTCGATCAAGTGAATGCTTGCAGTGATAGGTTTTCTCCAGAGTTCATGGATGAGATGATTAATCCACCGACACTCCAGTTGACCGTTGTTGAGAGCGTTGCATTCAGCTTCGGTCGATGAATATGTAATGTTTCTCTGGCGTCGGCTGGTCCAGTAGAGAGGTGATCCTCTGTAAAAGCAGATAAAGCCGGTCTGTGATGTCCTTGTGACAGGATCGTCAGCCCAGGTAGAATCGCTATAACATATGAGATTGTCCAAATCGTTCTTTTTGGAAATCAGAAGTTGTTGGTTTCTTGTACAACTGAGGTATTTCCATACCCTAAGGACCTCATTCCAGTGAGTGATTCCAGGCTTTTCAGAAAATCTTGCCAGGGATGATACAGCATAGCTAATATTGGGTCGGGAAAGTCCGGCGATGAAGTTAAGTTGTCCTATAGGTGATCTATAGGACACATCCAGTTTTTTGAATTCTTCCTTCTCTTCGTCGCTGGCAGGAACAAGATGGATTCCCGGTGTACAGGGAGTACTCATTGGCTTGCAGTTTGAGAGCTTCAGCTCGGCTAGGCCCCTTTCTATATGCATAGGAAGTGATAGCCGTATGCCGTCCGATGATTGCTCAACCTTCATTCCTAGCAAGGTGTTGGGTGAGTGTGCCAACGAGTCTTTGAATTTGTTCAGAAATTCATTTTTAAACTTTTGAACGTTTCCGACCACAAGTAAATCATTGACATGGACAAATATTGCTGACTTCTGGTCGGTTCCTAGGTAGAGACATGGGTCAGCTTCCAAGGGAGTGAAACCTTGATCCTGGATCCAACCGCTCAACATCTTGTACCAGTTTTTTGGTGCTTTTTTGAGTCCGTACAAGGATTTCTTGAGCTTGAGGATTGGAGTTTTTCTAGCTGAACCAATTAGTTGTTGGATGAATACTTCTTCATCAAGGGGTGCGTGTAAGAACGCTCCTTTGACGTCGAAATGTAGCATTTCTAGATTATGCTTGACCGCCAACAGCAAGACTGCCCTTAGTGAGGCAACCTTGCCCGTGGGTGCATAGGTTTCGAAGTAATCTATGCCATATCTTTGGTTAAATCCTTGCACACAAACTCTTGACTTGTACGTAGGTGCCTCGCCATGAGTGTTCTCTTTTATTTGGAATGCATAGGTTACATTGAGTAAGTTACTTGGTTTGGACCCTTCATAATCTTCCCACACTTTGAAGTCTTCACAGTTGTTCAATTCCTTGTGCAGTGACTTGGACCAAACGGGAGATAGAAGAGCTTCTTCAGGTGATTTGGGAACACATTCGGAGAAATAGCCATATCGTTCTGGAGGTCTTAGTTCCATGCGATTCCGAAGATTGCGCAATTTTGGAACCAATTCTTCTGCCACTTTGTCATTGACGTTGTCGTCTACTTCAGAATTTGAATTGTCGCATTCTTCTTTGATTGAAGGAATTCCTTCGATTGGGGATTTGGATGTGTCTTGAGGCATGATTGAAGGACGAGTTTGACTCATGGTAGGTTTGGTTTAATCCATTGGGTACTCGTCCAGCGTCGTTGTGGGGGATTTGGTGAATTTCACGTTTTTTCTTTCTATGATACTGCCGGTATTAGTTAGAACTTGGTAGGACAGAAGTTTAGGTGCATAACCAATGAGCCTTCCGGGTAATCCTTTTTCATTGAACTTTCTAGGTGATTGATTACCAAGGTCCAGAAAGTAAAGATTACTTCCGATGGGTTGAAGATAATCAATTGGTAGGGATTTTCCATGCATCAATTCCCATGGCGTAAAGCCTTCAGCATTGGGGATTTGATTCAGAGCAAGAGTGCAGCTTCGAATCACTTCATGCCAGTAGTGTTTTGGAAGCTTGGACAACACAAATGTCGCTCTAACAGATTCGGCTACGGTTCGATTTGCTCTTTCAGCCCTTCCGTTGTGTTGTGGATGATATGGTTCGGATATTAATCTGCGTATTCCCTTTTCTTTGAAGAATTTGGTGAGATCATTGTTTATGAATTCGCCGCCACCGTCGCAACAGAATTCTGAGGGAAAATAGTTGAGTCGGTTGAATTTGTTGGAGAGTATAATGTTGAATATTCCTCAAGTGTCTTCCACCTATCCTCTCTTATTGCGCCTCTGCGCAGAGTTCCTCACTACCATTATTTCTGACCGCACAACTGCGCCCCTGGGCGCGGATGCGCACTGAACCTACGACAGACACCCCGATGCAACTTTCTCGTACATCTCGGACGGAGGGAGTCTCCGGATCTTCTCAAGTCTCTGAAATCCTCCTCTTTCTTCTTTGATCTCACCTTTCTATGTCTCTCCCGCCTATCTTTCCCTTCTATTTCTATTCTCATTCTTCTCTCTCTTCCAATCCTCTCGACGATAATCCTCCCTCCACCAAGTAAATGCCTCAGACCGAATTCGCCAATCTCTGACCGGTAAGATGACAACTTCCATAACAAACTCTATTGAAGTCAATCTAACTTGATAATCCAAACAGTTCTTCTCCAGCACCTTGGATTCCTTGTTTCTATTTCTTCTTCCCTTCTCAATTGTCTCATCGCCTACAGATCTCCTCTAAACTCGAAGCTGTCACCTTGAATACATTCTCTGATCTACGCTGTAGGACTCTTCATTTCCTTCTTCACGCTTTCTATCTCTCTCTTAAGATTCTGTCTGATATATTTCTTCCTGTCCATTCCTGATCTCTCAGCCCAAGCTGGTTATAGTTCTCAAGAAATTTATCTACAACTTATTACGGTTAAAAGCCGAAGGACCCTCCTACAAATTGAACAAACCAAACCATGAACGAACCAGCCGGAGCGAACGACTACTTCCATCAAGTTGCCCTCAAGGCATCGGTCGACGCCATACCACATTTGAATGAAGAGAACTATTCAATCTGGCGAGACAAGATGTTAATGTTGTTCGATCTCAAAGATATCAAGGACGCTATCACTCGAAATTCGGGCCCTCTGTCGTCAAAACAAGATCGAGAAATCAGAGCGATACTACTATCCAAGCTCGACAGTACCACCCATGCAAATGTAGTTAATTCCACCAACATTTCCTCCTCTAAACTCTTATGGGCCGAAATTACGAGAAGATTTGCATCCTCAGAAACAGCTAACCAAGCAAGAGTCTTCAATCACTTCCTCCACTCCATCTTCCGCGAAAATGCTATCAAAAGCTTCATCACCAAAATGAGAAAAGCCATCACGAGAATGATGGACGTTGGGATCGAGCTACCCAACGATATCTTGGCATACCTGTTACTATTCAAGTTTCCACCTACATTGGAAAACCTCAAGCAACAAATTATGCACATAGAGAAGAATCTAACGATGGACGTTGTTTTCAATCACCTCATCCAATACCACAACGAGAGAAAGGCACAGTCCAATCCAAATAAGTCATCTACTGATGTCTCATTAGTCTCAACTAAGACGAGGAGCTACAAGGACAAGAAGAAAGCTAAGATGAGATGCCGTGAAGGATATCACAATCCCAACGCCCCTCTTGCGGAGAGTTCATGCTTCCATCTACACCCCGAGACTGCACCTGAGTGGTGGATCGAACAACAAAACAAGTGGAAAAACAAGAACAAGAAGAATCCGACAATCAACTACCACGCCTTGCTGACTCTATGGATTAATTCAGATAATAACCCTAATTTGCTCTTAGACTCAGGAGCTAACGTACATATTTTTAATGATCTGAAGTTCTTCTCCTCCATAGAAATACAAGAGGATCCTGAGGAAATCAAGACCGGAAAACTAGAAGCTAATCTCAAAATACAAGGGATTGGCTCGGTCAAACTTGAATGGAACGATTCCGTGATCACGCTTGAAGATTGCGCCTACGTACCCGACATAGTTGTCAAGCTGATCAGTCCTGGACTCTTCGCGAAGAAGGGATGTAATCTCACTCAAACCCGAAATACATTCAAGGTAACCAGAGAGGACCAAATTGTACTGAAAGGATCAATAAGAGATAATCTCTTTGTCATTGAAAAACCATGCTCGACTGGCCAAAATAACACAGTGAACTTCGCCAGTCAAATCTCTCAACCATATACTCTATCCGAATTGCACAAGATGTACGGTCACGCGTCTGTCTCCACTCTTAAACCTCTCTTAAAAGACCGCTTCTTAAATGACAAAATCCAGGCCTTTCAATGTGATAACTGCATCAAGAGCAAAATTACTAGATCTCCTTTTTCAAACACCTCCACTCCTGCTAGTAAGCCATTAGAACGAATCCATCTTGACTTAGTCGGTCCAATCACCCCTCAGTCGAGGGCCGGCCACCACTACTTGCTCAATCTGGTTGACAACTATACCGGCTACCTCGCATCTTTTCCTCTAACTTCCAAAGACCAAACATCTGAAACAATCATCAATCTTCTAGAAACCGAATATAAGCGTTTGAATTACTACCCCACCGAGATCTACTCGGACAAAGGAACTGAATTCTGCAATTCTACGTTAAAAGACTTTGCAAAAAGGAAATTTATCAAACTCCGCACCTCCGAGCCATATCACCCACAACACAACGGACGAGTTGAAAGAGCCAATAGGACGATCATTGAATCTGCCCGGTCCACTTTCTCCTCTTCCCGCCTTGCTAAAAACTATTGGCACGTAGTGACACGCAGCTGCTGTTTCATGTTAAATCAAATCCCTCGAGAAGGTAACCAATCGTCTCCCTGGGAACTCATGTTTGGTAAGACTCTCCCAGCTAATTACTTACAACCCGTAGGTTCCTCCGTGATCTACCTGGCCAATCGTCTTCAGAAAGGAAGAAAATTTGATGAAAAAGGTCTAGAAGGAGTCCTCATTGGATTCAACCCCATCTTCCATTCCTACTTGGTCCTAACCACGCTTGGAACCGTTGTGGAAAGCAAGCACGTTAAGTTCCTCAAGAATCAGCTCAACGACTTTCCTTTCTACAAACCACAAGGCTCTGACATCTTCTCTCAACCTGATTCAAATGAATAGGGAACTGACTTCTCAACCAATGAAAAACAATACCTAATTAGAGAGTCTGCCCCTGAACACTCTGACTCGGACTTGGATCGAGAAGACATTCTCCCATCCTCTCCGGAATCTCCACCTCCTCCTTCACATCCTGAACTCGAACAACCTCGTCATTGGCCCAACCTCCGTCCGCGACACGAACTCCAAAAACCTCAAAGATACGGCTTCCACCACTACTACGAACCTCCATCTTATAAAGCCGCCAGGAAATGCCCTGAGTGGCCTAGGTGGAAAACAGCCTCCGAAGAAGAACTCAAATCAATTGAAATGCAAGAAGTTTGGGAAGAATATTACGGGGAACCAGACAACATACTAAACACGACTTGGGTATTCAAGGTTAAAGAAAACTGCCACGGAGAACCCGTCAAATATAAAGCGCGCCTGTGCGTGCAAGGATTCGATCAGGTTCAAGGCGTAGATTTTGAAGAGACTTGGGCTCCAACAGGGAAGCTCGGATCCCTTCGTCTTGCTCTAATCTACGGCTTGAAAAATCAAATGACCTTTACTCAATTCGATGTAAAGGGAGCTTTTCTCCACGCTTCTCTGAATGAAACGGTAATAATCAGAACTCCCGAAGGATCAAACCGAAAATCTCCTTATCTCAAATTAAAAAAATCGCTCTATGGGCTACGTCAATCACCTAAAAATTGGTACGACACACTTACCGCTTGGATCAAGTCCCAAGGTTTCTGCGAATCCGCCAGCGACCCCTGTTTATATCTCAACTCTAAATCGGAGGAAGTCCTTTACTTCCACGTTGATGATCTAATTCTGGTAGGAAGGTCTGACTCATTTGCAGTCAATTTCTTAGAAAGATTCTCAAACTCTTCTTGTCACTCACCAAATACAATCCTCGGAATGTTAATGCAACTCGACAGGGATAGTATATTCCTAAGCCAACCAAAACATATCAAGAGAGGTCTTGAAGAACTGGGTCTCACCGACTGCAAAAACATCAATACGCCTCTCACTCAAAACTTTCATCTCGAATCGGCCTCAGATGAAGATCACGCGCAGTTCAGTCAACTGAATATCAACTACCAATCTGCGATCGGATTGCTGAATCATTTGTCCCAATATACTCGCCCGGACATTTCCTTTGCTGTCTCCAGTCTTGCAAGATTTAATGCAAAGCCAGGCCTCAGTCACTGGAAGGAAGTACGGAAAGTATGGAAGTACCTCAAGACCACGGAGGACTTCAAATTGACTCTTAAGTACGACTCAACCAAGGAATCTATCTCAAGCTACAGTGATGCAACATGGGGAGATGACCCTATTTCTCGTAAGTCCCAAACTGGATACATAGTCTTACACTACGGTAGTCCGGTCCTTTGGAACTCCTCGAGGCAACAAAACGTCACATATTCCTCCACTGAGTCTGAACTCAATGCCCTACTTGATTGCTACCTCGAATTGAAGTGGATCACCCATCTTGTTGAAGAAATACACGGCTCTACTTCCAACAAACCAACGATGTACATAGATAATAAAGGTTTAGATGATAAAATAAAGAAATTTGGATCACACTCCAAGTCACGACACATCGACATCAAAACTAAAGGCCTGCGGGAAGATTTTTCTCTTGCCAAGTTCGACTTACATCTTGTTCCCACCGCCAAAATGATAGCAGATTCTCTAACTAAAGCCACCTCCGTGGGGGCCCTTCATCTTCTTCAACAAGTCATCTTCCCCGATCAACCCAGTCAATCCTAAGCCGACGCCACCTTACCAGTCACGAGGGGTGTTGAATATTCCTCAAGTGTCTTCCACCTATCCTCTCTTATTGCGCCTCCGCGCAGAGTTCCTCACTACCATTATTTCTGACCGCGCAACCGCGCCCCTGGGCGCGGATGCGCACTGAACCTACGACGGACACCCCGATGCAACTTTCTCGTACATCTTGGACGGAGGGAGTCTCCGGATCTTCTCAAGTCTCTGAAATCCTCCTCTTTCTTCTTTGATCTCACCTTTCTATGTCTCTCCCGCCTATCTTTCCCTTCTATTTCTATTCTCATTCTTCTCTCTCTTCCAATCCTCTCGACAATCATCCTCCCTCCACCAAGTAAATGCCTCAGACCGAATTCGCCAATCTCTGACCGGTAAGATGACAACTTCCATAACAAACTCTATTGAAGTCAATCTAACTTGATAATCCAAACAGTTCTTCTCCAGCACCTTGGATTCCTTGTTTCTATTTCTTCTTCCCTTCTCAATTGTCTCATCGCCTACAGATCTCCTCTAAACTCGAAGCTGTCACCTTGAATACATTCTCTGATCTACGCTGTAGGACTCTTCATTTCCTTCTTCACGCTTTCTATCTCTCTCTTAAGATTCTGTCTGATATATTTCTTCCTGTCCATTCCTGATCTCTCAGCCCAAGCTGGTTATAGTTCTCAAGAAATTTATCTACAACTTATTATATAAATTTTATCGTCTCGGCAGCATCACTCTTGTTTCTTAGAGGGATTGAGATGATATACCCACTGAAGTTATCCACCATTGTTAACGAATATCAAAATCCACCCTTTGATATCGGAGTGATTGGGCCAATGAGGTCCGCGTGGAGACGTTGGAATACTTTCTCAGCCTTGGATGAGGACCCTTTGAAGCTAGCTTGAGTGATCTTGCTTGAATCACAGCTGGAACACAAAAAAATCGTTTTTTATGTTCCCAGGGATGGATTTCCCAAGGAACCGTTCCATCCTAGCGATTCCGGCGTGCCCAAGCTTAAGGTGGAGTTTGTTGATATTCTCCAGCTTGGTATTAATTGAGCCATGAAAGCTTTGATTTGAGGTTACCTCGACGTGCAGAAGGTTGTTGACAATCTTCCCTTGTAGAATCGTTGACTGATTGGTAACGAGTTTGAAGGTAGGTGGATTTTCTTGAACGTTTACAACTAGCTTAGCTCCCTTTTTGAGAAATGCTCCCATTGAGAGCAAATTCACACAGGCGTCCGGTTTCCAGGCGGCATTTAGAAGCTCAATAGTTCCGGTGGGGGTTTGGACAGTTCCCATTCCTCTTCCTTTGATTTCAAGCGATGCGCCGGGTTTTCCAGTCTTTATCACATTAGATCCGTCCTCAATACTCATTCCCTTGAACCACTCTTTATTTGTCAGAATGTGAACTGAGCATCCTGAGTCCAAAATGAAGGGCTTTGAATCCATCAAAAAGATGTTGGAGAAGCAGAAGTAGAACAAAAAGAAATTCGAGACTTCATCCTTTTTCTTATTTTCCGGTTTACAAGACTTGAATCCTTTCGGTCAAAGCTCAGGGAATTCAATGCAGCATTTTTCGCGTGGGTGATTCTGAAATTCTGGATTGTGAACCCCATTCTCGCATCTTGGATAGCTTGAATAAAGATTCATGTCTACTTTGGAAGTTGAAGCGCCTTCTTTGACTTTTGCGTCTATCTTGTTCTTGTGCTGTACTAAGTGATCCAAGACTCTTTCAATGGTGATCTCTTTTTCGCCATGCATAATTTGAGAGGCAATTCTTTTGAGGGTAGATGGGAATTTGAAGAGTATAAGGTAAGCGAGAATGTCTGAGGGCAGTTTGATACCTACTTCTGAAAGTTTGTTGAGGTGAAGACGTACATTTGTGACGAATTTGTCAATATTGTCTTTGCTGAAGGGAAGATAAAGGAATGAGTTGAAGATTCTTGCTTGATTCGCTGATTGGGACGAGGCAAAATAACTATTTGTTGAAATCCATATTTCTTTGGCATTACGAACATTTCTGGCATTTATGATATTGGTGTGAGTGGCTGGTTCTAGCTTGGCTAACAGAAAAGGGGCCATGTCCTTGTTGATTTCGGGATCTAGCTGCACGTCGTTGCTTTTGCTTTCCATTATGTGAAGGATACCTCTGAGATCGAATAGACTTTCCATTTTAACCTTCCATATTGAGTAGTTATCCTCGTTTAGGAGCGGTGTCGATTCAACAAGTGTTTTCAGCGTAATAGTTCGCATCGTGCTATCGCCCCCAGGTCCAGGTTTTGATTGGTGATCGGTCATCTTGTAGAGCTTTTGGCTTTTAACCGTGAGAGAAAGATTGTTGAAAACCAGGACCTCTGGATTTATTTCAATAAAGAAATGATTGAGAAATGAAATGAAATGACAACATGAACAACCATAAACAACAGAAGTGATAGAATTGTTATTAAGATAAGAAGTCAAACCAACAGGAGCAAGTGATTCAGAGTGGTTGTTGAATCAGCACGTGCCAAGTATTCCCATAGCCTGAATGATAAGAGCGGACATTAGGCTGAAAGGTGTTCAGGTAAATAGGAAGTAGTCTTACGGTCTTATGAGTTACAGCTGGGGATCTGTGGATTGGGCATAATCAGTGTACTGTCTTGATTACTCGAAACACTTTGAATCAGTCTTTACACGCTTGAGACGCTTCCAGGCTTGATTGAGTCGTTGAGGAGATGTTTGACTGGTGAGAGTGAGGAATGAATAACAGAATGAGAAAAGGAATAGAATGTGTAGATTGTGTTTGTTCTTGATTGTTGATGTGGTCCGAACTGAGTTGAAGGATCATCACAAATTGAAGAAGAAAGAAAGAATGGTGCGCTTTAATCTGTTGGAGTCTAGCCAGGAATAGAGTCCCTATACCCGGACGCCATGAAGATGCGCTTCAGTCTCAAGTGGGAGTTCGAGGAGACAGTTTTTACAACATTTTATACCAAAAGGCATCCTAAGATACTCATAAATTCCCAAAAACAGATAATTCTCACAAATTTCCAGCTATCAGGGCTGATAGGTATTTGGTGAAAACCTTTCAGCATGTCCATGGTAGTCATGTACTTAGCTTTTGACAGGTTAGGCAGAGCATTTTCAATCCTTGGAATTGGAAAATAATCAGCTTGGGTGTAGTTGTTCAGCATTCTGAAATCTCCAACCATCCTTGACTTATCTTTATTCCAAGCTAAAATTACTGGGGTAGTGATATCCACTTGTTCATTTTGTCCTACTTTCCTCAAGACTTGTAAGTCAAACAACTCTTGAATATGAGTTTCCAGAGCAGCTTTAGATTTTGGACTAGAAGGGTAAGCAGGTATCCTGAGGTTAGGTGGGTAAGGAGGCTTAATGGTCAGAGTTAGGATCATATCATGTCCTTTGATGTTACCAATGGGGTGATCCTGGGTACAGAAAGCATTCTGATTTTCAAAGCATACTTGTAGGATTTCCCGTTTCTTGTCTTCATTGATCTGGGAATTCAAAGATCCTTGAGAGTAGTATTCCTGATTGAAACTATCTAAGTTTTTCTCATAAGTTTAATCAGAAGTTTGAGCATTGAAATGGCATATTTGTAACTTTGTGTTCCAGTCTCCACCTATAGTGAAGTATCCACCCTTGCTTTGGAATACATCTATACCATATAAGAAAAGAGAATCATTACCAAGGATAAAGTAATCACATACTCCTTTTTTGAGCACTAAAAATTCAATGTTTAGTTTGAGTGATCCTTTGGAGTGAGGGAGTATGATATCAGAAGACCATACTCCAACAGCATTGAGAGAAGAATTACAACTGCTGAATTTAGGCTAAGTTACTGGTAGTAAGTTCAGTTTCCAGTTTGGGTCTTGTTTCTCCAAATGAGTTGAACCAACACAAGAGAAAAAGGCTCCACTGTCTAGAAGCAACTTAACTGGGGAACCTTGGATTAAACCAGTAGCATAGCATGTTTTGCCTGAAGTGTAACTTTTACCGGAAGAAGGTTTTAGATTCAAGGCCTTAGCCTCAGAGATGTGGTGAATCTTCATGTTTGGATTCCATTTTTGAGGTAAGTTAGAATCCTCATTAACAGAATTTATGTCCAGAGAAGATTCAATACTTCCTTCAATAACATTGATGGGGTTAGTGATCATTAAATCAAACTCATAAAGTTATCCATCAGTATCATCAAGGCAAAGGTCAGGATGATCATACTCTTCTCCTTCAATTAGATTAATCCTTTTCCTAGGTATAGGACAATCAGATTTTATGTTTCCTGTCTGGTTACAGTTCCAACATACTTTTTCCTTTGACTCTGGAGTCTTCTTGAATTCCAAGGTAGTTGGATTAGTGGCAGGGGATTCCTTAGTTTCAGCAGTATACTCTTCCCTGTTCCTAGCATTTTGTTACCTGGGGAGTCTGTTGAGTCTCTTATCTAGACCATTCATATCAATAGTCTCTTCTAACACACCTATCAAGGTAGAAAGATCAGAATCCATAGGCATCCTGCACCTTACACTTTGGTTGATTTGTCTGGGACATAAGTTGAGAAGTCTTTCATTGACTTCTTCTTTATCAGCATCCGGGTAAAAACAGTCTCATTTCCTTTTCTGGTGTAAGCACCACTTATGAGGTTTGTCTTTGGATGGATTAAACAGGGAGGTTTCAAAATTTTTCATCATCTTTCTTTTCAAAATCCTAGTACCAAATTTTACTTTGATCAATTCCTTCCCAGAACTCCAGGATAAAGATCCAACTTCTTCTCTTTTATCGATAAACCAATCAAGAGCTACTTCTTTAAATAGTCTGGGCAATCTTTCCACAGCTATTGCATCAGGGAGTTCATAAGAAGCAAGGGTATAATCAACAAATTTAATGAAACTGACATTGTTGTATTCTCCTTCTCCAGATAATTTAGGCCATTCAGTAATGGGAGGAAGTAACTTCAAAGCCTTTTCCACTTCAGGAGTAGGACTGGGTCTGGAAGATTCATTCCTAGTTTTCCTGGTTCTGGGAGGAACACTAGGAGTACTGGTGAACCTAGCAGGTCTAGTTTCTTCCAAGTCAATGACTGGGGAGTTGATAGAATTGAATTTAAGATCCCTGAGATCATTCTTAATCATACCTAACTCTAAATCAAGTTTGTTGTTTAGTAAATCAATTATTTTAATCAGGGGAGCTGAAGGAGTAGGACTAGTTTTCTTAGCTTCTTCCTTAGGCTGGTTCATGGTTGCAAGAATATCTTCCTGAAGAATTGATTGGTTATCATCAATATGTCTTATTGGTTCCAACTTACTAGATTTTATACTATCCTTGATTTTTTGTATTTCTAACTCATCAATTCTCATAGTCTGAGACTGGGTATCAATCAATCTGAAAATACTAAGACTTAATTTGTCCAATTGTTGATAAACTTTGTCAAAGCATTTCCTAATAATAGTAAAATTGCGAGACAAATTTACAGAAAAGCTATTAAGAGCTTCTACATCTAATTGTGGTACACCTTTTTCCACTTCTGGGCTAGGGATATTATAATGTCCCAAACCTTTGGGTTCCTTAACTTCTGATGGGCTGAGGACCTCTTCTTTTTGGGGTCCTTTCCCTTTAAGGAAGCTAACTGATCCCAAGGATTCCAGTTCTGCGCATAGCCTTCTACTTCTTTCTTTGGGATCAACTTTTGCAGAAAAATCTGAGATATCTTTGGCAGAGAAATAGCTTTTCTCATAACTGGCTGCTCCTCCGGGGTCTGAGCCAATTTGATAAGAGGAGGGTTCCCTAATTGCGAATTGTTTTTCATTCAAGGAGAAATCATTTTTGTAGTCATTTGAGTCGGGTTGAGAGAAGATATCTAGCCCCGGCGATTTGAAGAACGGAAATTCTTCATGTTGCTTCTTGAGAAACCTAACGTCCTTGGTTTCCACAACGGCTCCGGACGTATTCAGAATTAAGTATGAGTGAAAGGTGGGATTGAATCCGACTAGGACTCCTTCGAGACCTTTTTTGTCAAACTTTCTTCCCTTCTGGAGATGATTGGCAAGGTAGATGACGGAAGAGCCTACGGGTTGCAAGTAATTAGCTGGGAGAATCTTACCAAACATGAGTTCCCAGGGAGATGATTGATTACCTTCCCGAGGAACCTGATTTAACATGAAGCAGCAGCTACGTGTAACTACATGCCAGAAATTCTTAGCTAGTTGGGATGAGGAGAAAGTGGCCCGAGCGGATTCTATGATCGTCCTATTAGCTCTTTCCGCTCATCCGTTATGTTGAGGATGATAAGGTTCGGAAGTGTGGAGTTTGATAAACTTCTTCTTAGCAAAGTCTTTTAAGGTTGAGTTGGTGAATTCCGTTCCTTGGTCCGAAAATATTTCGGAGGGGTAGTAGTGAAGACGTTTATATTTGGTCTCTAGAATGTTGATAATTGTCTCGGGAGTCTGGTCTTTAGAAGTTAGAGGAAAGCAGGCAAGATAGCCAGTGCAGTTGTCGACTAGAGTGAGTAAGTACTGATGTCCAGCCTTTGATTGAGGAGTGATTGGGCCAACCAAGTCAAGATGGATGCATTCTAAAGGTTTGCCGGGGGGAGTGGAAATATTGGAGAAAGGAGACCTGGTGATTTTACTCTTGACGCAGCTGTCGCACTGGAAATCCTGGAGCTCGTCCTTGGAAAAGCGGTCTTTCAGAAGCGGTTTGAGAGTGGAGATTGATGCGTGGCCATACATTTTGTGCAATTCAGAGAGGGTATTGGGTGAGTCGGAGGATTGATTGGCGACGTTTGCAGCATTGCCCTGGCCAGTAGATTGAGGTTTTTCAACAAAAAATAGGTTGTCTCTTATCAAGCCCTTCAGCACGATTTGATCTCCTCAAGTCACTTCGAATGCATTGCGGGCTTGAGTGAGGTTGCAACCCTTCTTTGCGAGGATTCCTGGGCTGATCAAATTGACAACAATATCCGGTACGTAAGCGCAGTCTTCAAGCGTGATCACGGAATCGTTCCATTCAAGTTTAACTGTTCCAATCCCTTTAATCTTGAGATTGGCTTCCAGTTTTCCAGTTTTGATCTCTTTGGACTTGTCTTGCAATTTTATGAATGAGAAATATTTGAGATCATTAAAGATGTGGACATTTGCCCCAGAATCCAAGAGTAAATTCGGATTGTTGTCAGCATTAATCCAAAGGGTCAGTAATGCATGATAGTTGATTGTAGGATTCTTTTTAATCTTATTTTTCCACTCGTTTTGTTGTTCTATCCACCATTCAGGAGCATTTTTGGGGTGAAGGTGGAAGCACGAAGACTCAGCATGGGGCGCGTTAGGATCATGGTACCCCTTGCGGCATTTCATTTTGGTTTTCTTCTCGTCCTTATTACTCCTCGTCTTAGTCAAAACTAGTGAGACTTCTGTGGATGGTTTATTTGAGTTAGTCTGGGCCTTTCTCTTGTTGTGGTATTGGATAAGGTGATTGAATACCACGTCCATCGTCAGGTTCTTTTCTACGTGCATGATTTGTTGTTTGAGATTTTCGAGTGTTGGAGGGAATTTGAATAATAGTAGATAAGCCAAGATATCTTTTGGCAGTTCGATACCGACGTCTGTCATTCTTGTAATAGCCTTTCTCATCTCGGTGATGAAGCTATTGATTGCATTTTCCCGGAAGACGGAGTGGAGAAAGTGGTTGAAGACTCTTGCTCTATTTTCTGTCTCTGAGGAGGCAAATCTTCTTGTAATTTCGGCCCATAGAAGCTTAGAGGACGAGATGTTTGTAGAATTGACGACGTTTGCGTGAGTGGTGCTGTCTAGCTTAGATAGTATTATTGCCCTGATTTCTCTGTCTTGTTTTGTTGATAGAGGGCCTGAGTTTCGAGTGATAGCCTCTTTGATGTCCTTGAGGTCAAACAACATGAGCATCTTGTCTCGCCAGATTGAGTAATTCTCTTCATTTAAGTGGGGTATGGCGTCAACTGATGCTTTCAGAGCAACTTGGTGAAAGTAATCATTCGCCCCGGCTGGTTCGTTGATGGCTTGATTGATTGAGTAGGTAGGTTCTTTTGGCTTTTAACCGTAATAAGATCTAGTTGAATTTATTGAGAACTTATAACCAGCTTAGGCTGAGAGATCAAAGGAAACAAACAAGCGTATCAGAAGAAGAATTCAAGATAGGAGAGATCAGCAGAGAGACAGAGGAGATGAATCCTACAGCATAGATCAACAGGCGTTGCTTAAGGAGACAGTCTTGAATTGAGATCTAAGGACGGAGAGACAATAGAGGAACAAGAAAGAGTAGAATTTGAGTATAGACGTGGATGAACTGGTTTGAAGCATGGAGTCAGGCTAGGTTTGTTGAGGTCTTGTTGGAGAGATCGTCATCTTACCGGTCAGAGTCAGATGTATTCGAGTCGAGCGGTTGCGGTCATAGCTTGATGTAGTTGAGTCAAGTGGTTGTGGTTGGAGTCGGTATTGTCGAGTCAAGCAATTGTTTGAGGTAGGAATGGAGACTAGTGAGACGAGCGAGAAAGATAGACGGACAAAGATAAATTGAAAAGAAGAGAGATAGAAGAAGGAAGAATAAGCAGAAAGGAGAAGAGACAAGAGTTTGAGGAAATAATAAACAGAGAGGGAGATGAAACAAGAGTAGTCCCTGGTCGTCCTCACAGAAGAGCACATTGGGGTCCCCGTCAGAGGTTCAGTGCGCCGACCGCGCGCAGAAGCGCAGTCAGAGGTGAGGATTCAGAGACGTGGTATAGGATGAGAGCGGGAGAAGGAGAATACTTAACAGAAGGAAATAATTTTCAAATTAGATTAAAATAAAGAATGCTGGATGAAGATGATTTGTGGTGCAAAGGAGGTTGAAAAGATTAAACAAAGACTTGATTTTGAAGACATCAATGAAAGGATTCCCTCCTCAAAATGGCTGGCTAAATTGGACATGGATCAAATCATAGCAGACACATATTCCAAACCTATATGTTTCATTTCATTGGAGTCATGTGATACTTATACTCCAATGAAAAATGGTGTTACTGATCAATCAGATCCAATGTTCATTTTGTTTGTAAACAATAACCACTGGGTTCTATTAGTTCTTGAGGAAGAAATGATTCCAATCCCACCCATTGTAGCAAAACCTGTTCCTTGATTTCTAAAAAAGCCTCTGGTTGGGTTGATCATCTCAAAGATCAACTTTAAATGTATTCTAGATTGTAATTGACTTTGACTTCATTTCATCATTGTGTTTCATACCAATTGTAATTCTAATGCAGCTAAGGAGTTCTATTAATATAAAGGGTTATTAAATTTTGAACATCATTATATTGAGTGTTTTGAGTTAACATCATTATAATGAGTGTTTTGAATGAGAGGTCAATAATAAGTCAGTTCAACTTGTGTTGGGCTGATTCCATCACAAGCTTAACTTATGTCAAGCTTGGGAAGGGATCAGCTTAACACAAGTTGAACTTGTTTTTTTTGGTGTTTTTACTTTAGGGCTTGTCAAAAGACTTTTGGGAACTCTTACTTTTGGCCTTGACAAAAGACTTGTATTTTTTGGGGCAATTGTACTTTAGGGCTGGTCAAAAGACTTCTTTCATTTTTGGGCCCTTTTAATTTAGGGCCAGTCAAGTTGAAAAAAATTTAGGGCTTGTCAAGTTAGTTGTATTTTTTTGGTGTTTTTACTTTAGGGCTTGTCAAGTTAATTGTCTTTTTTTGGTGTTTTTAGTTTAGGGCTAGTCCAGTTACTTCTGTTCTTTTGGCTATTTTTACTTTCGGGCTATTCCATTTGATACTACCAGCTTTTTTGTTTTTGTTTATTTATTTATTAATTTTTTTTACCAAAAAAATGAACATTCTATGATTTGTTGGTTGATTTCTGTTTTTTTGGAAAGGTTTATTTAGTTTATGGGTTGTGTAAGTACCCTTTCATTCCTTTTACTTTTCCTTTTTTTGTTGCTTACCGTAGTCCGGTGCTGTGTGGAATAGCACACAACTACATTTGAGCCATGTACAACACCACACAGCTTGAATGTAGTTGTGTGGAAGTCCACATGGCAGCGGATCAGGTTGGGTTGGCTGCACAACTCTGTGAGCCCTGGGGGGCTGTACATGGCTCCGATTGGACTGTGTGCCTTTCCACATGCCCCATTTCAAACCTTGTGAATGGCTCAATGAGCCATGAGTTTAACATTACCCTATATAATAAACAATAAATAATAAATAATAATAAATAATAAATAATAAATAATAAATAATAAATAATAAATAATAAATAATAAATAATAAATAATAAATAATAAATAATAAATAATAAATAATAAATAATAAATAATAAATAATAAATAATAAATAATAAATAATAAATAATAAATAATAAATAATAAATAATAAATAATAAATAATAAATAATAAATAATAAATAATAAATAATAAATAATAAATAATAAATAATAAATAATAAATAATAAATAATAAATAATAAATAATAAATAATAAATAATAAATAATAAATAATAAATAATAAATAATAAATAATAAATAATAAATAATAAATAATAAATAATAAATAATAAATAATAAATAATAAATAATAAATAATAAATAATAAATAATAAATAATAAATAATAAATAATAAATAATAAATAATAAATAATAAATAATAAATAATAAATAATAAATAATAAATAATAAATAATAAATAATAAATAATAAATAATAAATAATAAATAATAAATAATAAATTATATGGAGTAGTTTATGGGCCCTAAACAACTCCCACAGGCCATGTGGGGACGTCTACAAGGGTCCCACACGCCTGGAGCCCTTTGCACAGCTCCCACACGGCTGTAGCCATGAATGTAACATCACCCTATATAAATATATATTTGAAATGATTTTTTTTTCTTTTTTTTTGATAATGAAGTAATAATAAAATGTTGCAGTTCCACTCTTGCCCTCAGCTCACCAAAAAAAGCAACTAGCGCTTTGGAATTAAGAAGAAAAAAAACAGCTATAAATATTTTTTTTTGTTATTAAGTATAACATGTATTATACTTTATGTGGGGAGGAGAAATCCATCATTTGGACTTATCCTCAGTGAGTTTTTCTTTTTCTTTCTTTCTTTTTTTTTAAAAAATAAGGGTGATGAGCCATGAAAAATTACTTAACCTCTTTTTTTATGCTTTTTGGTTCTTGTAGGTGTATATATTACATGTTTTACAGTGAGAAAGAAAAATGAAAATTTCCCAACCATTCCCTCACCACTTCAAATGGAACTGAAGGCTTACTGCTGCATCAATTAAAATGGGGATGAAACATATTCATCCAAATGACCCGACCACCAGGCCTCAAATGGGGTAACCATATACATATTGATCAAGTTTGAAATACATAATCTGGCCGATTCCTCTCCATAATGAAGGCTGGTTCTAACTAACCAAAGGATGTGCCCATAATGAGAAAGCCAGTGCCCTTGGTAAAGTAAGGTATTGGCTAACTGATTGTTGAGGATCTCTATGAATTCTGAGTTTTCCAATCCTGCTTCAGGTAATTCTTTCCAATTGGTTCCTTCCATATCTTAAAGGTTGGTCCAGAATCCTCCAAATCCTTGTTGAAACATTTCCAAGCTTTCTTCAGCCCCTTGCCTTTTCAATTATTCCTCCCATCCTCTTTATGCTTGCACTTCAGGGGTGATTATGGTACTTTCCAATGGGTCTGGTAAGCCTTCAAGGTATATTTCTTGTATATGCTGTCCACTGGTCCAAAACTCTTCTTCCTCCAAGGTTGCTTTAATAATTTTCATCCCCATTGGTCTTCTAGGTGGTGTGACCTGCCATCCTTTTTGGTATGGTGAACAAATTGGGATGCATAATATTTCTCCTTCTGCTATCTAATAGCTCAAGACTTCCCCTTTATGCTTGGATAGCTCCAGCCTGACTTTATGATCCACCAAGAATGGTCTTCCAAGTAATGTGTGAATTTATCCTTTAGATATGAAGAAGTGGGAAGACTTTGGTTTCCCAGTTTTGATTTCAAATACTGTTCTCTCAGCCAATCCAAATAGTGGAGTAGAGTGGCCTCCAATTCCTGTAACCTTCATGAATATTTCTCTGGACACCAAGCCTGTGTGAATGGCCAAATGATCTTTCATAAAATTTAAATCAGCACCAGTATCCACAAGAGCCTTGATCTTCTTTCCCTTAATCCATGTGTCAATGAATCCCAGTGGACAAGCATAGGTGAGGTTGTTGCCTATAGAGCGTGGGTATTCATCATCTGAATAGTCTTCAAAGTGGTTCTGACATCCATTTATCCTTCTACTTTTTTTGCTGGTTGTTGATTTAGAGGCTTTATTCAAATCCAATTTTCCTTCAAGGGTCATATCTTTTAACTGCTGGAAAAAATTTGGTGCCACTGAAAGGAGCTTTTCCAAGGTAAGTTTAAAGTTCTGCTTTAATATCTTCTTTTTCAAGCTTTCTTCAATCTTGGTCCCTTCCTGAGTATCCACTGGTTCTGACTTAACTGATTTCTTATTCACAGGTTCAGCTACAGTTTCATTGACAGGTTCTTTGAGGGGTTCTCCTTTGTCTTCAGAATCTTGATCCATTTCCACCCATCTTCCTGGATAGCTTTTCTTCATCTTCCTTGGTTCTAGGGCTATTTCTTTAGGTGGAGCTGA
This sequence comes from Puccinia polysora, assembly GCA_025617555.3. NCBI lineage: Eukaryota > Fungi > Basidiomycota > Pucciniomycetes > Pucciniales > Pucciniaceae > Puccinia > Puccinia polysora. The sequence continues at coordinate 49,269,739 of CM062620.1, read as the reverse complement.
ATTTCCGTGGTCTACTACTGGTGCCTCCTGGGTGTTATCCCTCTCTGGTGGATTTCCAGCCAACCTTTGTGATCTTCTCATTCCCCATTGAACTTGACATTCCTTCATATTTACCTCTGGTGGTTTCCAGGTTTCTTAATTTCCAGTCTTCAAGAATGCTGCAACATGGGTTGGTTCCTCCTGCTTCTGGGGTTCCTCCAACTTTGGGAATTGTTGAACCTCTGGGAATTTTTTGACATGATCTCTGAAACTCTCCTGCTGGCTATAACGTATGGGTTCTCTGTTTTGGAATTAATAGGCGAGTCCTTGTTTGAACAACCTCCTGGCCTTTATGTCTTCTGTCAAGTTTGGACAGTTTAGTTGGGTATGGAGTTCATCCTTGCAATAGGAAAATCTGATTGGCCATCTGGGTCCTGCACTGGGAGATAAGGGTCTGTATTTTTTTGACACCCCTTGGTTGATCCCATCAAAGTGAGGGGGTGCCTGCTTGTGATTTACAGCCACAATTAGTTTTGCTTCATTTTCAAGATCTCATCAATTTCCAGTTGCTGAAACTTGAATTCTTTCTTGGTCCCCACTAAGTTCTTGATGATAGTTTTAGGGGTTTTTTCTTCATTCACATCCCATAAGGCAAAGGTCATTTAAAAAAAATTACTTCAAGGTCTCCAAATCTGGTGGGAGGTATCTGCCATTTCTTGCAATCTTGATTATTCCTGCGTGGGCCAATTCTCTGTTACCTCCCTACAAAGGTCAGTGGACTAGGCTTTCCAGAGGTTTCCCCCACTTTCCCAGTTTTTGTTTTCATATCCCATTCTGATGAAATAAATAACCATCTCCTCATAACTGTCACACGACCACCCCACGTACTATAGGGCAATTCTTAGATGATTGTGAGCGCAAATGAATACCAAGTGCGAGGGCAAGTGCGAATAGCAAGACCCAGTTGCAAAGTGCGAACTTGGTTATGCCACTCAACAAATGGCAAGATGAATGGAAGGTGTTCCAAAGAAGGAAACCCAACCTGAGTCCAATGTCATAACTAGGTTGTAGCAAAATGCAAGAACGTATGAAATTAACTAACTGAGGAGACAATCATCAGGCAAGGGGATAGCCCTTATAAGGTAATCGAAAGTGACTAGATACAACCTGGTGGTGAGCTAACTACAGTTGAATGCGGTGAGGCAATGAATGACAGGAACGGGATAGGAAAGAAGCAGTAGTACAACCATATCCAAGGTCATGGCGTAAGTGCGAGACAATAGAATCTGAGCATACAATTGCATGACAAATTGGGATAGGAGCGAGTGACGTTGAAGGTAATGCAAATGAGAGGTAATAGTGTAAGCAGGGTAGGGACTAGTCCAATTGCAAACTATACAGTAGTGATGGCTTGGTTAGATGTAGATGCAAAATAACAAACAATGCATGAACAAAGATGGAAGTCCAAGGCTGTTGATTGGCCAGGAAAGGAGATTGGATCTCATAATGGATGGTTGACCGGTATGGAGTTAACTGCGAAGTTCGCAAGTATATACTGAGTTGGTCACCGAGATTGGAAGGTCAGCGCAAGCCAGAGGAAATAGCGGATAGCACCATTGATGTTGTGCTTTTATTTGTGTCACGCTTTTAGACTGAGGTAGATGGTACTGAGGAGAGTACATGTTGAAGTGGTGAAGACAATAATCCTTAAGTGCAAAGCGTGACAATAACTTCCAATTAACTTCTTGAATTCCTGCTTATTATTGATACCTCCCTGCTCTTGAGTATGTCTGAGCAGCCTTGGTATGCATTCTTCATTGAACCTTCTATGGGGGGTAGCTGTTCCCCATTTCCTTTTCAATTGTTCCTTCAAAAGATCCCAGTCCCCACATTCATGTCCTTCCATATCTTCAATGGACTCCCTTATCTTCTTGTATTGTGTTGGAGTATTATGTCTTCTGCTGATATTCTTGATCCCTTCTGTCACAGAATCTTACTACAACATGTCACCTGGTCCTTCATTAACTTATGAATTCTTTCTTATTGGCTTACTCCATAGTTGATCACATTGTCTTTTGTCAATATAGTTTCTGCCAATGCTGATTAGTCATCAAGTGCCTTAGGCCCCCTGTGAGGAACTCTCTAGTTGTCTATTTAAACCGGTCTTTTCCAGGACCTTGCAATTGACCTCATCAACTTTTTTTCTTACAAATCCGGTCCTCAACTTTCTGAGTTGAGTAAGATTCCATGATCCAATCATTGACTCCAACATATTGTACTAAAAAGGTAACTGTAGAGCTATATCTATCCCTCCTGCCTTCTGGATCCTTGCCAGTTTCTCTACTATTTTAAGAAACTGCTCCACTTCTGTCCTATCAAATTCAAGTTTCACTTTCTTTTCATCTAATAGTACTCCATTTTGGTCATCATTGTTGATTATTGAGTTATCCTGGGCTGGTCTTCTGGCTGGGGTTCTTTCAGTATATTGGCTCCTAGTAGCTCTTCTTCCTTCTTCTCTAGCTTGGGGATATATATTCATTCCTGGGCTTGTTGGGGTGTTTTTTGATTCTTCCATGGTTTCTTCTGGGATTATTCCATATGCTGCTCTTGGGGTTGGGGTGTGAAATCTGGTTCTTGGTTGGGTGTATGGGGTTTCTGGAATTCTGTGTGCTGTTTTTTCTTCAAGCATTTGGTTTAGGAGTTTGAAAATGTTGGCAAGGTTCCCCATTGCTTTAACTCCAGGGTCTTGCTAATTCTGAGTTCTTTCCTGATCTTCTGGTCTTCTTATATTGTATCCTGGGATCCACTGGTCATTTTGGTTTTGTCTTGCAACTATTCCTCCATCCTGATTATTGAAGCTATGGCTTCTTGGTTATTATCTTAAATCCCTCTGAGTTGTTTGTTGAGGCATTCAATTTTCTGGTATGATTTTCTTCTTTCTGCTTTCTGAATATTGAGCTTAATTCTTGAGGTTGATACTCCACAAATATTGTTTTAATAACTAATCAAATGTAAAGGAAAAAGGCCACTTTTGGGAAACCAATTGAAGAGACTCCTGTGGGATTATATAAATAAAGTATCAAATAGCTTGCTGGCAGTCCTTGAAGGGGAATTTAGTATTCCTTCTACTCCTTTAGAGTATTAGTAAGAATAAGAGTGGTTTTGAATTGCCTGACCTTCTAGTACTATAGTAAGTCTCCAAAATAATTTATTTAAATTAATGACTGGTTTCTTTAAGACTTAAAATAGGTCTCAGATCAGACCTAGATTAGTCATTAATTGTTATTGGTAGGGTTTTTTGAAGAATGGACCAGATTTATTGGATTATTAGTGAATTATTGATCATATATATGTGATCTGAACCAATATCCCAATATTAAAGGGTTCAAGGGTTTATCAAAGGGATGGTTCACAAGAGGACCCAAGGATGGGTTTACCCACAGGGGGCTGGGCAGAGGAAAGGTTGAAAGTTTTTTATTTGTTGTGCTCTCTTCCTTTGTAAGGGTTATTTATTAATTAAAGGAGGTGGGTTTTCTTTAATCTGGTGCCAAATATTTAGGTCACAGAAGAACCCTTATTCAAGCACCTGGTCGATGGTTTTAATTGGTTAAAGATGGGTTATGACTTGGTTTCTGATTTCCTGTTTCTTTATAATTGGTTGACTGATAATATTTATCTGAGTAGGTACCACAGATGGATGGGTTGAATTGGGGTAGGTGAGTGCTGGTAGGCCAGATGACATCATGATACAACCTGGACAGAGCAGAGAGGCCCTCTTTAAATATAAAATCTGGTCCTCAGGGGATGCTCAGGGCTGTCCCTGAGGGTGCCCTAGGGCTTCCCCTGTTAAAGTGGGATACAGTTACATGAGACATTTTAGCTGGTTGGAAAAAGACACTGCACAAAACTGAGTCAATTCTTATGGTTGGAAAAAAGACACTGCATGAAACTGAGGGAATTTGGCTTGTTGGGAAAACATTGTACAGGGTTTTCATGCCTGCACAGACTTGCATAAATTGCTGTGAGGTTTTCATAAGTTTGGTCTGGTGCTGGTTGCTTATTTGGTACTGAATGTCCTTCCTGCATGTATTGCTGGTTAGCCCTGTGGTAGTTGTACTGGTGGGTTGTTGGGCATCACATGATTCTGACTACATATGTTTTTGTGTGGTTCTGGGATTGTTTGATACTATACGGTTCTGGCTGCATCAATATATTTCTGGGTAGCCCTGTATACTTCTGCATAGCCTTGTGTAGGTGTATTTGCTTGTTTGTTTGGATCTGGTTGAGACTGATTTCACTTCCTCCTGCCTATAATGTCCTGTATACTTCTGCATAGTCTTGTGTTTTTGTATTTAGTTTTTTTGGAAGGAACTGGTTGCGACTGGTTCCACTTTTTCTTGCCTACATTTTCCTCTATACTTCTGCATAGCAGTTTTTAGGTGTATTTGCTTGTTTTTTTTGGATCTGGTTGGGACTGGTTCCACTTCCTCCTGCCTATACTTTCCTGAATACTTCCCCAAAGTCTTGTGTATGTGTATTTTATTTTTTTGTTGGGAACTGGTTGAGAATGGTTCCAATTCCTCTTGCCTAAACTGTTCTGTATACTTCTGCATGGCCTTGTGTAGGTGTATTTGAATGCATCCTGGGTGAGGTGACAGGGTTGGTGTATGGTTCTGGTGTTGAGGGTAAGCTGTTACTGGTATATACTTGAGGGTTTGCAAGGTCTGTCTTTATGCCTTTCACAGAGATGTGACACCTAGTTGAGTATGAGTTTGCCACATTTGGAGGTTTTTTGAACCCTATCTTCAAATAAATGAGGGATAGAGGGGTACTTTGTCTGAGTGCCCATAGGTTATTTGTGATTTAAAATACATTTCTGAGGTTAATTTGAGGTTTTGAGATGTTTTTACACTAGAAAAGTGAGTCTTATGGCTATGGGACAGGTTTGGACTACTACAGCATGGATGTGTTGGTTGCTGGGGCTGCGTGCAGGAATTGTGACAAATCACACTTCCGCCCGTACTCCTCTAAATCACAGAATTCTTGGGTTCTTTCACAAAATTCACTGTGAAACCTATATGTGGGGTTTGTGTGAAATATTAAAATGGCCAAAAACCCAATGCTGTGTCTCTTTCCAAATCTTCAAAATTCATTTAAAAATATAAGCAGTAGGAATTTGAGGTAGGTTTCAGTGAGTGGGCTCCCTTAATTTTTATGTAGATACATAATTTGAAATAATATTTATAATATTATTTTTCCTTTAATAATATTTTAATTTTTTTGTTTTATTTATGTTATTTTTTTAATTATGCAGCTTGCTCTGCAATAGTAGCAAGCTGAAACTGTAAGAGATAGAGGGGTACTTTTTCTGGGTGACTATAGGTTATTTTTTGTGTAGAATACATTTTTGAGTTTATTGGAGGTTTTTAGATGTCCTTATACTGGAACAAGTGATTCCAATGGCTATGGGTTAGGTTTTGGAGCACCAATAAATTGTTGGGCTACAGTGGAAAGAGTCTCAATATTGAAAGTTGTTCTTTTGATATTCAAAAAGGATGCAGGGTTTACATTACATAAGCAAAGATTGCCTTATGCAGCATTGAAGGGGTTGAGTGCATGGTAGAAGGGGTGGTGGAACAGGAGTAAATGAAGGTTTCAAAACTGTTGATTCTGCTATTGTGGGTGGTGGTGAGCGGTTCTGAATTTATACTGGGTAGGCCTTTCATTTTGGCCTTCTGCGCCTCACTACTAGTCAGCCCAAAGATGCAGGATGAACTCCTCATGGTCGCAACTCAAGGGGGAAACAACAAAAGACCACAATCTGCTTCTCTGAACACGGAAGACAAGAAATATGGATTGTTTTTCCAGTTTTGTAGGGGTTCTTTGAGGAGTCTCCTTGTGAGGGTTTTCAAGTGTTGGCCCAGGAACCTGTTGGGGTTTTTCAGATTTGTGCGCATCAAAATCAAGAATTTTGCAGGGGTATTGAGTCTGTCAAAGAATTTGATTTAAAAGGGCGCTGAGGGGGTATGGAAGGAGGATTTTGATTGCACTTTCCAGGAGCTAAAGGAAAAATCTAGTTGGCCAATATTTCTCAAGGATTTTAGCTATGGAAAGGGAGGGATCTAGTTGGAGATAGATTTGACCAATTTTGGGGTAGGCCTAGTGTTAACCCAAGAGGATGAGGGTAAAGACCAAAATTTACGCAAAATTTTTTTAAACTTTTACAAATTAAAGTCTTGGTATACTCAGCCAATGTTGGAAATTTGAGATGTAACACAGATTGTGCAGAGGCTGAAACACATTGAAGGGACTCCTGTTGGATTATATAAAAAAATGTAGCAAAATAGCTTTCTGGAAGTCCTTGAAGGGGAATTTAGTATTACTTCTACTCCTTTAGAGTATCAGGCATACTGAGGTGTTGAATTTCCCGCCCTTCAAGTACTATCATGAGTCTGTACAATAATTTATCTAAAAAATTTCTGGTTCCTTGGAGACTTAAAATAGGTCTCATATCAGACCTAGATTATTTATTAATTGTTATTGGTAGAATTTTTTGAATGCACAGGATGTATTGTATTATTGGTTATTGGTTGATCAGATATATTTGAACCTAGCCAATATCCAAATATAGAAGTGTTCAAGGGTTTTTCAAAGGGGTGGTTGAGGAGAGGATCCAAGGATGGATTTACCCACAGGGGGCTGGTTAGAACAAATTTTGGTAGTTTCTTTTTATTGTTCTCTCTCTCTCTTTGTAAGGGTTATTTATTGATTAATGGGTGTTTTTTATTTGATGTGGTGCTGAATTTATAAGTCACAGAAGAACCCTTATTCAAGAAACTTTTGGGTGGTGTAATTGGCTAAAGATGGGTTATAATTTGGTTTTGGATTTCCTGTTTGCTTATAATTGGTTCACTAATAATATTTATCTGGGTAGGTACCACAGATGACTACTGAGAGGTTGGATGATGGGCCAGCTGGCCTGAGGAGGTGAGTGATGAGTGGTGGGTGATAATTGATGGTGATAATACAACTTGGATAGGGCAGAGAGGAACTCCTTAAATAGAAAAAATTCCTACCCTCAGCAGTTCTCAAGGCTTCCCTAAGGATTCTCCCTGTTCTGGTGAGGAACAGTGAAATACAGTTACATGAGAAATTTTTGCTGGTTGCAAAAAGCTTGTAAAGTTTTATGAAACATTTCTGCTGGTTGGGAAAAGCTTTTAAAGGGGTTTCAAGCATTAACAGCCCTGCATAAACTGCTGTGCATTTCAGATAAAATATATTCCTGAGAAGTACTGGTGGTTGGTTTGGTGCTACTTGATTCTACCTAAATTTGTTTCTTTGCAATCACTGGTGGTTTGTTTGGTGCTACTTTCTTCTACCTTCATTTATTTCTGTGCATTACTGGTGGTTTTTTTGGTGCTTCATGGTCTTGACTGCATGAATATAATGCTGGGTAGCCTGTTGTGAGCTTGTAACGGTGGGCTGTTGGGTAACACATACTTCTGAATAAATAGATTTCTGTGTGGTGCTGGGGATGTTTTTTACTACATGATTCTGGCTACCTGTATATATTGCTGGGTAGCCATGTGATACTCTTACTAATGGGTTTTATGGTATCAAATACTTCTGAATACATAAATTTCTGGGTTGTGCTGGGGTTGGGTTGGTGCTGGTAGTTTTTTTGGTTCTGGTAGAGACTTGTTCCACTTTCTCCTGCCTATGATGTTCCTGTATACTTCTGCACATAATTCTTTATGTGTATTTGCTTTTTTGTTTGGGTGAGGTGACAGGAGCTGAACTAGTTGCACCCCCTCCTGTTTCTTTATTTCTGTATTCTGGCTGAGGTGAAATGGTCAATGTGTGGTTCTGATGTTGAGGGCAAGGCGTTACTGGTATGTTCCTGAGGGTTTCCAAGGTATGTCTTTATGCCTTCCACAGAGCTGTGAAACCTGGCTAGTTATGACTTTGCCACATTTAAAGGTATCTTGAGCTGCATCTTCTCATCCATTAGGGGATAGAGGGGTGCTTTGGATGAGTGACTATAGGTTGCTTTTGATTTATAATCCGTTTCTGAGGTTAATTCAAGGGTTTGATTTGTTTTTATCTTATAAAAGTGAGTCTTATGGGTATAGGAAAGGTTTGGTCTACCACAATGTATTGTGGGATGTGAAAGTTGAGCTCCTAGTAGATGTGTAGACTCTAGCCATTATGATAAATTCACCTTATTTAAATAATGCACCATCTTTTGGATTTATAGCTTCTGTTCCTCACAATTGGTATTTATTAACCCTGTCAGCTCTCTGATACCACAAACCTTGCAGTCCTTTAGCTACAAAGAGTGATGAAAATGCTGGAATGATAATAATAATTATTATTCCAATAATAAACACTTAGAAGCTCAAATAAGTGATATAATTAAAGCAGTTTCAAGTTTTAATTGGTTTAGTAATTGATGGATTTCAATATAATATAAAAGAGGGGCCACATTATTATACTACTGGGGATCTTTGCAGAATAGCAACCTCTCTTCAAGGGCCTCCTTAGGCAGTTTAAGAACCTTGGAATAAAGATGGGTGCCTTAGAAAGGACTTATTCCACCGGGCTTAACAGCTTAAATGGCAAAGACAGGAAGGGTAACACTCACTCTGAGCACTGTACCACGAGAATCCTGGAATAATTGGAAGGGTTTCAGAGCAGATGGGGTAGATTGCTTGACTAAACTTCAATGGTTGATTGGTTAATAAAGTTAGATAATACTACTACAGTCTAATTCATAAATCACTTGCTTATCTTCATATAAGCATTTGATAAACAATGAAACGGTTTCTGATTGATAATAAATAATTCATGGTAAACTGATGATTGAATAATAGATCCAAAGAGGTCTGTATAAATACCTTTTTGGGGTGATTTTGATCTTCTCAGGGCACATAGAGAGCATTCTGCTCGTGGGCTGAGGCTGGAAAGCCAGTCAGGGCAAGATTAGCACGCCCACTTGGTGCTGTCAATCAGCTGTCCTTAGATCTGCTGGATTTCTGTACTATTTTAGCCACAGGATCTGTTAATCTGTTATGGCGTAAATTTGATCATTCTGTACTCATCCTTCATTTTTACTATTGATATTGCTTTAAAGCATGCAGATGTGGATGTTCACTGATTTTCCATCATCTGCTGATCATTTAGATAATCTTTAATAATTTTTATGAACACTCCTTGTAGTGTTTTGTGTTCTTCAAAGATCAGGATCAGTGATTTATGTGATAATCCTTGATCTTTGATTTATTATTAAAAAACGTTTTAAAATTAATTTTCATTGATTTTATTTAAGTTTTGATCTTTTTAGATCATTAGTAATGCATATGTCAGTTTGTTACATATACTAGGCAACCCTAACTAGGTTGTAGCTCTTGTGAGTGGTACCTGGTTGTCAGATTAGTCACGACTGATCCAGACGTGGGGATCAATTATTACAGATGCGCGCGGGGTAGGATCTGCTGCCTGAGGGTCTTTAGTACGCGGGAATTTGCTGCTACTCATAGTTAGGGATATGTCATGATGCAGGGCTGCGCGCGTGAATTGTGACATAACACATTTCCGCGTGTAACTCCTAAAATATAAACAACACCTCAATTCTGAGTGAATTTTAGGTGTAAACACTATACGTGAAAATAAGTGTGAAATATTAGAATGGCCCAAAAGTGCCATACTGGTGTTGTAATTTTTAGTACTTTTCTTTTTAATTATTTTAAAAATATAAGGACTTGGAATTCAAGGGTGGGGTCAGTGAGTGATCCTACCCAATTTTGGGTTAGGAATTCATTCCTGTAATAATATTTATGGATTTCTCACTCCTTATTTTGTTAATTGAGATATTCTTATTTTTCATAGTTTTGTGTTACTTTTTGACAGTTTTGCTCTGTACATAGGAGCAAGCTGACAAATCCTTTCTGAAAACCAGAAACTGTTCTGAATAAGCAGGTTTGATGAAAAAAATATGGGCCAGATATAACCCAGAAGATTGAAGCAAGCTGGGATTGGTAAGAGAGAACTAAGCCTTCAGATAAAGGCAAAAGCTAGAATTGATGAAGTTGATCCTTACTGGAATCAGTAGCGGTTTTGAGATACAGTCAGGGTTTACTTCAAGACTTCTCTGTAGCATAGGTGGTCCTGATGGTCTCTATTTACTTATTTCCTAGTCTGTCAGGTTTTCAACTCCAGTTCTGGAAAATTTGGCTTATTTTAAAACTACCTTCCTTTTCATTTAGGGGGGTTCTTGAGAAAATTATCTTGTTTTTTTGCTTGTTTTTGTTGGAAATTTGGCTAGAGGAGTTGGGGTCAAGTGGTTGTTTGCTCAGGGTGATTTAGTTCCTGATCAATCTATGTTTAAATCTATCTTTGGTTGTTCAAATTGTGGAAGGTCTTGCTGATTGATCATTTATTCAACAATTCTGAATTCAAGGTTTGTTGTTTGGTTTCTGTTTGAGTTCTGATATGGTAAAGGAGATGGTGGAAGGGATTGATTGGAAGGGAAAGGGATCAAAATTAAATTTGGATGTAGTTGTGCCACAAAAGCAAGTTTTCTCAATAGGGATAACTCATTGTGGTCAAAATGTACTTGCCTGAGACCAACTACACATTTTTCTTTTTGTTTTTTTTAAAACAAAAACCAGTCTGCTAAAATTTCAACAACAATGACTAGGTGGAATGAATTCTTAAAAATGTTTCACTTTATGATTTGCCATGTCCCAGGAAAGGCCTTTAATATTCCAGACTCCTTGTCTTGATTTCCAAAGGTCCAACAAGTGGAAAAGAAATCATTTGATGTAGTGAAGAGATTTCTAACATTGACAGTAGTGACTGGTGGAGTTGCAATTTGCCACTGCATCAAATTGGATGATTCCAGGCCTTGGGAGAGTATTTAAAAAATTCGAACTTTCTGGGATTTTTCACACCCCAAGTTCAAGGGTTATTGTATACATCATCCCTTTGACATATCCTTTCCCTTGGTAGTATATAGCTCATTCTATAGGCATGAAACAACCAAAAACCTTCTCATTAGTGAACTTAGCTTACTACCTCCAGCTTATGCACAACTTACCTTCCAATCTTGGCCACCCAGTCTATACCTGAAATCCTTGCAGTTCAAACCAATGAGTAGCTTAAAATTGAATCAACCTTACTTCTTCCATCTTTGTGTGACTCAAGAACTTGGAATAAGCTATTCCACTTCCAGTCATGCCAGCCATATTGGCTTGCATTTTTTACAGAAAGCCTACATTAATTGAATATTCTGTTTAAGGACAAGTCCCATTTTCTGCATAATACCTTTTCTGATATGCATCATTTGAACTACCTTTTGCAATTCCTTTCACATCATTCATTCCTCAAGACATCTTCATATGTTTTCATTTTCTATCTTCTTGTGCTTATGATAAAACCTTGGATAGTAGGTACTATGGATTTAATTTTACCCTTTCAATTCCTGTCATCCATTGTTTCATTGCTCTCTGGCTGTAAAAATATTTCTATCAGTTTTTATCTAGTCACCTCTGGCTAACGTTTAAGGACCATTCAGTCTGCCTGAAGATTATTGCCTCAGTGAGTGAATTTCATAAGTTCTAATAATCCATTTACAAGATTTTATTTGTCACATTGTGCTTTGAATTTGTTTCCCTTTATTGGAAAAATTCAATTTTCCTTGCATTTTTCCTGAGACTTCAAAGAAAATTTTGCACTTTCAAGTGAGCCTTGCTATACTTGGACTTCACTTTGAATGAGCCTTCTCCCATTTGTTCTCATGTCCACCTAGAATTTCCCTACAGTACATGGGGTGTTTTTGTGAAAGGAAAACTAAACTCTCACTATGAATTATTTTGAAACCTATAAATAGTGTTCTTTCTGATTTAAATTAATTTCTTGAATGGGAAGGCTTCCATCGACCCTTAAAATGATGAAATTATAAGGTTAGGGAGATCCAGTGGCTCACAGGCCTGAAAACCTTGGATCCGGTTCCTGCTTCCAAATTATCTTCTGTGGAACCACTCACTGTAACATTTAAAAACCTTTGGAATATCATATCAAGAAAATGAAATATTAATCAGATTATTCCAATGAAACCTTGTCCCATGTTAGGCCAAGGCTTTTCAGTAATGCTTTCAAGTAAGAAGCTCTGAGTCACATCTTAGATTTGATCCTGGATCATAAGGGTGATGATAAATTCATGGCCCAAATGAGCTGTGTACACAACTCATTTGGACTGTGTGGCATGCTACATGACTAAAATTGGGTTGTTTAGCCTCCAAAAAACTCAACTTTAGTTGTGCAGCCCAGATTGTGTGGCACCACAACCAACTAAATTCAATTTGTAAGGGGCTGTACACAACTCAAATGTAGTCATGTTCTGTTCCATATGACTACAAGGGTTGGGGGATAAAAATAAAAAAAATTAAAAAATTAAAAAATTAAACAAACTAAATAAAAATAAAAAACAAACAGAAATCAACCAAAAAACAAAAAATGTTGATTTTTTGGTTTAAAAAAAAAATAAATAAATAAATTAAAAATAAGTAAATAAAAATAAAAATAAAAATAAAAATAAAAATAAAAATACAAAATACAAAAAATACTGAAGAAAACCAAAACACCAATAATTAAATAAACAATGAAAGAGTATATGGATCATCCCTAAAGTATCAGTTCCATAAAATACAATTTCAACATGATTAGCCCTAAAGTAAAAGTGCCAAAAAATACAAATTCAACTTGACAAGCCCTAAAGCAAAAAAAATAAAAAAAGACAAGTAACTTGACAAGACCTAAAGTAAAAAAGCCAAAAAAAGACAAGTAACTTGAAAAGCCCAAAAGAAAAAAAAACCAAAAAAAGCAAGTTGAAATTTACTAGCCCTAAAGTAAAACACCAAATAAAAAACAAGTTCAAATTGTGTTAAGCTGGTCTGATCACAAGAAGTGAAAATACTTCTTATGATGGGATCAGCCCAACAAAAGTTGAAATGACTTAACAATCAGTTTTCATCTAAAAAACTCAAAATAATGAGGTTAACTCAAAACACTAAACATAATGATTTTCAAAATGTGATAGACCTTTATATTAATAGAATCAAAATTTAGCTGCATCAGACATTAAAGGCATATGGAAACCCAATGATGGAATGATATCTATGATTCAAGTCTATAATATAGAATACCATGCAAATTATCTTTGAAATGATAAACTCAACCAGAAGCTTTCTTTGAAATGAAAGCAGAGGGTTTTGCTAAAATGGTTGGGTTTGGAGTCATTTCTCCCTCAATTAATAATAGAACCCGGTGTTTATTGTTTCAAAGGAAATATAAATTGGCTCTGATTGATCTGTAAAACATTTTTCCATTGGAGTATAAGTACAAAATCACTCCAATGAAAGGAAACATATAGGTCTGGCATATGTGTCTGCTTTTATTTGACCCATATTTAACTTAGCCAGCCATTATGGAGAGGGAATCTTTGAATTGCCGTCTTTAAAATCAAATTCAAAATAAAGTATTTGTTCAATCTTTTCTAACTATTTTGCACCACCAAGAATCTTAATGCAGCATGGTTTAGGTCTCTCCAATGTTTCATTCATTTTCTTCCTCAATCTTAACCAATGCTGTTCATCACACCCAAGCAATTCAGAAATGACTAAATCTGCAATTCCCATCACCAATCAGATCCCAAAACTTGCCCAAGAAATTATGTAATTTGTCAGGTATTTGATTGAGGTATTACACTTTGAGTTCCTATACTCAAAACTCAGTCAGTCAAAATTCCAATAAAATTAATCAATTGCATCAATAATCACCAAAGATGAGCTTCTGGTTGATGTTTCCGTCATGTGTTCTTCCTCTGAAGAGGAAGAATATCCCAAATGAAGTGAAGCTAATTCACTTCCAGTCCCTTCCTCTGAACTATGAAATTCAGAATCTGATCCTGCATGATGTGGATAACAATTATAATCATATCATCATCAGTTCATTAAACCCAAAAAATGAACATTTCACAAAAGAAGGGACTTAAAATATTTTTTCTTTTATTATTTGATGCCCATCTAATTTTCTTTTGATGATTAAGCTTCTCTTCAACGTGTTTGAATCAAGAAGGATCTCTCTGGGTATTGTTTAATTTTGACCAGCCTCTGCTTGATTGCAAGACTTTAGGTTTAAGTCTTTGCTACAATCAATAATTTGTGGTCTCCTGAATCAGGTGCTTCAACAGCCTGTAATAATCATTTTCAGGGTATCCCAAGATCATTGCATTGAGCTTCTAATGTAACTGAGCATTGTTGAGAATTTCATGCCCATATTGTTGGAGTATAACTTGGCGCAGACTTCCCCATCATGGTTCTGCATCAACCTCTCTAATTTTTCCACAAAAACTTTCATTTCCTCTAAAGACAACTTGTATCCCAATGGTAACATTTCAGTGGGAAGAAATATTCCAATTGTTATTTGAGAGTTGTAAAGGGCAGCCTGAAGCAATTTAATTTGATTGGAAAATTTTCCCTCCAGATTTTTCCAAACATCCAACATTTTTCCCAAAGAATTTTTGAGGAAGAATCTGTGAGTAGCATTAGCACCTTCAACCCAAGACGTGTTTTTCATTCCAAATTCAGGGTTTTTGCAAGACCAAGCTGTTACAAATGTCTCTTTGATGATCCATATAATCAAGCTCATCTTCACGGTATGCCAAGAAACACTTTATACAAGTCATAGTGTAACCAAACCCCAACTAGGAAGATCAAAAGTATAGGAAGTGATTTGGAAATTACTCTATGTTCTGCATTGTTGACCTCTCCCTCCTCCTTGGTTTCAAAGGCCCCATAGTTAGCCAACAGAGACATAAATAATTGCCATTGTTCAATGTCATTATAAAGCACACTTTACTGTTTGCTTGTATGTTTTTATACAAGTGCCACTGACAAAAATGTCTGTTTGACTCTGGGAAAATTTTTTCTATAGCACAAATCAAAGATTTTTCACTTTTCCTAAAAAAGACTACAGGAAGTATCTCAGGATAATAAGCCATCTTTTTTAGTGCACTTAAAGACCAAATGTAATTTATCTTGTAATAAAAACTAGACCTTTTCTGAATTTTTTTTTGGCTGGCTGTGATTCCTACAAAATGAAATAGGGGGATGTTGTAATTATTTGTTTTGGAATTACAATCCAATATAGGAATATGATGTAATTTTTTGCAAATCTTTAATGAATGGGAGTGGGCCGAGAATAGGGCCTCCAAGTGACCCTCTCCACTGAATTTTGCTCAATGAACCCAACCTGAATTACCAAGTTGTTCAAAGAGGACCTCCAAAACAGTTTTTCCCTTTGGTTCTTCAAGCAATACCTTCCTCTTAGTGTTATAGATTTTTTGGTCATCAAAACATTTGACTCCATCAATCTTGCTCAATTTTGTTTTCAGTTGAATAGTATTGAGAACATCATTCATGCCTTCTTTTAAATTCACTAAGGAAATCTCAGAGATTCTCCTCAGGTGAGGATGCACTGAGGGGTGTGGAGATGGTTGATGGTTATGTTCATGATGTCTGTAGGAGATTTGCAAAAAGGGGTCTGCCTTTCTGAAAATTTTACGGATGGGAAAATTCCACCCAACCTTCCTTGTTTTATTTTTTCTTGAAATTTTGGTGAGAAATTTCCCAGAGTAGGAACCATGTCTATCACAGGATAAATCCACATTTTTATCACCCTTTGAGTTGGAAACTGTTCAAGCGTAATCATGCTTGATTTCCCATTCTTGAAAATAGTTTTGCGCCTCTTCCCTAGTAATAAAAGCTCTCACAGGAGGTGGGTGAAGTGGATCTCTCATAGTTACATAGTCATAGCTACATATTGATAGTTCATTTTCCATAAAATTTAAAGGGGCAAAGACTGGAGTAACATAAAATTTTACTCACTACCAGATCAATTTGTGAAACATTTTGTTCTTCATTTTCCAACCTAGATGAGGATGCAATGGGGGCTTCCAATTTTTCATTGAATTAACCCTTCTTGTCCACAGCTTTTTTAATGGCATTATCAATGAAGTCCTTCAAAGTAGCCATGTCACAAAAAGGATGGCTGACCACTGAGGGCTGGCCACTGTTCCCATAATGCAAATAAAATGAAATGGTACTTCAGTATTCAATCCAACATTTGATTGAACAACTACAAAGTTTTCTCACTTTTGAGTTGAGAAAGATCAAGCTTAGTGGGATTGTTGCAGTTTCACTTTAGTTTCACTTGGATTTCACTTTATTTCACTTTTTTTTACTTTTGTTTCACTTGGAGATTGCTAGGTGAGGTCCAACAGTCCCTGATATTACGTGTTGATCCAAAATTTGGGCTGATGGAACCCAGATGTGGTCCAGGGGGTCCCAAAAGGTTCTGCAACAACCCCAGGCGGTTGCGCATGTTTTAAAAAACACTATGGACGCATTTAGACGCTTTTATGGTCCCCCTGGCATCCACTGGGCTGTCTAGGGCCGTAAAAAACCCCCACAAAACCAGGAGTTGTGAATGTATCATCACCCAATGAATATATATCAAAAAATGTTATTATTATTATTATTATTATTATTATTATTATTATTATTATTATTATTATTATTATTATTATTATTATTATTATTATTATTATTATTATTATTATTATTATTATTATTATTATTATTATTATTATTATTATTATTATTATTATTATTATTATTATTATTATTATTATTATTATTATTATTATTATTATTATTATTATTATTATTATTATTATTATTATTATTATTATTATTATTATTATTATTATTATTATTATTATTATTATTATTATTATTATTATTATTATTATTATTATTATTATTATTATTATTATTATTATTATTATTATTATTATTATTATTATTATTATTATTATTATTATTATTATTATTATTATTATTATTATTATTATTATTATTATTATTATTATTATTATTATTATTATTATTATTATTATTATTATTATTATTATTATTATTATTATTATTATTATTATTATTATTATTATTATTATTATTATTATCATTTTATTAGGGGTTGTTTGGTACTACAAGATCCTGCCTGCCTGCATGAATTGCTGGGTGGTACCTGGGTTTTTGTGGTTAAATTTTTGTTTAGTTCTGTGGTGCCTTGGACTGGTTATTTTTTGGTGCCACATGCTTCTGACTGAATTAATTTCTGTGTATATTGAGTATTTATATTGGTTTCATAGCCTTTGGTTGTATGTTGGGCCAAGTGTTTATGTTAAGGTTTCACTGGTATTCAATTAGGAATTGGATGGTATACCCACATGGCCTTTCACTGTTTGTGATACCTGGGTGTTATATGAGCTGCAAATAATTGATTTGGGATGTATCCTGTAAGCCATGGGAGACAATGGGGTGGTTGGGCTGGGTGACCATAGTTTTTTTTCTCTATTATTCATTTCTGAGGTTACTTATATGATTGGGGTTATATTTATACTAGAAAATTGAGTCTGATGGCTACAGGTAAGGTTTGGTCTACCACAACAGGTGCCTGGACCTTGAAAAGGCACAGAAGGGGCATGGTACTCATCAACTCACTCAGGGATGTGTGGATGAAGAGAATAATCTTGTCTCCTCTCAATATTTCCTCACTTTCTCACTCTCTCACTCAAGGCCATACGCTGTGGTAAACCAAAACCTAACCTATACCCATCAGACTCACTTGCCTGGTAGAAGGAGTTCTCTAATCATCAAAATAAACTCAGAAATAGATTATACACCAAAAATAACCTATATTCACGCAGCCAAAGTACCCCTCTATCTCTCATGGATTAGAAGATACTGCCCAATCAGGTGTCACAGCTCAGTGAAAGACATATATGGACATACTCTGGATTCCTTCAAGTACATACCACATACAGCAAAACCATATATAATTAATATATGCAAGACCCTGCATGCAGCACCAAACAAACCTGAAGAAATATACATAATTTATATATGCAAGACCCTGCATGCAGTACCAAAAAAACCTGAAGCAGTATACAGCAGAAATATATGCAAGGCACTGCATGCAGCAACAAAACTGCAGCTTTATACAGAAGAAATATATGCAAGAAAATGGATGAAAGACCGAAAAAATGACCAACCACCACTATACAGAAGTAATTTATGCATTGGGCACCTGTATCAGACTAGCACAGCAATGCATGCAAGGGTGTACATGCATGTAGATCCTGCACAGCCTCCTCCTCTGACCAGCCAGAATTGCTCATGAACTGTATTCACTGTACCAGGGAGACCCTCAGGGGGCAGCCCTGAGGGCAGGATTTTCTATAAATAGAGGGCCTCTCTCCCCCATCCAGGTCCCATCACATCCCCCAAGGCACCCAGCCTGGGGTCGCAACCCTTATAAAGGGTATTAAAGTCTTATATAAAATATTAACCCTTGTATAAAATAATAAACCCTTATAAAAGATATCAAAACCTTATAAAAGATATTAAACCCTTATCATAAACAATGAAAACCCATTATATCAATCATCATCACCACCCATTACCACATACCTCAACCATACTCAGCATTGACACCATCCATCATCAAAAACCATCATCATCACCACCCATCATCATCATCATCCATCATCATCATCATCATCCATCATCATCATCAACAATCATCATCACCTACCTCAAACATCATCATCATCCTTCACCATCATCAAAAATCATCATCACCTACCTCATCCATCATCATCATCATCCATCATCAACATTACCCATCATCATCATCATCAATAACAACCATCATCAGTATCAAGTATAGGATCAACAATTTCAACTTTATCAATCATCACATGTAACATCAAAGGAGTATTTATCAGTAACCAATCAAAAAAGATAAAGGATATATAAAGGATGAGACTAGATAAAGGATTCTTCCCTTACTCAGCTTCATTCCTGCAAGTCACTATCTGTTCCACCATTTCTTCCTTATCAAGCTTGAAAAATTTGATCCTTGGTCTTATAGAGAATACTTTTGTAGAAAATCTATCTGA
The DNA here is from genome assembly GCA_025617555.3 of Puccinia polysora. Taxonomy (NCBI): domain Eukaryota; kingdom Fungi; phylum Basidiomycota; class Pucciniomycetes; order Pucciniales; family Pucciniaceae; genus Puccinia; species Puccinia polysora. Next base: position 49,250,673 of record CM062620.1, on the reverse strand, counting down.
AAATCAGACACCAATCTCTTTTCTTTTATTGCGGTGAGACTAGTAAAGTACTTATAGAGGCAGGCAATTCAAAACCACCCTTAGTATTCATCTATCTTATCATAAATTTAGTACTAAATTCCCCCCAAAGTGACTGCCAGCAAGCTATTTGCTATGCTTTACCCAATCCCAAAGGAGTCTCCACACGCCTCTCTCACAAACATGGTCAATCTCTTGGAATTAAACAAACAAGCAAGCAAGAGTCTTTATTTATCTGTTTATAATAGGAAAAGCGCAGTAAAAGAAGGGGAAGGGGGTGCAAGGCGCGGGGTGGTAATTGGTGAGATAGTGGTGGGAAGACCTCTGGGGAAAGAAAACAAGTTGGGGGGGATGTGGTGGAATTTTATAGCCTTGAGGTCTGGAACCCCTTTGTGGTGCGCAGCTGTCTCAGGAATAGCTGCAGATGGCTAAGCATCTTGCACGCAGACAGCTCAGCATTTACTGCGGCGCATCTGAAATCTATGCCAAGGAGGAAAACCAAGAACAAAGCAAATCTGGTTGGGTTTGGGGAATGTAGGCACAGTTCATTTGCGCAGGGCTATAGGAAGGGAGGAAACCAAAGGCCCGCATTGAGCGGATAAAAGCAGCATGGGGGGGTGGGGGGCGCAGTAAGGCTGTTCCATGAGAAGGATAAGCACGGCAAATGTAGTGGCAAGTGGGAGGTTAGGGTTGTAGAGGCCAGTACTTATGTTTCTCTTCTTAGTGTCAAAATGTGGATGCACTCAGGTAAGGTACATATTATTGTGTAAACCAAATGGGATGCACAAATGGGCCTCCACAGCCCATTAGACATCAAGTGGACCACTTGGGCCTATGTGGATGGTATTCTTTTTGGGCATTAGGGGGCCAAAACACGTTTTCCAAGTCATTGGGACACGGGCCGTAACAGGCCCGTCATGGTGGATGGGCCACCTTAGCCAGATGGGCTTATTTGGGAATTAATGGGCCCAAGGTTTATTTTGGACGCACTTGGCCAGACGGGCGGGCCCTCCAAAGTGTGTTTTAGGGGTCTTTGGGCCACAGAGGCCCATTAGGGCCACGACCCATGTTGCAGCCGACTAGGGACTGCTTATTTCTCATTGTGGCCCGCAAGGGACCGCTTGTTTCTCATTGTGGCCCGTTGCAGGGCCCAAAAGCCCGTGTGGGGCCTTTGTACAGGGTAGAGGACTCTGTTTGGAGTCCTCCCACCTGCTGTGTGCAAGGCCACAGCCCCGGTTTCTTCACCCGGCTGGTTGGGGACACCTGGGTGGGTAGCAGCCATGGTGGCTGGCGGCCCCTGCCTCCCTCCCTCCCCTTGCTTGGTTGTGGGATGGAGGATGGCTGGTCCTCTGCCTCATCAAGGACCAGCCAGTGGTCAGTTGCATGTGGCAACCGGCCAGGGTGGGGGGGGACTTCATCACCCTCCCACCTGTTGGTGGTTGAGGGAAGGGGGCGGGGGGATCTGACCACCCTCCCACCAATCAAGCAGGGATCTCTCCCCCCCCCCCCCCGTTACCAAGGGGGATGCGCCAAGGGCTGGGGGGACCTGATCCCCCTCAAGCCCACCTGTTTCAACGATCTGCCTGGGGCAAATGCCATCCCAGGCAACCAATGGGGGATTTGAACAACCCTGCTGGTAACCTAGGTAGGAAAGAGGGGGGAAGGTGGCATACCCGCCAGTTACATCCCCCCCATTTGAGCTTGAGAGCGGACCCAGGTAAGTTCTGGGTCCCATTTGGTCCATGCTAGGGGACAGCTGCTGGTTGAATGAAGCAACCAGCCCGGTAAATGAGGTCACATAAGTATAAGGGCTGGTTCAGCCCAGTAAGGGTGGAAATACCAAATTAAACCAGTGTAGAATGGTCTCCAGGGTTCAGGGACTAATGCCAAGTGCGCTGAGTGAGACCAAACCAAGTAGCAAGGCTTGTGGGGAATGTAGAGCCCATTTGGGGCAGAATCTTTGCCTTTTGCTTGTTAATACATTAGCTCCACATGTGCATTATCTTTTGTATTTAAGGAGCCCTTCTCCCTGCTGTTTTCCATCCATTCATTCGCAAATTCATTAACATTCACAAGTGTGCCATTGCCTCTGCCTCATATTAACAATAAATCATAAGACATTATTGTCTCAGAATTTCTTTTGCTTTAAGTAATGCTCCTTGACTAAGCTTGTGGGCCAATAATTCTCACACATAAGTACCATCATCATCATTCATTCCAAGCAGAATAGACCCTTATACTTACTCTGGACAACCTCAAGGACCTTAGGTTTTCAAAGAAGATGTCTCATATGCCAGATTCAAGCTCCACCAAGATTTTTTTGAATAGTCAAAACTATAGTGCTTGGTCTGTCTTAATGGATGGTTAGTTGGAAAAAAATTTTTGTGGAGAGATTATTGATTCAGATGATACTTTGATCAGTTCAGAGGTGGAGAAGAAGTCCTATCATTTTATTTTTAGAAATCTGGATGGGAGTCATATTGCATGGGTTGCTGATACTCTCAAAGAGGAAAATAAGAGGATGGGGAGTGTTTTATGGAAAATGCTCAAGGCCAAGTATGCTGGTGATTCTGTTCATCAAAAGGTTATTGCTTTCAATAAATTGTTCAAGTTGAACTTTGTCAACTGTAAATAATTTTTAGGGAAGGCAAGATCAAGTATGGCTAAGTTCAAGTCATCTGGGCTAAACATGGATCCTGAGTGTTTGTCACTATTAATTATTCAAAAGCTACCAAAAGAATATGAGTCCTTGGTTAGGATGATATCTCAATTGAATCCCCTTCCTGGAGAAGAGGATGTGCTTAGAAATATTGAAAAGGATGATCTTCAATTTAAAATGAAGGAGGGCACAGGAACTGCTCTGGTGGGCAAGACAAGAAAATCCGCATAGAAGGCAAAGGAAAAAAGTGATTTATCAAAAGTCTTGTTTTATAATTGTAAGAAGAAGGGGCACTATGCAAAGGATTGCAAGGAGGCCAAGAAGAGGTAGAAATCTGAGGAAAGTGAAAAGGGAGACAAAGAGGTCAACCTTTCCATGGAAAATGTTACTGTGGGGGCAGTAGATTCTTCAATGGACCAAGATGTTGAAGAAAAAGCCCCCAACAAGAAGCCTAAAATTGATGAGGATCAAGAAATGGACTTGATTGATTATGAAGTATGTAATCTTAAACTTGATTATAAGAAATTATCAGTGGATGATAATTTGTCTTTCCTTCTAGGAGGATTGAAGGAAAATCTTCTTGTTTTGATTGATTGTGGTTGTACAGACCACATTTTTTTTGAGCCAAATTTGTTTTCAAATCTTAAAGATTTTGATGGTGTTGTAAATAATGGCCAAAAAGGAAGAACTATTCAGATTGAAGGAATTGGAAAATTTATTCTTGAAATTCATTTGGGTTTCAAAATATCTTTTGAGAAAGTGTTCTATGTCCAAGATTTGCCTTATAACCTTATGTCTCTTGGAGTTCTCTGGAAAAAATGTTTTCAGATTTTTTATCTTAAAGAAGATAATTTTGTTATTGATTTGAATGGGAGAACTATCCTGAGTGACAAATTTCAGAATGAGTTGCTCTGTTAAAACTTGTTCAAGTTTTCACCTCTGAGCACTGTTGCTCACAATAGAAGTGGCCATAAGGTAAAGGAAAGCAACTGTGAAAGTTGTACTTTAGGGGCCAAGACCAGGAATTTTTTCTCAAATAGTAGAGACAGCACAGAAGTTGCTAGACAGGAATTTTCCATTGATTTGGCAGGTCCATTTTGACCAGTGTCCCTTGGGGGGGCAAAGCACTTCATCAATCTGGTTGATAAAGAAACTAATTATGTTTGGGTGAAGCCAATAAGATCAAAGGATCAGACCACAGAGGAGTTTTCAGTAATCTTCAAATTATGGAAAAAGAAAGGTTTGATGAGGGAGATCAAGAGTGTTATTACTGATGGAGGGGGTGAGTTTGTGAGTAAAGAGTTTGAGAAACAGTTGAATGATTATGGTATAACTAATATAGTCACTATTGCAAGTAATCCACAAAACAATGGAATAGTTGAGAGGATGAATAGGACTTTATTTGAAAAAGTCAGAACTGTCATGGCTCAATCAGGTTTGTCAAATTTTTTATGTGCTGAGTTGTTGTGCAAAGTGAATCTGTTGCAAAATATTGTAAGTTTTAATGGGAAAAGTATGCATTATGTGTTTTGGAAGTTGTACCCCAAAGCATCACACCTAAGAAAAATTGGTTGCTTAGTCTATTATAGCGTCCACCATAATGAAATGGTTGTGAATTTAGATCCTAGAGCCAGAACAGGGGCACTTGTAGGCTATGATTTAATAAGTAAGTCATACATGATTTATTTTCCAGGGACAAGAAAGGTTATCCGTAGTAGGGATATAAAATTTGAAGAAAGGACCTTTCCACTCAAAAGGGGTGAAGATAGTGCTGTTCAGGAATTACAGAAGGAAATAGCATTGGATCCTGTTTCACCAGCAGATGCTGGAGAGAATATCATTAGTGATGATGTTGAGATGGCAGACGTGCCACAGGATGGTTCAGTACCCGCTTCAGGGGAGTCTGTGGAATCAAAACCTGATGAGCCTCCACCTCCATTTAGAAGAAGTGGAAGGACAAGGATACCTGTTGATAGGTATGGGGAATGGAATCCCATTATCCTTCTGCATAATATGAAGAAGATAAGTTTTGGGAACAATGTATGCTTAATGAGATTCTACAGTAAAGTTTAGAAATGGGTAATAGGTTTAAACCAAATAGCTTTGGCAAAGCTATGAATTCTGATGACAGAGCCAATTCAAAGACAGCTATATTTGAGGAATTTGATTCTCTGGAAAATAATAGTGTTTTTGAAGTGGTAAAGTGCAATTTAGTTCCAAAAGGAAAGACCATTTTTGGGTCCAGGTTAGTGTTGAAAAAGAAGTTTGATACTAATGGAGTTTTGAAGAGGTTCAAAGCTAGATGTGTGGCACAAGGCTTCAAGCAAAAATAGGGTATTGATTGCAGAGAGAGTTTTTTTCCAACTGGAAGGCTGTCCACCTTCAGGTACATCATTGCTTTAGAAGTGGAGTTGGGTGAAGAAATCAGACAGGCTGATTTTGTGAAGGAATACTTGAATGCAAAACTTGGAGAAGAGGAGACTGTTTATATGTCAATTCCTGACGGTTTCAAGGAATGGCTGGTAGAGACCAAGCCAGAAACTATGAAGAAAATCTGTGTGATAATTTTCCTCTCAGCGGATTAAGGGGAATATGTCCTCAAGCTGTGTAGATCCCTGTATTGAATGCATCAAGCAGCTAGGTCATGGTATAACACCATGATTAAGAAACTGATAGAGATTGTTTTCAGGACAAGTGAGGCCAACCCTTGTCTCTTTGTGAAAAAGGATGTAATTTTGTTTGTATGGGTTGATGACATTATCATTATTGGGAATGGTAAAGAGACAGTAATGGAGGCACTCAAAAAGGAGTTCAAGATAAAAGATCTTGGTCTGGGACAACAGGTGCTGGGAATAAAATTTAGCAAGAGGAACAATGGGATCAATTTGGATCAAAACCATTATGTGTTAGCTCTATTTAAGCATTATGGCTTAGAGGATGCAAAGGAATTTGGTACTTCAATGCAGTCTAACATTTGTCAGAAAAGTCTACAGATGAAGAGCATCTGGATTTTATCCAATCTGGTAATAATTATAGGTCAGTTGTTGGATTGCTAAATTATTTTGGGCAGTGTACAAGGCCGGATAATGCTTATGCAATTGGCATCTTTTCACAACAATTAGGGACCAGGAATGAGGCATTGGTCAATGTGTAAGAGAGTTATGAGTAATCTTAAAGGGACACGCAGTCTGGCACTTCAGTTTTCAAAGTCAGCAAAATTTGATTTTGTTGGTTATTCTGATTCATTTTGGGAAGATGGTAACACTTGGGAATGAACAAGTGGTTTTGTATTCTTTTTAGGAAAGAATCTAGTGTCATGGATGTCTAAGAAAGTGTCAGAAATAAGTCTTTCACCAACAGAATCAGAGTACAGAGCATACCTGTCAGCTTGACAGGTGGCACAGTGGTTGAGAAAGGTCTTTGAGAATACTCATAAACCACAAGGGTTTGCATTGTTGTATTCTGATAATCAGAGTGCCATTGAATTTGCAGAAAGCCCATCCAAGAACAAAACATATTGAGGTTAATTATAACCATATACGTGATGTAGTGAACTTCAGAGAGATAGTGTTAAGGTACATTACCAATGGAGAAATGATTTAAGATATCTTACCTAAGGCATTGGATAGGAACAAACATCAAGGTTTTGTGTCTATTATGCGTATGGAATCCCATTTGGATTAAGGGGGTGTGTTAAAATACAGATGTACTCAGGTAATGTGCATATTATTGTGTAATCCAAATGGGATGCACAAATGGGCCTCCACGGCCCATTAGAAATCACGTGGGACACTTGGGCCTATGTGGATGTTATTGGTTTTGGGCATTTGGGCGCCAAAACACATTTTCCAAGTCATTGGGACACAGGCCTTAATGGGCACGTCATGGTGGATGGGCCACCTTAGCAAGATGGGCTTATTTCAACATTAATGGCTACAAGGTTTATTTTGGACACACTTAACCAGACAGGCTGGCCCGCCAAAGTGTGTTTTTTGTGGTCTTTGGGCCTTGGCCTCCTGTTTGGGCCACCACCCCTGTTGTGGCCGGCTAGGGGCCCCTTGTTTCTCATTATGGCCCGTTGCGGGGCCCAAAAGCCCGCGTTGGACCATTTTACGGGGAAGAGGACTCCGTTTGGAGTCCTCCCACCTGCTGTTTGCAAGGCCGCGGCCCCAGTTGAACCACCTGGCTGGTCGCGGCCGTGGTGGCTGGTGGCCCCTGCCTTCCCCCTCCCCTTGCTGGGTTGTGAGGGGGAGGGAGGATGGCTGGTCCTCTCCCTCATCAAGGACCAGCCAGTGATTGGTTGCATGTGGCAACCAGGCCAGTGTGGGGGGGACTTCATCACCCTCCCACCTGTTGGTGGTGGAGGGAACAAGGTGGTGGGGGGGATCTGACCACCCTCCCACCAAGCAAGTGGGGCGCTATCCCCCCCGTTACCAAGGGGGAAGAACCAAGGCCTGATGGGAACTGATCCCCCTCCAGCCCAACTGTTTCAATGGTCCGCCTGGGGAAAATAAACCAGCGGCAGATTTGACCACTCCTGCTGGTAACCTAGGTAGCAAAGAGGGGGGGAGGCGGCACGCCTGCCAGTTACATCCCCACATGTGAGCTTGAGAGCAGGCCCAGGTAAGTTATGGGTCCCACTTGGTCTATGCTAGGGGACAACTGCTGGTTGAATGAAGCAAGCAGCCCTGTAAATGAGGTCACATAGGTAACAGGGCTGGTTCAGCCCAGTAAGGGTGGAAACACCAAATTCAACCAGTAAGAACTGATCTTAAGGGTTCAGGGACTAATTCCAAGTGGGCTGAGTAAGCTCAAACCAATTAGCAAGGCTTGTAGAACCTGTAGAGCCTATTTGGGGCGGAATTTTCGCCTTTTGCTTGTTATTAAATCAGCTCCACATGAGCACCATCTTTTTTATTCAAGGAGCCCTTCTCCATGCTTTTTTTAATCCATTCATTCATATTAAACGTTTTTCATTGCCCCTGCCTCATATTAAGGATCAATCATAAGACATTATTGTCTCAGCATTTCTTTTGCTTCAATTACTGCTTTTTGAATAAGCCTGTGGGCCAATAATTCTCCAAATTAAATGTTAGTATATACAGGTTAGGTTTGAAGGGGAGGTTTCTACACCTTGCCCTCGACTAAAAGTTTTAGATAGACCATAGCATATGGAGGGGAGCTCCTGCAAGGACTGGATTGGAAGGAAGTATTTTTTTTTCATGCTCTCTACTTTTTTATTAATTCTTGAATTAATCTAATATCTCTACAATAGTTGTTTGAACCACACATTCAAGTAGTTACAGATTCTTGGGACCAAAAAATACCAAACTGAGGACAGCTTTTAAGGGGTATCCAATTGTTCTTTCCAAAGCAGGTAGAATTCAACCCCCCATAATTCAAAAATTTATTTTCTGATATCCTTGATCAGATCCTTACATTCCTTTGTTGAATTGCTTTTTCCCAGGAAGTAACAAAATTGCAGGGGTTGTGCAGGCCCCATGTTTAGCATTTCTTTCCTTCCTCATTTCTAGAGGTTGTCTTTGCAAGAAAAACTAAGAATTTCTCCATCATGTACAAGACCTGTGTTTTCCCTGGGGACTCTTGCCTATATTTCTTCTGCGGAAAATTATTAGCAGTGGATGGAGCCCTGAGAATCAGTCCCTCCCTCATGAGCTCCTGCAGTTTGATTTCTCTGTTCATGTTTTTTTGAAAGGTCTGCATTTCCAGTAGCAGCAGTATACCTACATCTAATTATATCTTCAATAATTACTCCTTGCAAGGGAAACTCTAATTTTAATTTATTAATTCCTCATGTAATCCCAAAAGTAAAATTTGATTTAATGAACCTAAAATCCTTTTGTGGGATAAATACTTCAAATTTTATCAAACATGCAGCAGTAGGAAAAGAAATCATTCCTCAAACTAACTCCTCCTTTCCCAAGCACTTCAGAGGCTGGTTTTTCTTTGATTCTCTCTTGAAAATTCTGCTCCTGATTTCCCTTGCTCTCTAATATCTACTGCAATGATTGATTGCAATTATCCCTTTTATATCCCTCCCTGTCCTCCACATCCTCCAAATTTTTCTTCTCCAGTATTTATTTGTTTTTTTACTAACCTTCTCTTTTTCTGTGGCTCCTTTTCTCACTGCAGCATTGTCAAAACAGTCCAGGAATCAAATGAAATTGTTTTTCCTGAACCAAATGAATGGGTGTTCCCTAGTTAAATTCTTTGCCCACTCTCTATGCTGGATTTTCCTCACACTCCCTGGGCTTTCTGGTGGTACTTCATAGGTATTTTTTGCTCTTGGTGGGGGTGGGGGTAATCCTCCGCCATTACAAGTGCCAGATCCTAAACTCACTGTAGAAATAAGAAAGGGTGCTGTTTTCTGAATAAACAAAGGTAACATCTTGTCAATGATATAAGAAAAAAGAAATTTCTTTGAGTAAGTGGCCAATGAGTGACTCAAATTGAAATTGTGCACAAGGAATAATTCTTTTGAAAAAAAGAGTATCCAAATGAGGAACCCAAATATGTAATGTGCAAATATGTGATTAAGACTTAAATAGGTCCACTAAATATTTTTGGGTAACTCCTCTGAAGTATTCCTTTTATTTTGCTCATTGGAAGACAAGATACACCAGGAAAAATCTGGTGGAATCAGTCAGCCAGTGAAATCACATCCTTTGGATGAGATGGTTTCATCCAATTGATTTCTAGAATTTTTCCATCATTTGGAAACATAGATCACCCCCAGTTTACAATTAGTTGCTTCATAATTTCTCAAATTAATCAAATTTGTTGCTGATTTCATTCCATTCTATGTCCCATTTTGATATTCTACCTTTCTCTTTCTTTCCTTTTTTCTTAATTATGATTTCAATTGGTATTCTCCAAGTTTTCTATTCTACTTGCTTCCAGATTCCATGTGTTTTCCAATTTCTTCCTCCCTGATTTCTCCCTGATTTCCCAAAAGCTTCCATTTTTCCACCTATTAGCACAATCCCTCCTAATTTTCTAAAATGAAATAAAAGCATTTTTTGAACAAAATTTATCCTCATCTTTCATACAATTCCTTCTCTCATGGAATTTCTGTTCTATCTACAGGTAATACTTCATAAATTTAATAGGAATTTAATCCAAAAACAATTCAAAGAAAAAAATTGAAACAATTAATAACACTTTGAATATTCCAAAATTTTTAAATTTAACTTTCAGGAATATATGATTTTGTGACTAGTAGTATTCTAATTTGAGAGGAATATTCACCTGGCCACCAAAAGCATCAAAAGCAATGATTTTTTGTTCAATCCCATGTTTAACTTTGTAAAAATTGGTATGCTTACAATCAACTAAGAAATTCCTGTCAATTTAATTGGAGTCACTTCCAAAAAGTAACCTGGTATGCTCCCATATGGATCCATCACACCGAATATGGATTTTACCTGAAAAAAGAAGGAGAATTTACCCAGATTATATGACACAGTACTGCTTCCAGAATTTGATTCTGTTTTTGATAATGCAATTTTATTTTAATGGAGATGATTTGGATAGTTCCACCATGGTGAGAGAGAAACAGTGTTTGGTTCATTTGCACTATTGATTTGATTGAAATCATGCCAATTTGTACAAGAGATGGAATTCCTGAGATAATTGAGGAATTTGTAATAAGATTCTGGATTTTCATGGAAAGGATTTAAGTTTTGGATTGAATTTTAGGTAAGGGTAATTTGACCTGGTGGATGATTCAAGAATTCTTGAAACTTGATTTATCTTCAGTGGTGCGCCTTGTGAGTTGATCCAGGAATTTAGATTTAGAAGTCTGCAGAACCTGTGAAATATAGTAAGTTTTAGTTTTTCTGAGTTTAATGTAAATTATAGTCAGCATTGTTGTATGATGTATATCTTTGATTGAAAGGAATTCACACACCCAAAAATCTGTTTTTTTTTTGAGCTAGAAAAATGGACTATTCAAGCGCTGATCAGCCCAGGTAACACATGTGGGTCCAGGCCCCCACCTTTGTAAGAGCTGAGGATTATTGGATGCAAGATGACGATTTGGCTCTTGATTTTTCTCTGGAAAGAGCTCCCTATCAAGTTGGAAATATTTTTCCCAGTGCCTGGTAAAATCAGAACCGTTTTGGGAGATTTTATTACAACCAGTGGCAAGGTTCAAACGGGTCACTAAATGGAAGGTATTTTTGTCAACTGTTTTGGTGAATGTACATTCTCCAAATTCCGTGGAAATGATGACATTGGGCGTGTAAAATTTATTAAGAAGAGACTATTCTGCACCCTTGAGGCTTCCATGAATTTATGCTCAAAGTTTCTTTTGTACTCTTGTCCAATCAGATGGGATTAGAGTAATCTTTATGACTTGTTGAAGACTTTTCAGAAGAACAGAATCAAACTTGGATTTTGATAAAACTGGGGGGCTTTTCTCATGTATATCATCAGTCCTTGGATACAAAAATAAAACAGGTAAATAATCTAAACAAGAGAATGATGAAAATTCCCTCATTAATTCTTCATTCGTGAGAGCCAAAGGTTCTTCTCTCCCTTTGCCTTTGGATTTTTTTATATTTCAAATATCTTTCTGGGCATCTCTTTTCAAGTAATGTAATTCTCTGGAATCAATTTGTTTTTCAGTGGTATAATCATTTTCTCCAATTTCACCTTCATCCTCATTTTATTCATCATCTGATGAGCCTGGTTCCTTTTTCTGTATCTTTTTCCAAGAGAATTCTGGAAGGATTAATTTGCTAACAGCATGATCTTTCAAGGATCAAATAATCATGTTGTGCATTATTTCAAGGTTGGCCATTTTTGTGGCATCCAAATAAGGGGGGGTTGGGGAGGTTTTGGGTGTGTTTAGTCTATTCTGATCTATTTTTATGTGAATCATAAGTATCATTTTTCAATAAAAAAGCAGGGGGAGGGGGGGTGAAAAAAAAAATTACAACATAAAATATATCTTTTGAGATAAAAACTGGGGAAGGGAAGCAGGGGGACAAAGGTGACTGAAGGTTTTTTTTTATAAAAGAAAAAAAACAACAACAACAAAATGAAATCAAGAAAGAGGGAGGGGAAGATTATCTCTTTCTTTCAAACCAAAAAGATAACCATCATTTGAAACCCAAGATCATCAGAAATCTCTTTCATCCACAACTACCCAATCAATCAATCAAAAAAAAAAAAAAAAACAGAGAAAAAAAGGGAGGATTTCTGAACTCATCACAAAACTTGGGGAAGGGGGAGGAGTAGGATGTAAGAGGAACTTAAAACTAACCCCTGATCATTACTTTGGGGGGGGAGATGAGATAATGTATGGTTCTTCTTTGTAATCTTTAGAAGAGGATGAGGATGATGATTGATTTTAGAAGGCAAAGGAGGGTAAAGAAATCAATGATGATGTGAACCAATTGTGTTGGTGTTTGTGTTGGTGATGGTGATGGTGGTGGTGGTGGTCATAGTCATTGGTGTGAGAGTAGGAGGAGAGGTGATTGTCTTAGTAGGACTCCAAATTTGAATCTTCAAATGATGTGTAGTATCATTTGGATATGGATGATGATTATTCAAAAAGGGGTGATCTTCTAAAGTTTTTTTTGTATTTTCAAACCAAGGATGAAGTAGTTTATTGATGATGATTGGCTCCCTATTTATTCTAGATTTATCATCCTCATAACCTTCTACCACCTCTTCTGCTACTAGAACCTCTTCTTCTGGTTCTGGTTATACCTCATCATCTATCAATCCCAAAGGTTGATTATCATCATCAGGGGATTCCAATTAATAATTTTTTGACCTCTTTTGATTGATCTCATCCAACTCTAATCTAACCAAACACCAAATCAATATTTGATTGATTTTGATAAACAAGTAAGAATGATAATTGGATCCCCATCATGTTGGGTGGTCTGAAAAAGATCCTTATCATCCAAGTCATTCTTAACATCAGATTGATGAAAATAAGGATCAAGTAGGCCCACCAAGTCCATTGATTGAAAAAGATTATTTGTTGTACAGGAAGCCTTTGTGTTGCCTCCCTTTTCTAATCTTCAAAACAGTCAAAAATCATTGAGTCCTCCAACAAACTCTTCATTGCATGGAATACCTCAACCTATGGGGCTGGTGTCAGCTCTCTGATACCAGGAACCTTGCAGTCCTTTAGCTAAAGAGAGTGATAAAAATACTGGAATAATAATAATAATAATTATTCCAAAAATAAAAGCTTAGGGGCTAAATAAATAATATAATATGAGCAGTTTCAAGGTTTAATTGGTTTAGTAATAAAAGGTTTTTGATATATATTTAAAAGAGGGGCCACAGTATTATACTACTGGGGATCTTTGCAGACAAGCAACCTCTCTTCAAGGCGCCTCCTTAGGCAGTTTAGGAACCTTGGAATGAAGATGGGTGCCTTAGAAAGGTCTTATTCCAATAATGGCCAGGCATAACAGCACACTTGCCTATACAGGAAGGGAAACACTCACTCTGAGCACTTTACCACGAAAATCCTGCAATAATAGGAAGGGCTTCAGAGCAGATGGGGTGGATTTCTTGACCAGACTTAAAGGGTTGATTGGTTTAAGAAATAAATAATAATACTACATAATTGGTCATAAATCACTTGCTTGGACTCTTCATAAGCACTTGACTAACAATGTCACGGTGTCTGATTGATAATAATAATCCCTGGTAAACTGATTTTTTGAATAATGGATCCAAATAGATCTGTATAAATACATTTTTGGGGTGATTTTGGGCTTCTCAGGGCACTTAGAGAGGGTTCTGCATGTGGGCTGAGGCTGGAAAGCCGGTCAGGGCACGATTGGCACGTCCACTTGGTGCTTTCAATCAGCTGACCTTAGATCTGCTGGATTTCTGTACTATTTTAGCCACAGGATATGTTAATCTTTTATGGCTTAAATTTGAAAATTCTGTACTCATCCTTCATTTCTACTCATCCTTCATTTCTACTATTGGTATTGCTTTAAAAAAGACAGATGTGGATGTTTACTAATTTTCCATTATCTGCTGATCACGTAGATAATTTTGAATAATTTTTTAGATCACTCCTTGTAGTGTTTTGTGTTCTTCAAAGATCAGAGTCAGTGATTTATGTGTTAATCCTTGATCTTTGATTTATTATTAAAAAATGTTCTAAACTTAATTTTTATTAGTATTATTTAAGTTTTGATCTTTTTAGACTATTAATAATGCATATTTCAACTTGTTACATATGCTAGGTAACTCTAACTAGGTTGTAGCTCTTCTGAGCGGTACCTGGTTGTCAGATTAGTCACAACGGATCCAGACGCAGGGATCAGTCAGTAAAAATGCGCGCGGTGTAGGATCCTCTACGTGTGTGGCAAAATACTTGCGCGCGGGTCTCTAGTACGCGCGAATCTGCTGCTACAAGTATGTAGGGATATGTAATGATTCGGGGCTGCGTGGGGGAATGTTGACATAACACATTTCTGTGTGTAACTCCTAAAATATACACAACACCTCCATTCTGGGCAAATTTTAGGTGCAAACCCTATATATGACAACACGTGTTAAATGTTAGAATGGCCAAAATGTGCCATATTACTGATGTTGTAATTTTTAGTACTTTTCTAGTTAATTATTTTAAAAATTTAAGGACTTAAAATTCAAGGGTGGGGTCAGTGAGTGACCCTACCTAATTTTGGTGAGGAATTTATTTCTTTAATAATATTACTGGATTTTTCACTCGTTCTTTTTTTAATTGAGATATTCTTATTTTTCCTGGTTTTGTGTAGCTATTGACAGGTTGCTCTGTACATAGTAGCAAGCTGACATTCCCCCACTCCAAGATATGTCCATATCTGATTTTTTTTTTGGGTCAATGCCTACTGCTGGCTCTGTAGTTCCTTAGGTGTATGGGTCCATCAGGGATACTATGTTCAGGCAACCATTCATCCTTATCAGCTGATTCTCCCTTGTATCCAACTAGGTAGCGTCTGACATCTTTTCCATTGATCCTATCTTTTTTATCTTTAAGTATCTTGCTAATTTTTCCTTTTTCCTTTTCAGGCTCTTCTGCAACAGGTATTTCAAGTGAAGGAGTATTTTCTTCATTCCTTAGGTGGTAGTGTTTGATGAGACTTACTGGGAAGACTGGATGTTTCCTAGAAAGCTCATCACTAAGGATTACTTCCACAGCATTTTTACCATGAAGTTTATTAATGGTGAAAGGTCCAACAAAAGCTGGTCTAAGCTTTCTATTTCCAGCAAAGTTGGTTAATTTGGTGGTAGAGATCAAGACTTGGTCACCAATCTTGAAATTAGGATCCTTATGGTTTTTATCCCACCTTTGTTTTTTATACTCCACAGCATCTTGGACACACTTGACAGCATATTTTTTGCTACATCTATCATTTTTTTGAAATCAAGTGATGTAGGGTGAATATTTGTTAACTGGTGATTAAGGTTGTCCTTGGGCAATTTACGGATCCATTGTCTTTCCAGTACGTAGGGTGCTTCCTTAGTGGTAGAGTGCTTGCTACTGTTGTAGGCCATCTCTAGTGCAGGGAAAAGGCTAACCCAACCGTGGCAATAACCATCAGAATTCTTGTATTCTAGACCAAAGCAACAGAATCTTCTGAGCATGTCTTCCAGTGTCTGAATCATTCTTTCAGCTAAGCCATCTGTCTGAGTTTGATAAGCTGTAGAGAAAGCTGAGGTGGTTCCCAGCATGTCATGAAGATTTCTCAGGAACTAAGAGGTGAATTTAGGAGCTCTGTCACTGATAATTATCTTTGGAACTCCAACATCAGCAATGAGTCTGTTCCAAAATAATAGGGAAAATTCCATAGCAGTGTCTTCCTTGTGATTAGGAAGAAACTTTTCTTTCTTGGAGAACCTATCCAAAATGAATAGGACTGAGTTGTAGGAATAGGCTCCTAATGGTGGTAGTCCAGTTAAAAAGTCCATGTTGATGATATCCCATCTTTTCTTTGGTTCAGCAATCTTTTTCAGTAGACAAAACCTTTTCCCAGTGATCCTGTTGGACTTCTGACAAGTTTCACAACTAGTAACATAATGGATAGTTGAATCTCTCCAATTGATCCACCAAGCAGTTTTTTTAACCTTACCTACAGTTCTATCAGCAGATAAATGACCAGATGAACAGTTATCATGGCATTCAGCCAGGACATGTTTGATATGGTCATCCTTAGTCTAGACTATAACGCTTGAATGTTGATGCCTGTAGTATACTAGACCATCCCATATGGTGAACCTTCCGGATTTGTATGGTTTCAAGAGAGTTTCAGGTAGGCTATTGATAAATTCAGATGGTGGAGAAGTACTTTCAATAATGGTGATCAGAGGTTTCATGCCAGAATTGCAATATTCTTTGATTGAGTTGAACAAGGATTCATTTAATTCATAAATGTGGATTCCCATGATAGGAGCTTCATTGTTCAAGATGTTAATGGTAAGGATAGGGATGATATCATTATCCTCTGGATCATAAGCAGGGTTTCTTGGGTCATTGGGTAAAGCATTCCTGCTCAAAATATCAGCATTCTAGGTTTTAGTCCCAGCTTGACAAACTATGGTCATCTGACCTCTGTACTGTTGTATGGCTATCTGCCACTTTAACATGTGCCTACTAGGCTTCTTCATGTTCATCAATGTCCTGACAGAATTTCAGTTAATAATTGCAGTGAAATTGGTGCCTTCCAAGTAATAATTGAGTTTCTCTAGAGCCCATACTGAGACAAGACATTCCATTTGACTTGCACCGCACCTTTTCTCAGTGTCTTTAATTTGTCTGGATATGAAGGGTATAGGTTTTTCCACTGATTTGTCATGCTCTATGACTTCTTGGTGTAAAGAAGCTCCTAGCCCGTCCATTCTGGAATCTATGTAGAGCTTAAAAGGTTTAGAATAATCTGGCTGAATCAGTACTGGAGCTGAGGTCATTGATATCTTGAGTTCCTCATAGTTCTTGAATCTGTCATGAGTCATTTCAAACAAGTTGGTTTTGTTGCAGATCTCATACAGACACTTGGTTAGAAGAGGAAACTTTGGTAAGTACTTCCTATAGTAGCCGCAGAAGCTAATAAAAGATAGGGGTTCAGTTTTATTCTGAGGCTTAGGCCCATTCATTACTGCTGCTATCTTGTTTTGGTCAGCAGCTAATGTTAGTCCAGAGACAATGTGTCCTAAAACCTTGAGTTCTCCGCAGCCAAAGTTGCAATTTTTCATTGATACTTTTAATGCCACGGCAGAGATGGGTTTGAGAACTAACCTTAATTTCTCCATGTGAGTACCCCAATGATCATAGTAAATGATTGTTAGATTTTGAGTTTTCATTTATGTGAATTTCACTGGAGTTTAAAGTATCATTGATTGGATTGATGTGATCGTATTATTGTTACCTTAAAGTACTCAAACAACAGGTAAAATATAACTAGGATGTGTTATAACCAAGATAAATTATATCTGTTATCTAATAGAGGATCTTGTGTTGTAGTATTGTGATTTTCAGACTGTCTAATCATAGCATTTCACTTACCATGTCACTTCAACTGCCTATGCTAATTTTACATTATTCATTTTGTACTCAACCACTTGTTGGCCAATCATGTATTCAGTCTATATAAATCATGGTGCTCTCAAGTGGAATTGATTATCTGTTCAGCTAACACATCAACTGGAGTGCCCCTTTCCTCCTGATCTCAGGTCCGTTACGCTTGACGTTACAAGCTCCTTTCACTCATTTATTAATCCCTTCATCCGATTTGAGCTTCAGCTCTTTTCTCTTTTACATGGTTAAAAGCCTATGCTCAACCTGAGCCAACCATCTTTCATTCCAACGGGTTGCCTTCAATAGTCTCATCCAGAAATTGGTCTTTGACTCTTTTGGCAAGGGGGTGAGATGGGGATGAGCCTTGTCATTGACATTGATGCTCATCCTATCCATCTGCTTTGACGGCATCAGCCATCAACTATGATTGAACAATCAAGATAACCTAGCACAGCTTTATTGTTGTTGATTGATTGGACTCTGAGGATGACACGCCTCCCCGTTCCTACCCATCAAACTCCAATCATCATGATCTCAAGCTGATCAAAAATATCAACAGACTTCAACCTTGTTGTTGCGCCTTCCTATTGAACGGACCCCCCTCTTGTGAAAGTCAACAAACCAGTTAGCCACTCTCAAATCTCAGAACCAAGCCATCAATTTTTCTCACTATCGATCAAGTCTGAAGAAGAACCCAGAGATGGTTGATCAATTGGAGAAGGTCTGGAACAACTTCAAACCAATCAAATACAATCTTGGTGCTCAGTTGAAAGCTATCAAAACCTTTGAAGCCAAAGTGGTCAACTTGACCACCAAAGCCTCCCAGAAGATTGATGAGGAACTTGAAGCTCTCAATGCGACCCTTCAAAACATCCAAGGTGCTTGTCTGTTTGAGGACTTGACGCTCTCTGATATTGAAAAGGCCAAACCTTGAATCCTTCCATGATCAACTCCAATGGCACCAAGGATCAGGTGTTGAGAACCGATGGACCTGAGCTTGAATCAATTCCAGGATCCCAGCCTTGGTCAGAGAGACAAAGGAGGATTGCCAGGGAAAATCACTCCCATCGCCCAATCTTGGAGGTTGTCTTGGTCAAGATCAATTGGGTTGTCTTTGGTCCCTTTGAAATCAAACCATGGTATCCATCTCCCTATCTCAACAATCAAGTCCAACATCTTCAAGCAAGCTTGAAAACCAGCCTGGATTGATTGCCATCAGATCACCATTGGTCGCCTCATCCATTCAACCCAACGACAACCCTCAAACTTGCGTCCGTCTTGAAACAACACACCAACGGTAGGATTCAGAGGAAGAACCCAATCAAGAAGAGACCTCCCCGTCCACCTTCCACCCAAGATCTCGGTTCCCCTGCTCATCATCATTAGACATCCATACCCCTCATCTCAAATGCAGCATTGATCAATGGAAGGTCCGTGGCCGCTCCTTGATTGCAAGCGACATCATATGCTGTTGGAAATGATTGGACAATCAACCAATGAACTCAAATTTGAAGTTTGGACGCAAGAACAGTCATTCTTCGTTCTGCCCACTCAACCTGATATTGAGAATTGCCTCGAACAGCCTCCTCCTTCTGACTACCGCGTACCCTAGAAATGCGGCGCAACCTGAAGATGAGTGTGAACACTCTATTATGAGGACCTTGAGACTTGGTTCCAGATCTTTCCTTTTCCTTTCTTTTTCTTCAGTCCATTCTCTTCTCTTCTGAATCTTTGGTCTCTTCTCAATCAACTCTTCTCCGAATTACCTCCAACAACATCTACTCGAATCAACCTCCTTCTTTCTTTTATTTCTTTATCTTCTCTTTCTTTATCATCTCTTTCTTTTTACTCTTTGTTTCCTCTCTTCTATACAAACCAAATCTCGCCTCACTCACCTCAGTCCTCAATCTATCATCTCTGCTGCTTGATTATGGTCCATGTGCTCTTGTCTGGTAAGAGATCTATACGTACAACTTATCCTCCCAACAACCCTTGACTCTGACCTCTGCCCGTTTCAGCTGTCTACTTATCTCCTCTATTCTCATCTTCTCCTCTGCCGCTCTCGCTTTCCTGTTCCTGATCATAGTCCTAGCTGTTGGTATTTTTCTCATCTTCCTGGCTATTTCTGTCCGCATGTGAACCAGTTGGTCTAATCCTCAAATTTATGTCTTCAGCCTGCTGGTTTTTAGTCCCAAGAAATCCAATTCTAAAATTATCACCTGATCACCATTGACCTCAAAATTGCATCAGTTAGTCCTGGGAGGATTGGTCTGTAGTTTGACTGTTCACACTTTACCTACACTTTATTTTCTTCATCAATCATCCATCAATTTTCACAATTATTTCAGTACTCAACTCCGAAAATCAACCAACTCAATCAAGTTTATTCTACACAATCAAATCAAACCTTGAACAAATCCAACGCATCTGACAAGTCATTCACTTTTGAGCTGAACAATTTTCCAGCAAATAATAGAAATTATCCTTTGAAGATAGCAGTTGTATTCAAATATTCCCCAGGAAGTTTACAAGTCATTCAGCTCATCTTATTAATCAGTCACTAACCTGTATGTAGAATTATTCCAAAAGTTAGTAGAAAAATATGTTAATTGAAGAAAAAGAGTTAGATTCCTTTTTAGGACAGTAACTTCCTCCAGTGCAAGTCAAGCGGGTGTGTTAGAGTTTGAGTTTTCATATATTTGACTTTCCTTAGAGTTTAGAGTGTAATTGATTGGATTGATGTGATCTTATTATTGTTATCTTAAAGTACTCAAACAACAGGTAAAATATAACTAGGCTGTGTTATAAGCAAGATAAATTATATCTGTTATTTAATAGAGGATCTTGTGTTGGAGTATTGTGATTGTCAGACTGTCTAATCATAGCATTTCACTTACCATGTCACTTAAACTGCCTATGCTAATTTTGCCTTATTCATTTTGTACTCAACCACTTGTTGGCCAATCAATTATTTAGTCTATATAAATCATGGTGCTCTCAAGTGGAATTGATTATCTGTTCAGCTAACACATCAACTGGAGTTCCCCTTTCCTCCTGATCTCAGGTCTGTTAAGCTTGACCTTACAAGCTCCTTTCACTCATTTATTAATCCCTTCATCCAATTTGAGTTTCAGCTCTTTTCTCTTTTACAATGATAACATCATCAATGTATACCATCATCCATCCTTGTCTGATGAATAATCCTAGGACAATGTCCAGCATCCTTTGAAAATTAGATGGAGCATTTTTGATACCAAAAGGCATCCTAAGATACTCATAAATTCCCAAATGACAGAAAATTCTCATCAATTTCTGGCTATCAGGGCTGATAGGTATTTGGTGAAAAACTTTCAGCATTTACATGATAGTGATGTACTTAGCCTTTGGCAGGTTATGCAGAGCATGGTCAATCCTTGGAATTGGATAATAATTGGCTTGGGTGTAGTTTTTCAGCATTCTGAAATATCAAACCATCCTTTACTTATCATTATGGAAAGCTATAATTACTGGGGTAGTGATATCCACTTGTTCATTGTGTCCTACTTTTCTTAAGACTTGTAAGTCAAACAACTCTTGAATATGAGTTTCCCGAGCAGCTCTACATTTTGGACCAGAAGGGTAAGCAGGTCTCCTGAGGTTAGGTGGGTAAGGAGGCTTAATGGTCAGAGTTATGATCATATCATGTCCTTTGATGTTACCAATGGGGTGATCCTTAGTACAGAAAGCCTTCTTATTTTCAAAACATACTTGTAGGATGTTCCTTTTTTGTTCTTCATTGAGAAGGGAATTAAAAGCAGCTTGAGAGAAGTATTCCTGATTGAAACTCTCTAAGTGTTTTTCATAAGTTGAATTAGAAGTTTCAGCATTGAAATGGCATATTTGGAACTTCTTGTTACAGTCTCCACCTATAGTGAAGTATCTACCCTTGCTTTGGAATACATCTATACCATATAAGAAAAGAGAATCATTACCAAGGATAAAGTAATCACATACTCCTTTTTTGAGCACTAAAAATTCAATGTTTAGTTTGAGTGATCCTTTGGAGTGAGGGAGTATGATATCAGAAGACCATACTCCAACAGAATTGAGAGAAGTGTTACAACTGCTGAACTTAGCCAGAGGTACTGGTAATAAGTTCAGTTTCCAGTTTGGGTCTTGTTTCTCCAAATAAGTTGAGCCAACACAAGAGCAAAAGGCTCCACTGTCTAGAAGTAACTTTACAGGGGAACCTTGCATTAAACCAGTAGCATAGCATGTTTTGCCTGAAGTGTAACTTTTAATGGCAGAATGTTTTAGAGTCAAGGCCTTAGCCTCAGAGATGTGGTGAATCTTCACATTGGGATTCCATTTTTGAGGTAAGTTAGAATCCTCATTAACAGAATTCATGTCCAGAGAAGACTCAATACTTCCTTCAATAACATTGATGGGGTTAGTGATCATTAAATAACACTCAGAAAGTGATCCATCAGTATCATCAAGGTGAGGGTCAGGATTATCATACTCTTCTCCTTCAATAAGATTAATCTTTTTCCTAGGTAGAGGACAATCAGTTTTTACATGTCCTGTCTGGTTACAGTTCCAACATACTTTTTCCTTTGACTCTGGAGTCTTCTTGAATTCCAAGGTAGTTGGATTAGTGG
This sequence comes from Puccinia polysora, assembly GCA_025617555.3. Lineage (NCBI taxonomy): Eukaryota > Fungi > Basidiomycota > Pucciniomycetes > Pucciniales > Pucciniaceae > Puccinia > Puccinia polysora. The sequence goes on along the minus strand of CM062620.1, from coordinate 49,228,793 downwards.
CAGGCAATTCCTCAGTTTTGGAAGTATACTCTTCCCTGTTCCTAGTATTTTGTTCCATGGGGAGTCTGTTGACTCTTTTATCAAGACCATTTATGTCAATTGTCTCTTCCAACACACCTATCAAGGTAGAAAGATCAGAATCCATAGGCATCCTGCGCCTTACACTGTGGTTGATTTGTACGGGACATAAGTTGAGAAGTCGTTCATTGACTTCTTCTTTCTCAGAATCCGGGTAAAAACAGTCTAACATCTTTTTCTGTTCTAAGCACCACTTATATGTTTTGTCTTTGAATGGATTAAACTGGGAGGTTTCAAAAGTTTTCATCATCTTTCTTTTCCAGATCCTAGTACCAAATTTTACTTTTATCAATTACTTCCAAGAACTCCAGGATAAAGATCCAACTTCTTCTCTGTCATTGATGAACCAATCAAGAGCTACTCCTTCAAATAATCTGGGAAATATTACCACAGCTATTGCATCAGGGAGTTCATAAGAAGCAAGGGTATAATTAATAAACTTAATGAAACTGACATGGTTTTATTCTCCTTCTCCAGATAATTTAGGCCATTCAGTAATGGGAGGAAGTAACTTCAAAGCCTGTTCCACTTCAGGAGTAGGACTGGGTCTGAAAGATCCATTCCTAGTTTTCCTGGTTCTGGGAGTAACACTAGGGGTACTGGGGAACCTAGCAGGTCTAGTTTCTTCCAAGGCAATTACTGGGGAGTTAGTAGAATTGACTTTAAGATCTCTGAGATCATTCTCAATCATATCTAACTCCAAATCAAGTTTGTTTTTTAGTAAATCAATTTTGTTAATCAGATGAACTGAAGGAGTAGGACTAGTTTTCTTGACTTCTTCCTTAAGCTGGTTAATGGTGAAAGAATTTGAGGGATAAAACCAGAACCACTTGATTTCATAAACATGAGAAAAGAAAAAGTCGGTCAGACAATTCAGATCAAGTTAACAGAAAAGAAATTAATAAAAAGAGACCAAAAAAGGCAATGGCTGATTTGAATGAATCAGCCCGCATCCAATTTAAAGGACAATCAGTCAAACTGTACGCATGAGGACTGAAGGAAATGATCAGAACAAGAACTTTGATTCAGTCCGCTTGGTACTCAGAATTGGACTGCATACAGTTGACGTTGTTCTTGAATGATGGTCAAGATAGTTGTTGACTTGCTGGATGGATCTGGTCACTGCGAATTCTGTTAAATAATTGGATCAGCGTCGCGTAACTTGAGGAGTGTTGAATTACATTTAACCAGCTGTATGACTTCTCAATGTGATAGGATTTGTGGTCTGAGTGATGAGAGTGAGTGCGAGATGAGAGGTAAAAAGAGAAAAGTTGAAGGTGGATGACAATGAAGTCAAGAGCGCGGTGGACCCAACAAATGATTAGCCTGATGAATGTGAGTAGGTTGCTCAGCTTGAGGTGAGACTTCATGTTTGGAGTATTGACACTGCAGGAGCTGACATTCCACTGCTCAGATAGAGGAAAGTGCGGGTCCGCGTTAGTCCAGTGCTGGAATTCCAACATCCTCCCTTAATTCAATACTCCGATGACTATTCACTGACGTGGTGTACCAGTCTAACCACTGAGTTCTTGTTTGCAGCTTTGGTTAAGCAGTTGGCAACCATTTCTTCTGATCTGATGAGTTGAATTTCAATTGCTGCTGCTTCAATGTATTCTCTCAGGCCTTTGGTTTTGAGGTCAATGAATTTTGTTTTAGAGTTACATCCAAAATTTTTTATCTTGTCATTGAGGCCCTTGTTTTTGATTAGATGGATGCTTGGAGTGATAGGTTTTCACCAGAGCTCCTTGATCAAGTAGTTGATCCATCTGCATTCAAGTTGTCCTTCATTTAAGGCATCACATTTGGCTTCTGTTGACGAATAGGTAACATTGTGTTGTCTTTGACTTGTCCAATATAGCAAGGCGCCTCGGAAGAAACAGATGAATCCAGATTGGGATTGTCTAGTGATAGGGTCATCTGCCCAGGTAGAGTCGCTGTAGCATACTAAGTTGGGTAAGTCATTTTTCTTGGAAATTAGAAGAGATTGATGCTTTGTTTTAGCAAGATATTCCCAAACCTTGAGTACTTTGCCCCAGTAGTTGATACCGGGCTTTTCTGAGAACCAAGCAAGTGAAGAAACGGCAAAGCTGATGTCTGGCCGCGCTAATCCGGCAATGAAATTGAGTCTTCCATTTGGAGATTGGTAGTTAAAGTTTAGTTTCTTGAACTCTTCTTGTTCTTCTTCAGTTGCTGGTAAGACATGGATGCAAGGAGTGCAAGGTGTGCTGGAGATTGACTTGGACCCCAGGAGATTCAATTCCGAGAGTCCTTTTTCAATATGGAGAGGAAGGGACAGTCTGACTGCGTTTTCAGTGCGTTCAACTTTCATCCTGAGTAGCTTGTTAGGTTTGTGACATGACAAGTTCTTGAACTTGCTGAGGAAGGCTTCTTTGAACTTGTTGACTTCTCCAACCACCAGAAGATTGTCAAAATGCACAAATAATGCTGATTGAACATCCTTACCAATGAAGAGACATGGATTCGCGTCTGACGGGGTGAACCCTTGTAGCTGGATCCAGTTTTGGAGCATCTCGTACCAGTTTTTTGGTGCTTGTTTGAGCCCATAGAGTGATTTGTTTAGCTTGAGGATTGGTGTTTTCCTTTTTGAGCCTTCTGGACGACGGATAAAGACTTCCTCATCAAGTGGAGCATGTAAAAATGCACCCTTGACATCGAATTGAAGCATGGGGAGATTTCTTTTGACGGCGAGAAGGATGACGGCTTGAAGTGATGCAGCTTTACCAGTTGGGGCGTATGTGTCAAAGTAATTGATCCCATACCTCTGACTGAAACCCTGAACACACACTTGTGATTTGTGGATTGGTTTGCCTCCGTGTGTATTCTGTTTGATCCTGAAGGAATACTTTACGTTGAGGACGTTCCTTGGTTGGGGCCCTTCGTAGTCCTCCCAGACTTTAAATTCTTTGCACGTGGTTAGCTCCTTCTCTAGAGATTTAGACCAAGTTGGATCCTTAAGTACTTCTTTGGGTGATGAGGGAGTTTAGTCTCAGTGATACCCATATCAATCAGGAGGTCGGCTGGTGGCTCAATCTCTCAGTTTTCTTACAGGATTCAGTTAAGCTTGGATGAGATTGTCTTTGCTTCTGTCGGAGTCAGATTTGGCCGAGGGGCTTTCAGTTTTGATTGTCTGCAAGGTATCCGCCTCTTTGGTAGCAGGCAATGACTCAGAGGGATTCATTGGCGGTTGAGATTCGGAGATGGTTTGAGATTGGTCCGGATGACCATTCAGAATGGAGCTGATAGGGTGCGAGAATTTGACGTTCTTTGTTTCTACCACTTTACCGCTGGGAGTAAGCACTCAATAAGGAATACTTTTGGGCGCATACCCTAGAAGTTTGCCAGTAGCTCCTTTTTTGTCAAATTTTTGTTGCAAATGGTTACCGAGATTGAGGTAGGTGAGTTCGGTTCCGATTGGTTTGAGGTATCCTGTTGGCAGAGGAGTCCCGTGCATGGTTTCCCAAGGAACTAAACCGTTCTCGTTTTTGATTTGATTAAGAGCTAGTGCGCAGCTCCGGATTGTCTCGTGCCAGTAATCCTTGGGGATATGCGAGGATAAGTGAGTTGCTCTGACTGATTTGGCTATAGTTATATTAGCCCGTTCTGCCTTACTGTTGTGTTGTGGATGGTATGGCTCAGAGACTACCCGTCAAATACCATTCTCCTCAAAGAACTTGGTTAAATCTTTTTTGACAAATTCGCCTCCTCCGTCACTGCAGAATTCTGTAGGAAAGTAATTGAGGCGGTTGAATTTGTTGAGAAGGATGAATTTGATGATGTCAGGGGCATTGCTCTTGTTTTTCATGGGGATGCAGCTGATATAACCACTTTGATTGTTGACCAGTGTGAGAGAGTACCTGTATCCACCTTTCGCCATTGGAGAGATTGGACAAATGAGATCTGCATGAATCCTCTGCATTATCTTGTCGACTCTGGTGGAGGTTTCTTTGAATTGGATTTTTGTGATTTTACTTTGGTCGCAGTTCTTGCAATTGAATGACTGTTTTGAGGACTTCGGGATGGATTTTTTGAGATACTTTTTGATTCTGGGAAGACTAGCATGGCCTAATTTGAGATGAAGATTGTTCACTTCCTTCACAGTTGTGTTGAAGCTCTGATTGTTGGGGATGATAACGTATATCAGGTTATTGAAAATTCTTCCTTTTAAGAAAGGTTTTTCTTTGAGGCACATCTTGAATGATGGTGGCAAGCTTGAGTGGTTGATTACAAGTCTTGCTCCCTTGCTTAGAAATACCCACATCAACAGAAAATTGATGCATACATCCGGGGTCCAGGCTGCGTCTTGAAGGAGAATGGTTCCAGTGGGCGAGGTGAGACAAGCTGTTCCTCTTCCCATGATGGACAGCCAAGCTCCTGGTTTTCCGTTTTTGATGAAATTGGATCCATCTTTGGACGTGATAGTGTCAAAGACGTGTCTTTCCCGTATCATATGAATTGAAAACCCCAAGTCAAGTATGAAATTGGAGGGAGCTTTCTGAGAAATATGTGAGAAGCAATGAAGAAAAGAAAACAAATTGGCACCCTCTTCTGGTTTTTTCATTTCTGATTTGCAAGGTTTAAAATTCATGGCTTCAGCTCAGGAAACTCAATCCAGCATTTTTCTTGGGGATGATTTCTCACTTCTGGGTTGTGAACACCATTTTTGAATCAAGGATAATTGGAGTATAAGTTGATGTCAACTTTTGAACTAGGAGAGATTTCCTTGATCTTGGCATCATTCTTGTTTTTTTATTGATTCAAGTGATCGAGGACCCTCTCGAAGGAGATTTCTTTATCTCCGTGCATTATCTGAGAAGCCATGTTCTTGAGATTTGTTGGAAATTTGAACAGAATTAAATACACCAGGATATCGGACGGAAGCTCTATACCGACTTCAAAAGCTTATTGAGATGCAGCCTGACAGTCGTAAAAAATCTTTCAATGTTATCTTTGCTGAAGGGAAGATACAGGAATCCATTAAACACTCTGGCTCTGTTGGCTGATTGCGATGATGCAAAGTAGTTCTTTGTGGCTATCCAGATTTCTTTAGCGTTTCAAACATTTCCTGGTTTGATGATTTTTGTATTTGTTGCGGGTTTGAGTTTTGCCAAGAGAAATGGGGCAATGTCTCTGTTCATCTCTGGATCAAGTTGTTTGCTTGGGTTGGAGTGCTCCATAATTTTGAGAATTCCTTGGATGTCAAAGAGGATTTCCATCTTGCTTTTCCAGATCAAATAATTGTCTTTGTTGAGCAATGGAGTAGATTTGAACAAGGTTTTAAGCGTGATGGTCCTCATTGCGTTGTTGCCTCCTTGTCCTGGTGTGAATCTTTTGGTCATTGTGGAGAACTTTGGCTTTTAACCGTGAAAGAATTTGAGGGATAAAACCATAACCACTTGATTTCATAAACATGAGAAAAGACAAAGTCGGTCAGAAAATTCAGATCAAGTTAAAAGAAAAGAAATTAATGAAAAGAGGGCAACAAAGGCAATGGCTGATTTGAATGAATCAGCCCGCAATCAATTTAAAGGAAAATCAGTCGAACTGTACGCATGAGGACTGAAGGAAATGATCAGAACAAGATCTTGAATCAGTCCGCTTGGTACTCAGAATTGGACTGCATACAGTTGACGTTGTTCTTGAATGATGGTCAAGATGGTTGTTGAATTGCTGGATGGATCTGGTCACTGCAAATTCTGTTAAATAATTGGATCAGCGTTGCGTAACTTGAGGAGTGTTGAATTACATTTACCCAGCTGTATGAATTCTCAATGTGATAGGATTTGTGGTCGGAGTGATGAGAGTGAGTGCAAGATGAGAGGGAAAAAGAGAAAAGGTGAAGGTGGAGGACAATGAAGTCAAGAGCGCGGTGGACACAACAAATGATTAGCCTGATGAACGTGAGTAGGTCGCTCAGCTTGAGGTGAGACTTCATGTTTGGAGTATTGACACTGCAGGAGCTGACATTCCACTGCTCAGATAGAGGAAAGTGCGGGTCTGTGTTAGTTCAGTGCTGGAATTCCAACACATGTTTGCAAGAATATCTTCCTGAAGAATTGATTGGTCATCATCAATACGTTTCATCAGGGCCAACTTACTAGATTTTATACAATCCTTGATTTTTTGAATTTCTAACTCATCAATTCTCATAGTTTGAGACTGGGTATCAATCACTCTGAAAATACTCAGACTCAATTTGTCCAATTGTTGATAAACTTTGTCAAAACATTGACTGATGACTGTAAAATTGTGAAACACATTTACAGAAAAGGTACTAAGAGCTTCTACATCTAATTGTGGTACACCTTTTTCCAATTCTGGGCTAGGGATATTATACTTTCCCAATCCTTTTGGTTCCTTAACTTCTGATGGGCTGAGGACCTCCTCTTTTTGGGGTTCTTTCCCTTTAAGGAAGCTAACTGATCCCAAGGATTCCAGTTCCGCACATAGCCTTCTACTTCTTTCTTTGGGATCAACTTTTGCGGAGAAATCTGAGACTTCTTTGCCAGATGAATAGCTTTTCTCATACCTGGCTGATCCTCCTGGGTCTGAGCCAATTTGAATTGTTCCCAATAGCTCATGTGTCCTTTCACTAATGCTTTGACTCTTTCCTCCTTGGTTGAGTCCAGCTGGGTTGGCATAGGAGGGCTGGTATCCTCCTGGAATAAGTTTTTGGGAAATGGGTGGTTCTCCAATGGTCTGTTGGTTGAGTTGGTAGCTTCCATTGTTGCTGTCGTTGTCCCGCGTGACGCTATGGTCACGGGTTTGAGTCCCCTTATTGTGCTTGCGACTGGAGTCCTTGCGCTTACAGGTTCCTCCAGGCAGGGATCCATACAATAGGGCTCTGCCTGTTGCATGGGTGTTGTGCCTGTTTTGGTACATAGCACCAAAATAAATGAGTAAGTCTTTTGTCACAAATTTTGAAAAAAAGAATTAAAAATATAAAAAAATAATATTTTGCGTGTATTTATATTTTTAATTATTTTTTAATATATATTTTAACTTACTTAAAGTTAAAATCAAGGGTACCAACACTTGGAGTGGATCACGACTGTCCTTGGAGGGTATTCCAAAGGGGTCTGAGTGACTCAAAATCAGATCCTGGGATAAATCTAAGGGTAAGTCCAAGGGTACACTGTCAGGGACGTCCTCTAGGTGGTCCTGGTCGATGAGATCACCAAAGACAAAATCCACTGAGATGGATAAAAATAAAAAATATAATTTTTATGTTTTTTTTGTTATTTTATGTGTTAATATGATATTTTTAGAAAAATAATCACTTTTATTAATTTTGGATTTTTCTTTATCTTCAGCATTATTTAATTTATAAATATAAAGATTTCTTTGATAAATTTTCGACTCCTTATATTGCCTTAATAAAGAATTGAAATTGATAATTATTTCAAGCTAAAGTTCTTTGTCCTTTATAACCTGCTGTTTATAATAAAGCAATTTCTCCTGTTGTTGCTCAGGGGTTATAATAACAGGTACAAAGTTACAGAGTTTTTCTTCTTTTTTTTTTTAGGAAGGTTCAAATAATAATTGATCAATTCTCCGTTGGTCTTAAGATCCATTAGAGAAACAAATGATCAAAACTATATGTTATGAGTATATTAACTTATATTTGAAAAAATAGACTGGTCCAAGGAATAAATAATTAACAATTATTTAAGGATATTACCCGGCCAGACCCCCATTTGTCAGCTCTCTGATACCAGGAACCTTGCATTCCTTTAGCTACAGAGAGTGATACAAATGCTGGAATAATAATAATAATTATCATTCCAAAAATAAACACTTAGAGGCTCAAATAAATAATATAATAAGAGCAGTTGCAAGGTTTAATTGGTTTGGTAATAAACGTTTTTCAATATATATAAAAGAAAGGCCACACTATTATACTACTGGGGATCTTTGCAGACAAGAAACCTCTCATCAAGTGGCCTCCTTATGTAGTTTAAGAACCTTGGAATGAAGATGGGTGCCTTAGAAAGGTCTTCTTCCAATAATGGCCGGGCATAACAGCACACTGGCCTAGAAAGCAAGGGGAACACTCACTCTGAGCACTTTTCCATGAAAATCCTGCAATAATAGGAAGGGCTTCAGAGCAGATGGGCTGGATTGCTTGACTAAACTTCAAGGGTTGATTGGTTTAAGAAATAAAAAATAATACTATAGACTTGGTCATAAATCACTTGCTTAGACTCTACATAAGCACTGGACTAACAATGAAACGGTGTCTGATTGATAATAATAATTCCTGGTAAACTGATTTTTGGAATAATGGATCCAAAGAGGTCTGTATAAATACATTTTTGGGGTTAGTTTGGGCTTCTCAGGGCACGTAGAGAGGGTTCTGCTCGTGGGCTGAGGCCGGAAAGCCAGTCAGGGCAAGATTGGAATGTCCACTATGTGCCTTCAATCAGCTGACCTTAGATCTTCTGGATTTCTGTACTATTTTAGCCACAGGATCTGTTAATCTGTTATGGCGTAAATTTGATCATTCTGTACTCATCCTTCATTTGTACTATCAGTATTGCTTTAAAGCAGACAGATGTGGATGTTTACTAATTTTCCAGTATCTTCTGATCACTTAGATAATCTTTAATAATTTTTATGAACACTCCTTGTAGTGTTTTGTGGTCTTCAAAGATCAGAGTCAGTGATTTATGTGGCAATCCTTGATCTTTGATTTATTATTAAAAAATTTTCTAAAATTAATTTTTATTAATTTTATTTGATTTTTGATCTTTTTAGACTATTACTAATGCACATGTCAACTTGTTACATATGCTAGGCAACTCTAACTAGTTTGTAGCTCTTCTGAGTGGTACCTGGTTGTCAGATTAGTCACAACAAATCCAGACGCCGGGATCAGTCAGTACAGATGCGTGCGGGGTAGGATCCGCTAAGTGCGTGGCAGAATTAGCTGCGCGCGGGTCTCTAGTACGCGGGAATCTGCTGCTAAAATTATGTAGGGATATGTAATGATGCGGGGATGCCTGCGGGAATTGTGACATAACACATTTCCGCGTGTAACTCCTAAAACATACACAACACCTCAATTCAGAGTGAATTTTAGGTGTAAATCCTATACGTGAAAACAAGTGTGAAATGTTAAAATGGCAAAAAGGTGCCATAAAGGTTTTTTAAAGTACTTTTCTTTTTAATTATTTTAAAAATGTAAGGACTTGGAATTCAAGGGTGGGGTCAGTGAGTGACCCTACCTATTTTGGGTGAGGGATCCATTTCTTTAGTAATATTTCTGGATTTCTCACTCCTTCTTCTGTTAATTGTTATATTCTTATTTTTCCTAGTTTTGTGTTGCTATTGACAGGTTGCTTTGTACATAGTAGCAAGCTGACAGCTGGGAGGATAGATTTCCACTTTACCAACATCACTTGGATTGAGAGTTGACATTCCTCCAGACCATCATTTATCAATAAGCGCCTCTGTTGTTCTGGATTTTTTTCCTCCAGCAAGACAAAAAAAAACTGATACCTGGTTTCCGGGACGGGACATGGAAATCACAGAATGTGTTATGCCCCCATAGAGCCTGAAACAACCCATGATGCAAATTAAAAGAAATCTGATCAAATGTGAAGTTCTGTGTCAATTCCTTGCTAATTTGTTTTCTATGGGGGCATGAAATTGCCCAAAGTTGATTTCAGGTTTCTGGAAACCAGGAATCACCATTAATTCAACTAGCCAAATAAAGTTAAAGCATGGGTTGTAGAAGGAAAAAGAAAAATCATAATGTGGCTTGTAGATATTCTAGGTTTGAAGTGCTCTACGGGGGAATAAAACTGCCTCAAGCTGATTCCCTGTTTCCAAAAACCAGACATCAACCTTCCAACCGGTGGAGTATAGCCAGTTTTTCCTCTTATCCAATTTGAATTCAGCCTGGCTTCCATGTTTGATTGTCCAAGCAACTCCAACCTGATTTCATTTCAGCTTCCAGAAATTTTTTCCCTCAAAGGTAACCGGGTGGGAAGCAGTCCCTATTGTGGATAATTAAAACCTCCTTGGCGCTCAGATTCCATCCCAACAAGATTCAAGTTGGTGGATGTCAACTTATCCAACCTATCCACCCTTCAAAGATCTCTGAATCATATTTATGCCGGTTATTCTGAGGATTTGGCATTCTTTGCGAGTCCCATCATAGACTCAGCTAACTTGACCAAGAATAAAATTTCTCATAGGTTGCCCCAGTTCCCACTTAGCGGGAAAGAGTTGAAGCTCATGCCTTCCATTCATTTTCTGGAACCTCTTTGGGATCTTGGAGTCCAGACCATCAGAAATGTTAACAAAAAGTGTTCAAGATAACCCATCACTTCCAAGTTGAAGAAAAAATCAGACTTTTATCAAGATGCTTCTGCGTAGATCTCCAACTCTACAGTTTGGACTGCCAAAACCTCACCCAACCCTCAGGCTATTTTTGAAGAGTCACCTCAGATAGTGAGGCCAGTTGAAGCAAATTAATCTTCTTTCAGTTCCACCACCTCCGCTGGCAACACTTACTGATGCAAGTTGGTTGTTTATACTCAAGCTCAGCCTCCCTCAAAGTCTCAATTTTATGAAGAAAATAAAAAAAACTTCTCAAGCTTTAACTCATCCACTTGGCCCTACTCTAATAACACCTATCAATATTTCTCTCTCCCCTGCTCAGTTAAGTCTGCAACCAAATGAAAGACTCCCCACCATGGTGGAAACCCAGGAAGACAGTGAGTATGAATCAATACAGACAGAAAATTTGGATTTTTCCAATGGGTCTGAGTGCAGTACCACCATGACTCCAAGAAAGTCCAGCGTGCTTAAGCGCCTTGTTTAGTTGGTTGGGAGCTTGGCTCAAGTTTCAAAATTCTGTAAACCAAGTACAAACAACTAACTAAACTTCAGAGCTTGAATTCATGCTCAATTAATCCTGGAAAAAAGAGATCCATTGTCTCTCCTCAACCCGCTTCCAACCCTCAGCTTAAATTTAGTGAGAATCACACCTTGGGGGTTTAGGTATCACTCTTACACTAATTTAAGATTGGTCAAAAAGATGAGAAATCCATGCTCAGTTGTAAGTGAAGTTCAAATTGTTGCTACATTGTCACCTTTTTTTACTCCCTAATTTGTGCTGGGTGCTCAAAGGCTAAGAATTGTTAAAACCCACGGGTGGGGAACTCTGTGCTCACCCTACTTGACCATCTAGCCCGTTCATTTTTTATTTGTCAATTCAAATATTGGGTGATTTCTCCTGGCCTGTCAGTGAGTCCAAGGTAAGTTTCTAGGTCAGTATCCTTTTGTTTCCTCATCTGGCGTACACAGCTGTGGCTTCCTGCTGTATCCAAACCGAATGTTATTGGTCTTTCAAGACACTGGCACTGGCTTTCAATTTTTGGTTTTCTGACTGGTGATGGCGCTCCAGAGCATCAAACCATTGCATCTGGCAACCAAAGCTTTTTCTCTCTACACTTGCCAAGTTGGATGGAAACGCTTGAAATCTTGAACTTCAAATGCCTGGGTGCAAGAAAAGAGTGTTAAAATACGTATTCACTTGCGCATTAGCTATGTATAAGTGTAATCCAAATGGGATGCACATTTGGGCCTCTGCGGACCATTGGAAACACACACAAACCATACAGGCCTATGTGGATACCATGGATTTGGGGAAAATGTCCTCAAAATGCGTGAAACAGGCCTATTAGTACACGGGCCCTATTGGGCCCATAGGGGTATATAGACAAATACAACCAGAGGGGCTTGTATGGGAATAATTGGGCCCGAGGTTTATTTCGGACATACTTGGCCAGACGGGCTGGCCCTCCAAAGTATTTTAAACTCATGTTTTGGGCTTGGGGTGGCCCAATGGGGCCACCTCCCATTTTGCAGCCCATTTGGGCCTGCTGCATGTGTTGCAGCCCGCTCAGGGCCGCTTGTCTCCTTCAATTTGGCCCATGTGGGGCCCAACGGCCCGCAAGGGGCTGTTGCAGCGGCCAAGGGATCCTGGGCAGTGCAAAACCGCGTGGGCCCAACCAGTTTTGGCTGGCCTTCAGCGCCACGGAAGCAGGGGACAGCGGCACTGGCTCCCCTCCCTCCCCTTGCTTGCCGTTGCAACAGGGAAGGAGATGGCTAGCTGCATTGAAACAGCCAGGGACTGGCCGCAGGAGGTCGACCGGTCATGGTGAGGGGGATTTCATCACCCACTTGCCTAGCAGGATGACTGGGCCGGTTGCAGCAAGGCAACTGTTGGTGGGGGGGATTTGATCACCCCTCCACCATTGAAGCAACATGGGTCCGAGGGGCGCTTCCCCCCCCCCTACCAAGGGGGAGGAGCAACGGACTTGAGGGGATTTGACCATCCACCCAGCCCACTTACCTATGACAATGCCATCAGGGTATCAACCTCCAGGGCCCCTGATAAGGGCATTTGACCACCCACTCCAGGGATTTGTGAGAAAGAGGGGGAGGATGGCATGTCCGCCAGTCACACCTCCCCCAGGTGAGTGTGAGACTGGACCCAGGTGTGTCCTTGGTCCCACCCGGCCATCTTTATGGCCAGGGGCTGGTTGCATGAGGCAACAAGCCACAATTTGGGGTAACAGGGCCAATTTTAACAGAAAACCGGCCAGGGGATTGAACAGTAAAGGGGCTGGTCCAGCCCCATAATAGTGGAAACACCAGAAGTGACCAGAATGGGCTGGTTGTAAGGGTACAGGGACTGATGCCATGCGGGCTGATGTAGCCAAAAAGAAGTAACAATTCCAGTAGAGACTGTAGAGATCTTTTGGGGCGGAAAATTTACCTTTTGGCTTTTTGTATCAAGGGCTCACAAGAGGCCAATCCTTTGTACTTAAGGAGCTATTATCCCTGCTTTTTTCCATCATTCATTTATCACCCAATCAAATTCATCACTGATATCATCCAAAATATTGCCCATTGTGAGAGTCCATTAGCAATTATTGAAAACAGGTGTCCAGCATTTCTTTTGCTTTAAATATTGCTCATTTTCCTAATCCAATTGCTGGCCATAATTATAACACATTATCAGTACCAACAACATCATTACTTCCAAGCCATCTAGACCCTTGTACCTTACTCTGGAGAACCTCAAAGACCTCAAGTTTTCCAAGAAGATGTCCTATATCCCTGATGTTAGCTCCACAAAGATAGTTCTGAACAGTCAGACTTATAATTCTTGGGCTTTACTTATGGATAGTGAGCTGGACAACATCTGTTGTGGGAAGACAATGGATGCAGATGACACTTTGATCAGTTCAGCAGTGGAGAAAAAGTCTTATCATCTCATCCTTAGGAATCTTGATGAGAATCATTTGACATGGGTTGCTGATACCTTTATGGATGATGAGAGAAGGAGGGGACGCATCCTTTGGAATTTGCTTAATTCCAAGTATGCTGGTGATTCTGTTCACCAGAAGGGTATAGCCTTCAATAAACTATCAAAGTTACAATATTCAAATTGTAAGCAGTTTTTTGCCAAGGATAGGTCTACCATAGCTAAGTTCAAGTCATCAGGACTTAACATCAATCCTGAGTGTTTGTCACTCTTAATCCTTCAGAAGCTAACAAAGGAGTTTGATTCTTTAGTCAGAATTCTTTCTCAATTTGATCCTCTTCCTGGGAAGGAGGATTTGCTGAAGAAGATTGATTAGGATGATATTCAGTTCAAGATGAAGGGGGCTCCAGAACAGCCCTTGTTGGAAAGACTGGAAAATATTGCAAGAAGGCAAAAAAGGATTTGTCCAAGGTCTTATGCTATAATTTTCAAAACAAGGGGAATTATTCTAAGGATTGCAAGGAGGCCAAGAAAAAGAAGAATTCCAAAGAGAATGACAAGGAGGTCAATCTCACTACAGAAAAATTTGCAATGGTGGCGTTGGATGGTCTAATTGGAGAGGTTGTTGGGGAAGAAGGTCCCAACAAGAAGGCCTAAACTGATGAAGTTCAAGAGATGGACTTGATTGATTATGAAGTGAGTAATCTTAAACTCAAATATGAGAACTTATCAGTGACTGATAAAGCTTTGTTCCTATTAGGAGGATTGAAGGAGGATGTTCTTGTTTTGATCAATTCTGGTTGTACAGATCACATGTTTTTTGAACACAATTTATATTCAAATTTTAGTGATTCTCATGGAGTTGAAAATATTGGTCAGAAAGGCAGAAAAATTCAGATTAAGGGAATTGGAAAAGTGATTCTTGAAAATCACTTGGATTTCAAAATTTCTTTTGAGAAATTGTTCTATGTACCAGAGTTCCCTTATAACCTTGTGTCTCTCGGAGTATTATGGGAAAAAGGTTTCCAGATTTTTTATCTTAAAGAAGATAGGTTGGTTATTGATATGGATGGGAGAACCGTTCTTAGTGCACAAGTTTGGAATGAGCTTCTGTGTGAAAGCTTGTTCAAATTCTCAGCTCTGAACACTGTTGCTCACAATAGAAGTGGCCATAAGGTAAAGGACAGCAACTGTGAGAGTTGTACCTTGGTGGCTAAGACTAGAAATGTGTTCTCTAAGAGTAGAGATTGCACTGATGTTCCTAGAGAGGATTTTTTCATTGATTTGGCAGGGACGTTTACACCAGCTTCCCTTGGTGGGGCAAGATACTTCATCAATTTAGTTGATACTTCAACTAATTATGTTTGGGTTAAACCAATTTGATCTAAGAATCAGACCACAGAGGAGGTTTCTGTAATCTTCAAAGTCTGGAAACAGAATGAGATCAGTTGTTACTAATGGAGGGGGTGAATTTGTGAGTAAAGAGTTTGGGAGGTTGTTGAAAGATTATGGTATCATTCATATAGTCACTACTGCAATTACTCCACAGAATAATGGAATATTTGAGCAATTGAATAGGACTTTACTGGACAAATTCAGAACTATTATGTCTCAATCTGGTCTACAAAAGTTTTTATGGCCTGAGTTGTTTTTTACAGTCTGTATGTTGCAAAACATTTTCAGTGTTAATGGGAAGAGTCCTCATTATCAGTTTTGGAAGTTGTGCCCCAAAACATCACACCTAAGAAAAATTGGTTGCTTGGTGTATTATATTTTCCACCGTAATGAGATGGTTGGGAGATAAGACCCTAGAGCCAGAACAGGGGCACTTTTAGGCTATCATTTAATAACTAAATTGTATAGGATCTAATGTCCAGGGACAAGAAAGGTTATCCATATTAGGGATGTAAAATTTGATGAAAGTACCTTTCCACTCAAAAGGAGTGAAGATTTTGTTGTGAATAAGTCACAGAAAAAAATAGAATTAGCATCTATTTCACCAGCAAAGGCTGAGAAACATGTGGTTCCAGAAGATGAAGAGTTGGTAGATGTGCCACCAGAGGGTTTAGTGCCCGCTTCAGGGGAATCCATTAATTTGGAACCTGATGAGCCTCCACCGCCATCTAGAAGGAGTGGAAGGGTAAGAGTGCCATTTGATAGGTACATGGAACGGAAGTCCCATTATGCTGCCGCAGGATATGAGGAAGATACATTTCAGGAACTGTGTATGCTCAATGAATTCCTGGAGTTGAGTTCAGAAATGGGTAACAGGGTTAACCCAATTAGCTTTGGCCAAGCTATGAATTCTGATTAGAGAGCCAACTGGAAGAGTTCTATTTTTGAGTAACTTGATTCTCTGGAGGATAATTTTTTTTTGAAGTGGTTAAGCGGGATTCTGTTCCAAAAGGAAAGACCATTTTGGGGTCTAGATTGGTGTTAAACAAGAAGTTTGAAAAAAATGGAGTTTTGAAGAGGTTCAAAGCTAGATGCCTTGCACAGGGCTTCAAGCAGAGAGAGGTTATTGATTACCAAGAAACTTTCTCACCAACTGCAAGGCTGTTCACCTTCAGGTACATCATTCCTCTGGAAGTGGAGTTGGGTGAAGAAATCAGACAAGCTGATTTTTTAACAGCATACTTGAATGCAAAACTTGGAGAGGAGGAGACTGTTTATGTGTAAATTCCTGATGGTTTTTGTGAATGTTTAGTAGAGACTAAACCAGAAACCATGAAGAAAATCTGTGGCAGAAGTTTTCTTTCAGAAGATAAAGGGGAATATGTCCTCAACCTGTGTAGATCCCTGTATGGATTGAAGCAAGCAGCTAGGTTGTGGTATAATACCATGAGTGAGAAATTGATAAAGATTGGTTTCAAGATGTCTGAGGCAGACCCTTGTCTCTTTGTCAGAAAGGATGCAATTCCTTTTGTATGGGAAGTGACATTATCATTATTGGGAATGGTAAAGAGAGAGTCATGGAGACACTCAAGAAGGAATTCAAGATAAAAGATCTTGGTCTGGCGCAACAGGTGCAAGGAATGAAAGTCAGTAAAAGCAAGAATGGTATTAAGTTAGACCAAAGCCGTTATGTGGCAGCGCTTCTTAAGCAATATGGCTTAGAGGATGAAAAGGAGTTTGGTACTCCCATGCAGTCAAACATTTGTTTAGAGAAGTCTACAGATGAGGAGTATCTGGAGTTTGTTCAATCTGGAAATGGCTACAGGTCAGCTGTTGAATTGCTTAATTATTTGGGGCAGTTTAAAAGGCCTGATATTGCCTTTGCAATTGGTGTCTTTTTGCAACACTTAGAGAAGCAAAGCATGAGGCATTGGTCAGCATCTAAGAGATTTATGAGGTATCTTAAGGGAACACACAGTCTGGGACTGTTGTTCACAAAGTCAGCAAACTTTGATTTGGTTGGTTATTACAATGCAAGTTGGGCAGATGGTAACACTAGGGAATCAACAAGTGTTATTGTGTTCGTCTAGGTAAGAATCTGGTTTCATGGATGTCCAAGAAGGTATTTGCAAGAAGTATTTCATCAGCAGAGGCTGAGTATAGAGCTTACTTAGCAGCTTCACAGGAAGCCAAATGGTTGAGAAAAGTCTTAGAGGATACACATAAATCACAAGGGTTTGCGTTGTTGTATTCTGATAACCAGAGTTCCATTGCCTTGGCACAAAACCAAGTGTTCCATTCAAGAACAAAACATATCAATGTTTACTATAACTATATTTGCAATTCAGTTAACTACAAAGAGATTGTGTTGAGGTACATGCCCACTGGAGCAATTATTGCGGATATCTTGACTAAGGCTTTAGATAGGAACAAGCATCAAGGCTTTGTGACTAATATGCGGATGTCAACAATTTTGGATTAAGGGGGTGTGTTAAAATTTTTATTCACTTGCGCATGTGCTACGTTTAATTTTAATTCCAATGGGATGCACATGTGGGCCTCTGCGGCCCATTGGACTCACACATGGACCATACGGGCCTGTGTGGATAGCATGGATTTGGGGAAAATGTCATCAAAACTTGTGAAAGAAGCCTATTGGTACACGGGCCCTATTGGGCCCAGAGGGTTAAAGGGTCAAATACAGTCATATGGGCTTTTATGGGTATAATTGGGCCCAAGGTTTATTTTGGAAATACTTGGCCAGATGGGCTTGTCCTCCAAAGTATGTTAAACTCATGTTTTGGGCTTGGGGTGGCCCAATGGGGCCAGCTCCCGTGTTGCAGCCAATTTGGGGCTTCTGCCTGTGTTGCAGCCCGCTTGTGGCTGCTTTTCTCCCTTGATTTGGCCCATGCGGGGCCCAATGGCCTGCAAGGGGCTTTTGTGGCGGCCAAGGGATCCTGGGCGGTGCAGCGCCTTGCGGGCCCAGCCAGTGGCAACTGGTGTTCAGCGCTGCAGGAGCAGGTTCCAGCAGCCCCGGATCCCCTCCCTCCCCTCGCTGGCCATTTTGAGAGGGAAGGAAATGGCTGGCTGGGTTGAAGCAGCCAGGGACCGGCCGCAGGAGGGCAACCAGTCAGGGTGAGGGGGATTTCATCACTCCCTCGCCCAGGAGGATGTCTGGGCCGGTCAGGACTGGGGGGGATTTGACCACCCGCCCAGCCCACTTACCTATGACAATGCCCTGGGGGTATCAACCTCCAGGGCCCCTGGTAGGGGGATTTGACCACCCCCTCCAGGGATTTGTGAGAAAGAGGGGGGGGGGGACAGCATGTATGCCGGTCACACCCCCCCCCCCCAGGTGAGTCTGAGATCAGACCCAGGTGTGTCCTGGGTCCCACCTGGCCATCTGTATGGCCAGGGGCTGGTTTCATGAGGCAACCAGCCAGCATTTGGGGTAACAGGGCCAGTTGTCACAGAATACCGGCCAGGGGATTGAATAGTAAAGGGGCTGGTTCAGCCCCATAATGGTGAAACACCAGAAGTGACCAGAATAGGCTGGTTTTAAGGCTACAGGGACTGATGCCATGCGGGCTGATGTAGCCCAAACCAAGTAACAAGGCCAGTAGAGCTTTTAGATCTTTTTTTGGGCGGAAAATTTACCTTTTGGCTTTTTCTATCATGGGATCACAAGAGGCCAATCTTTTGCACTTAAGGAGCTCTTATCCCTGCTGTTTTCCATGATTCATTCATCATAAAATCAAATTCATCACTGATATCATCCAACATATTGCCCATTGTGAGAGCCCATTAACAATTATTGACACCAGGTGTCCAGCATTTCTTTTGCTTTAAATACTGCTCATTTGCCTAAGCTAATTTCTGGCCATAATTATAACAAAGAGAATCCTGCCGGCCTTTCTCAGCTCAAGAGCACAACATGACCAAGTCTGAATAAAATATCAAAACAGGCTCAAATAAGTTGAAAAAGAATATCAAGCCAGACTTGAGACAAACTAAGTTTGATGATTGTCTTCCCAAAAATCAACCGCTGCATTGGAACAACCATTGCCTCAGTTACAAAAAGGAGATGGCCAGCTTTGCAAATTGGATAGTGAAACTGTTCAATCAATTTCCAAATCAAACCAGTCCAATTGTCAGGCTAACAAATTGAGTTTTGAGTTGAGACAGTTTTTGAGCTTACGCAAATTTAATAATCAATCAAAAAAACAAGCAGAACCACTCTTTGGGTGCTTAGGAGCATAAGGATTTTCTAAGAAAGGCATTGATCATTGGGACCCTCTTTATTTGTTTTTATTTATGTTCATTTTTTTTTTCTAAAAACTATTGATCAACTAAAAAATTGCAATTGTCATTGAGCTATTAATCTATGGAAGAAGCATCAAATCCCCAATTATCTTTCTGGCGCTTACTCTAGGATCCTAACAATTTAGTTTTCTTCTTTTTATTTCTATTTCACTCTGGATTCAACTTGGCTGGTTTCTGTCCTAAAACAAGGCAAGCATACCAAACTAAATTAGTTTCCCTGTGTATCCAAATTTTGCTGCTTATGTGCACACTTGAGGAAGCCCTTGCATGGTGGATCTAAAATATTTATGATCCACTGCCATTATTACCAGTTTCTTGGGCTACTGTGAACTTGGCTGTTCATGGAATTGAATGATATTTTTAAATTTTCATACCATTGTGCCGTCAGTAGATATTTATCTTTTGAGCTGTGGCTGTATGTAGCAGAAGGAGAGTGGCCCTATGCATAGCTGGAACATGGGAGTGCAAATTTATCATGTAATTAAATTCTGATTCAGAATGAAAAGTGCTTATAGTACCATGGTAAAGTTGGTCATTTGAAATTCTGGGAACTGCTTTCAATCCCCAAGAGCATCACTATTTTTATGATTATCAGACATGGTGTCATTATAAAGCTCTCAATATAATCAAATGGACAACAAAAAATGTGAAATAAAGATGTTATATGTTTTTTTGTGATTTAAATTTGAAATCATGCTTTTCAAAATTTTTATTTTAATTCTTTTTTTGAAATAAATGAATGATGATTCCTTTGTAAATCAAACAGCTTTTAATTAATGCATTTTTGGAAAGCAGTATACATAAGCTAAAAAATGGTTTGGAAAAAATGGTCAAGGGAGATAATTTCAGTTTTTTCATATCATCCTTATACAAGAAAAAGTTAATCTCACCTATTTTTTCTTCAATATTAATTGATCCATTGCAACCATGAATTTCCTGGTTTCTTGAACAGACAAAATGGTAGGTGATATTTTTGAAAATTTATGAATCAAACAAGAGGGAAAAAGCTGAGTAATTGAAAAAATATTAAATTGGAAGGGATGAAATTGGTTCAAATTATTTGAAATTCATACATCTCTGAAAGAGATGAAAAATTAACCTGAAGAAAATCTAAGAGAAAGCAGGGAGAAATCAAGGGGATTCTTGGGGGGAAATTAATGGAAAATCAAAAGACACCTTTGATAAGTCCTGTAGAAACCAATTAGAAACACAGTGGAAAATTTGAAGAATAAAATGAGAATTCATTGTTCACCTTTCAAGAAATTAAGAGGAGACTCAGAAACAATCATAGCTCAACTGTGTTTCCATCTTTGTAAACTCTACCAAAAAAACAGATTTAATGGTCATTTTCTCTGGAAATTGGTCATAAAATGTGAATAAATTGGGGAAAATGTCATGGTGAAGTGAAGTCTCTGGTCACCCAGATATGCCTTATTTTTCCTGGTGATAATAATATCAATATAAATATTTATAGTTTCTCATGGAAAATCTGATTACTTATCTTCAAACTAAAGTTATACTTCCTGTTTAATTACCCTATATTAAACCCCTGTTTGAGTGCTCTGTTTTTGATGACCTTTTTCCTCTTAAAGGCTTGTGCATTATATATTAAATAGAACATAAATTAAGAAAGAAACTCATTTCACTAACCCCATCCTGGTCTCTGTTGCTTGTCTGCTGTTTCAGGATGCTCACCTGGAAACCCGCCCAATCCTTAATGACTTATGAAAAAAATTTCTAATTAATTTCCCATGCCAGGCAGACCCTCTATCATATCAAATTTCTGGTGAATTTTGGAATTCAATTTGGTGTGAGCTCTCAAGGACTTTTTTTCATCTCATTTTTTCACCTCCAATCCCCTGAATCTTTCATTTTTGCCATCCCATTGAAATTAAACTCGCCTTGGTCCCACACCCATTGCTTACTTTGACATTCTCTCTTGGTCTATCAATTTTTAATCTGCATTTGGGAATCCTCTTGCATCCAATGTGCCCACTGGCCTGGCTTCTGAATTTGATAACTTGGTGTTCTTTTATATGTTATAATTATGGCCAGCAATTAGCTTAGGCAAATGAGCAGTATTTAAAGCAAAAGAAATGCTGGACACTGTGTGTCAATAATGGCTAATGGGGCTCTCACAATGGGGCAATATGTTGGATGAATTTGATTGGATGATGAATGAATGATGGAAAACAGCAGGGAGAAGAGCTCCTTAAGTACAAAAGATTGGCCTCTTGTGAGCCCATGATACAACAAGCCAAAGGGCAAATTTTCCGCCCCAAAAGAGCTCTACAGGCTCTACAGGCCTTGTTACTTGGTTTGGACTGCATCAGCCCACATGGCATTAGTCCCTGAACCCTTACAACCAGACTATTCCGGTCCATTCTTGTGTTTCCACCGTTACGGGGCTGAACCAGCCCATTGCTGTTCAGTCCCTTAGTTGGTTGTCTATTACAACTGGCCCTGATGGCATCATTACCCCTGTTACGGGCTGGTTGCCTCATGCATCCAGCCCCTGGCCCCTGAAATGGGCCAGGTGGGACCCAGGGCTCACCTGGGTCCGGTTTCAACCTCACATGGGGGGGTGTGACCAGCGGACATGCTGTCCCCCCCTCTATCTCTTACAAATCCCTGGTGGGGGCGGTCAAATCCCCTCACCAGGGGCCCTGGGGGTCGATACCCCCCAGGGCGTCGTCACAGAAAGTTGGCCTGGGAGGTGGTCAGGTCCCCCCAGGCCCATCGCTCCTCCCCCTCGGTGAAGGGGGGGGGAGAGCGCCCCTTCGCGCTTAGTTCGCTACGATGGCGGGGGGTGATGAAATCCCCCCCACCTGCCGGTCGCATACCATGCGGCTGGCGCCGCCACCTCCTTGGGCAAGGGGGTGGTCAGGTCCCCCCTGCCCTGACCGACCGCCTCGTTGCGGCCGGTCGCTGGCTGGTTCAACCCAGCCAGCCTGCCCCCTCCCCCTCGCGACGGCAAGCGAGGGGAGGGGGAGCGAGCCGGGGCCGCAAGCCCCAGCTCCGCGGCACTGGTTGCCGGTCGCGACCAGCCGGGCCCGCGCGGCATCGCACCGCACGGGATCCCTCGGCCGCGCAACAGCCCCGCGCGGGCCGTCGGGCCCCGCGTGGGCCGTGCCGAGGAACACAGGCGGCCCCAAACGGGCCGCGACGCAAGCAGCGGCCCCGAGCGGGCCGCGACACGGGCGGCAACCCTAATGGGCCGCCCCAAGCCCGAATTGTGAGAAAAGACTACTTTTGTGGGCCAGCCCGTCTGGCCAAGTATGTCCAAAATAAACCTTGGGCCCAATTATGCCCATAAAAGCCCATCTGGCCGTATTTGCCCATATACCCCATCGGGCCCATTAGGGCCCGTGTACCAATGGGTCTATTTCACGCGTTTTGAGGCCAGTTTCCCCAACTCTGTAACATCCACATGGGCCCGTATGGTCCGTGTGTGTGTCCAATGGGCCTCAGAGGCCCATTTGTGCATCCCATTTGGATTACACTTATACGTAGCACCCGCGTAAGTGCGTACGTATTTTAACACACCACCTTAATCCAAAAGGGGTGACATCCGCATATTAGTCACAAAGCCTTGATGCTTGTTTCTGTCTAATGCCTTAGTCAAGATATCTGTAATCATTGCTCCAGTGGGCATGTACCTCAACACAATCTCATTGCAGTTAACTGCGTCGCGAATATAGTTATAGTGAACATCAATATGTTTTTTTCTTGAATGGAACACTTGGTTTTGTGCCAACGCAATGGCACTCTGGTTATCGGAATACAACAACGCAAACCCTTGTGGTTTATGTGTATCCTCTAAGACTTTTCTCAACCATTTTGCTTCCTGTGAAGCTGCTAAGTAAGCTCTATACTCAGCCTCTGTTGATGAAAGACTTATTGCCGACACCTTCTTGGACATCCATGACACCAGATTCTTACCTAAAAAGAATACAAAACCACTTTTTGATTCCCTAGTGTTACCATCTGCCCAACTTGCATCGGAATAACCAACCAAATCAAAGTTTGCTGACTTTGTAAACAACAGTCCCAGACTGTGTGTTCCTTTAAGATACCTCATAACTCTCTTAAGCGCTGACCAATGCCTCATGCTTGGCTTCTCTAAGTGTTGCAACAAGACCCCAATTGCAAACGCAATATTGGGCCTTGTACACTGCCCCAAATAATTAAGCGATCCGACAGCTGACCTGTAGTCATTCCCTGATTGAACAAACTCCAGATACTCCTCATCTGTAGACTTCTCTAAACAAATGTTTGACTGCATGGGAGTACCAAACTCCTTTGCATCCTCTAAGCCATACTGCTTAAGAAGAGCTTCAACGTAATGGCTTTGGTCTAACTTAATACCATTCTTGCCCTTACTAACTTTCATTCCTAGCACCTGTTGTGCCAGACCAAGATCTTTTATCTTGAACTCCTTTTTGAGTGTCTCCATGACTCTCTCTTTACCATCACCAATAATGATAATGTCATCGACCCATACAAACAAAATTGCATCCTTTCTCACAAAAAGGCAAGGATCGGCCTCAGACGTCTTAAAACCAATCTCTATCAGTTTCTCACTCATGGTGTTATACCATGACCTAGCTGCTTGCTTCAATCCATACAGGGATCTACACAGCTTGAGGACATATTCCCCTTTATCTGCCGAAAGAAAAGTTCTAACACAGATTTTCTTCATGGTTTCTGGTTTAGTCTCTACTAACCATTCACAAAAACCATCAGGAATCAACATATAAACAGTCTCCTCCTCTCCAAGTTTTGCATTCAAGTATGCTGTTACAAAATCAGCTTGTCTGATTTCTTCACCCAACTCCACTGCCAGAGCAATGATGTACCTGAAGGTGGACAGCCTTCCAGTTGGTGAGAAAGTTTCTTGGTAATCAATACCCTCTCTCTGCTTGAAGCCCTGTGCAACACATCTAGCCTTGAACCTTTTCAAAACTCCATTTGTGTCAAACTTCTTGTTTAACACCAATTGAGACCCCACAATGGTCTTTCCTTTTGGAACAGAATCCCGCTTAACCACTTCAAAGACACTATTATTCTCTAGAGAATCAAATTCCTCAAAAATAGCACTCTTCCAGTTGGCTCTCTCATCAGAATTCATAGCTTGGCCAAAGCTATTTGGGTTAACCCTGTTACCCATTTCTGAACTCAACTCCAGGACTTCATTGAGCATACACTGTTCCTGAAATGTATCTTCCTCATATCCTGCGGCAGCATAATGGGATCTCCACTCCCCGTACCTGTCAACCGGTACTCTAACCCTACCACTCCTTCTAACCGGAGGTGGAGGCTCATCAGGTTCTGATTCCAACAGAATCACCTGGAGCGGGTACTGAACCCTCTTGTGGCACGTCTGCCACCTCTTCATCTTCTGGAACCACATGTTCCACAGCTTTTGCTGGTGAAATAGGTGCTAATTCTATTTCTTGTTGTGGCTTAATCACAACGACATCTTCACTCCTTTTGAGTGGAAAGGTACTTTCGTCGAATTTTACATCCCTGCTACGGATAACCTTTCTTGTCCCTGGACAATAGGTCCTATAAGATTTACTTATTAAATCATAGCCTACAAGTGCCCCTGTTCTGGCTCTAGGGTCTAATTTTCCGACCATTTCATTATGGTGGACACTATAATACACCAAGCAACCAATTGTTCTTAGGTGTGATGTTTTGGGGTACAACTTCCAAAACTGATAATGGGGGCACTTCCCATTAAACCTTACAATGTTGTGCAACAGACACACCGTGCACATCAACTCAGCCCATAAGAACTTTGGCAGACCAGATTGAGACATAATAGTTCTGACTTTGTCCAGTAAAGTCCTATTCATTCTCTCAACTATTCCATTATTTTGTGGAGTACTTGCAGTAGTGACTATATGAATGATACCATAATCTTTCAACAGCCTCCCAAACTCTTTACTCACGAATTCACCCCCTCCATCGGTAATAACCCTCTTGATCTCCTTCATCAGACCATTCTGTTTCCAGACTTTGAAGATTACAGAAACCTCCTCTGTGGTCTGATCCTTAGATCAAATTGGTTTAACCCAAACATAATTAGTTGCAGTATCAACTAAATTGATGAAGTATCTTGCCCCACCAAGGGACTCTGGAGTGAATGGCCCTGCCAAATCAATGGAAACTTCCTCTCTAGGAACATCTGTGTGATCTCTACTCTTAGAGAACACATTTCTAGTCTTAGCCCCCAAGGTACAACTCTCACAGTTGCTGTCCTTTACCTTATGGCCACTTCTATTGTGAGAAACAGTGCTCAGAGCTGAGAATTTGAACAAGCTTGCACACAGAAGCTTATTCCGAACTTTTCCACTAAGAACAGTTCTCCCATTCATATCAATAACAAACCTATCTCCTTTAAGATAACAAATTTGGAAACCTTTTTTCCATAACACCCCAAGAGACACAAGGTTGTAAGGCAACTCTGGTACATAGAACACTTTATCAAAAGTAATTTGGAAACCCAGTTGATTTGCAAGATTAACTTTTCCAATTCCTTTAATCTGAATTGTTCTGCCTTTCTGACCAATATTTACAACCCCATCATAATCACTAAGATTTGAAAATAAATTTGGTTCAAAAAACATGTGATCTGTACAACCAGAATCGATCAAAACAAGAACATCCTCCTTCAATCCTCCTAGTAGGAAAGAAGCTTTATCAGTCACTGATAAGTTCTTATCTTTGAGGTTAAGATTACTCACTTCATAATCAATCAAGTCCATTTCTTGATCCTCATTGATTTTGGCCTTCTTGTTGGGACCTTCTTCCACAACAGCCTCTTCAATTGGAGCATCCAACGCCACCATTGCAACGTTTTCAGTTGTGAGATTGACCTCCTTGTCATTCCCTTCAGACTTCTTCCTTTTCTTGGCCTCCTTGCAGTCCTTAGCATAGTGACCCTTATTCTGAAAATTGTAACATAAGACCTTGGACAAATCCTTTTTTGCCTTCTTGCAAGATTTTCCAGTCTTTCCAACTAGGGCTGTTCCAGAACCCCCCTTCATCTTGAATTGAAGGTCATCCTTTTCAATCCTTTTAAGCACATCCTCCTCCCCAGGAAGAGAATCCAATTGAGAAATGATTCTGACTACGGAATCAAACTCTTTTGGCAGCTTTTGAAGGATTAAGAGTGACAAACACTCTGGATCCATGTTAAGTCCAGATGACTTGAACTTGGCTATACTAGACCTAGCCTCTGCCACAAACTGTTTACAATTTGAATATTGTAACTTGAACAGTTTATTAAAGGCTATACCCTTCTGGTGAACAGAATCACCAGCATACTTGGACTTAAGCAGCTTCCAAAGGATGCTGCCCCTCCTCCTCTCATCTTCCCTAAGAGTATCAGCAACCCATGTCACATGATTCTCATCAAGATGCCTAAGGATCAGATGGTAAGACTTCTTCTCCACTTCTGAACTGATCAGAGTGTCATCTGCATCCATAATTTCCCCACAGCAGATGTTATCCAGCTCACTATCCATAAGGACAGCCCAAGCATTATAGTTCTGACTATTCAGAACTATTTTGGTAGAGCTAGCATCAGGGATATAGGACATCTTCTTGGAAAACTTGAGGTCTTTGAGGTTCTCCAAAGTAAGGTACAAAGGTCTAGATGGCTTGGAAGTAATGATGATGTTGGTACTGATAATGTGTTATAATTATGGCCAGCAATTAGCTTAGGCAAATGAGCAGTATTTAAAGCAAAAGAAATGCTGGACACTGTGTGTCAATAATGGCTAATGGGGCTCTCACAATGGGGCAATATGTTGGATGAATTCGATTGGATGATGAATGAATGATGGAAAACAGCAGGGAGAAGAGCTCCTTAATTACAAAAGATTGGCCTCTTGTGAGCCCATGATACAACAAGCCAAAGGGCAAATTTTCCGCCCCAAAAGAGCTCTACAGGCTCTACAGGCCTTGTTACTTGGTTTGGACTGCATCAGCCCACATGGCATTAGTCCCTGAACCCTTACAACCAGACTATTCCGGTCCATTCTTGTGTTTCCACCGTTACGGGGCTGAACCAGCCCATTGCTGTTCAGTCCCTTAGTTGGTTGTCTATTACAACTGGCCCTGATGGCATCATTACCCCTGTTACGGGCTGGTTGCCTCATGCATCCAGCCCCTGGCCCCTGAAATGGGCCAGGTGGGACCCAGGGCTCACCTGGGTCCGGTTTCAACCTCACATGGGGGGGTGTGACCAGCGGACATGCTGTCCCCCCCTCTATCTCTTACAAATCCCTGGTGGGGGCGGTCAAATCCCCTCACCAGGGGCCCTGGGGGTCGATACCCCCCAGGGCGTCGTCACAGAAAGTTGGCCTGGGAGGTGGTCAGGTCCCCCCAGGCCCATCGCTCCTCCCCCTCGGTGAAGGGGGGGGGAGAGCGCCCCTTCGCGCTTAGTTCGCTACGATGGCGGGGGGTGATGAAATCCCCCCCACCTGCCGGTCGCATACCATGCGGCCGGCGCCGCCACCTCCTTGGGCAAGGGGGTGGTCAGGTCCCCCCTGCCCTGACCGACCGCCTCGTTGCGGCCGGTCGCTGGCTGGTTCAACCCAGCCAGCCTGCCCCCTCCCCCTTGCGACGGCGAGCGAGGGGAGGGGGAGCGAGCCGGGGCCGCGAGCCCCGGCTCCGCGGCGCTGGTCGCCGGTCGCGACCAGCCGGGCCCGCGCGGGATCCCTCGGCCGCGCAACAGCCCCGCGCGGGCCGTCGGGCCCCGCGTGGGCCATGCCAAGGAACACAGGCGGCCCCGAACGGGCCGCGACGCGAGCAGCGGCCCCGAGCGGGCCGCGACACGGGCGGCAACCCTAATGGGCCGCCCCAAGCCCGAATTGTGAGAAAAGACTACTTTTGTGGGCCAGCCCGTCTGGCCAAGTATGTCCAAAATAAACCTTGGGCCCAATTATGCCCATACAAGCCCATCTGGCCGTATTTGCCCATATACCCCATCGGGCCCATTAGGGCCCGTGTACCAATGGGTCTATTTCACGCGTTTTGAGGCCAGTTTCCCCAACTCTGTAACATCCACATGGGCCCGTATGGTCCGTGTGTGTGTCCAATGGGCCTCAGAGGCCCATTTGTGCATCCCATTTGGATTACACTTATACGTAGCACCCGCGTAAGTGCGTACGTATTTTAACATTATATTCCAACCAATCATATCCCCACTTATGGAAAGTGAAGCAACACACTTTTTCCATTTGTTGATCTTGTCACCCAACCACCCCATGTGCTATAGGGAAATCTTAGATTATTGTGGGCACAAAGGGAGAAACTGAGTGCAAGAGTTAATGCAAGAAAGAAAAGTTAACTGCAAAATTCAAAATTATGATTTGATGGCTCAGAAAAACGCAAGAGGAATGAATTCTTCCAATGGAAGGGAAATAAACCCAAGCCCAATTTGATGACTGGATTTATCAAATGCAAGAACGTATGAAATTAAATAACTGAAACAATCTTCAGGCAGGAAACACCGCCTTTATAAGGTAGTCCAAAAGTGACTAGATACAACCTGATGGATGGACAACTACAGTTAGAGAGAAATGAGGCAATGAATGAAAGGAATGGAATGGGAAAATGAAATAACAGTAAAGTTGTTTCCAATGTTTCAGCACAAGTGCAAGAAAATACAATATGAGTGAAATGGGACTTAATGGATAATACAGGAAGAAATGAAATTTTGTGGTGACCAAATCTGGAAACCCTGGACAAGATGGGGAAAATTCAAAAAATTGTTTTACAATTCTTTTATTTTGTTGTCATATCAAAAAAAAAAAAATTGGATTTTTTTTTGTATCAGTATCACTCCTCCAATTCCCTCATCCTGCCAAGCGTTCCCCTGTCTCAGTAGTCTAGGACAGGCCTCTCTTGGTCCCATCCCCAAGGCATTGCGTTTGATCCCTTCTCTCTTTGTTCCCCCCTTCCTTTTGGCCAAAAGCACGGTTCAAGACCTGCTTGGCCCAAGATCTCCTCCAAATCCTCCAACTCTTCCCCAATCCATCCCCCCACCATTGATCCTCACACCTTCTAACTCACCCCTTGGATTGATCACCCCCACTCTGACAATAAAAAGCTTACCTGATCCCCATCATCTCAACACGACCAAGCCTAGTCTTCAACCTCCTCTCAAGCAAGGCTTGACCGCTCACTCCCATTATCCCAACCTACCCTCTCAACCGGTCAAGCGTCAAAAGCCAAATTCTATCAAGTCCATATTCATCAACCCTTCCTCATCCTCAACCTATTCCAAGCCCACTCACCATGCTGATGGTGATCTTGATGACGGTGGTGAAGGCAATGGTCATGAAGACAAACACTTCAAGATCTGGCAGAGGATTCAACTCCTACAATCTCAACGCGATCTTCATCATCCATCACCGCCCATCCGTCCCATTGACCCAGCTCTTCCACTCTGCTGTGCTCAAACTTGATCACCCAATCCTGTTCCCCCGCATTGAGTCATCATACTCCAGTCTTGTCCATCAATCATCAATCTCAAGACCCTTTCTCTGATTGATTTGCTACTCCAGATTCCCATCCCATCAGTCCTCAACTTGCCCAATCCATTGATCCATCAATCATTACCATCTGAGACTCTCCAACCCCCTTCCATCTTTGGGTGGGGTGGGGAGAGTGTTTTCTACCGCCTGCGGACACCCGCGGGAGGTCTGGTCCATTTCCTTTCCAACCCCCTTCCACTTTTGGGTGAGGGTTGGATGATCCTGGTATTTGTTGCGCGCGTCCATCCATGGAAGGAGGCAGGAGAGGTGAAGGGATGAGAAGTATCCCACCCCGGTCAGGCAGGCCATATTTCCACCGGCCTGCGTGATCAATTTTTTCTGATCACCTGAAAATCTGAAATAAAAAAAATATATATTTCTGCTCCATTTGTAGTATCCTTTGTACATAGTCTAACAGGGCCTCCTGCCAATATAAGGAGGGCTCTCCCCTGCCTTTTGGGAGGGGGACAAGCACATGGTACATCATCATCAGGTCCTATCCTAGCAAAGATCAACACCATCACTACTATCTTGAAATTAATTATCCCTGGGGTCCCATTCCCCTTTATCTGAGACTAAAAATTTGGGTTTATCTATGATTTCCCCTTGATCCTTGAGCCTCCATACTCAAACCCTTTATCCTTGATCCTTATCACCAACCAATAGCTTTTCTGGTTGAAGAAGAATTTGACTGATTGAATTCTTGAGTGTGTTACACCACTCCTGATCCCTTTATCCGACCATACTGGTCCTGATCATCCTTTGAATATCTCTCTGGACCCAGTCACGTTTGACTGAAGAGGTTTTATTAAGCTTATAACCAGGATTGTTAAACCTCCATGCTACTCTTGAGTCCCTTGAGAAGTGTTGGGTTATCCTTGTTGGAATCAGTTATTGTTTTGCTTCTGGAGCTTCTTCAAACAATTAGCTTTGTCTTTTGCAGCCACCCACAGTTATCTGGTACCCTTCAAGCGCTTGATTGGGGAGAGTTGAGCAAGTTCATTGAGAACCTGGGGGTTGTTTGGGATTGAGTTGATCTTTCCTAAGCTTCTGCTGGCGAACAGAGCTATTAGCTTGTGGGTGTTGTCACTCACAATTGCCTTTTCTTGTTGAACTCTGAACAAATCTTGACTCCTTCTATTCAAGTTTTCGCCGACATCATCTTGCCTCAGATAGTGTTGTTTCCCACGTAATGACCACTATAATCTTTATCCTCTTACTTTTTGGTCCCTTGTTTACCAGGTTCTGGACTTTTATCTTGGTTATATTTAAATATTTTTTTAACACTCAGGAGGGCAGCCTAAACAGCATCTTTCCCCTCCACAGAACTTCCACGGCCTAGAACCATTTGGAGTTTTACAATGTGAAGACAATGCAAATATGAAGATGTAGCTTATCTAGTACATTTTTGAATTATACAGTTGATGTGAATATCTAGGCATGAGCATCAACTAGTATGAGTATGTGACTGGGAATGAAAGTCCAAGAATTGATGATATACAGAGTGGAAGAGCAAAGCTCAAACCAATGGTCAATTGGTATTAGAGTTAAGTGCAATTTTGGCAATTATATACTTAGTTGGAAAGATTGGAAGGCTTTTACGCAGGCCAAAGGTATTAAGCAGGAGGCACCAATGATTTTGTGCTTTATTTGTGACACCCTTATTGACTGAGGTAGATGGTACTGAGCAAAAGGATTTGTCAAATGGATGAAGACAATGAACCTTAACCTTGGAGAATGAAAGTTTTCATGATTGATTATTTTTGAGGTAAAAAACACTCCAAAGTCATCACAAGCTGTGTTTCATTTCTGAGTTGTGCCTATAAAAGACCACCATACCATACAAGTTACTTTATGGGAAGCAGGCAGTGCTCCCAGTAGATATCAAAATATTGAGCTATTTAACCACCAATTGGTGCAAGGTAAAGATCACAGAGGTATAAGTTGTAGCAGGCACAGAGCATCTTTTTCAGAGAAAAGGTAAAATTTCAAAAGCAGCCAAAAACCCAAAGGAGATCCACACAAGTTCTTCTAGGTACTGGAACAGATGCTGTGTTAACTTTTTGCTGGAACCTTTGAAGAATTGAGATCTTTTAATTCTGTATAATTTAAATTTCAGGATGTAGAGGGGTTTCAGCTTCCTGATACCAGCTAACTTACAGTATTTTAGCTTCAGAAAGTGATATTGGTGTTAGAACCATAATTCTTCCAAGAAAACATGTAAAATACTCAGTATTAATGATGTGATAAGAGCAATGGAAAGGTTTGGGATTTGGTTTGTTTAAATTTTTTTGAATATATTTTTAAAGAGGCCCCAGAACTTATACAAAACAGGTATATTTATTGGAACAACCTCCCTTCAAGGGGCTACTTTGAACCATAGAAAGACCTTGGGACAATAAGGTCCTAAGTGATTTCTCAAAAGGGGTTGAATCAAGGGGAATAGGTGGACTGGCTGTCTCAAAGAAATTATTTCTTTAAGAAAGCAGGAGATAAATAATTATTTAAGTGGGAAAGCAAATACTCTTGCAGGAATTCATGGTTAAAAGGGTCTCAGGGCAATGGTTGGGGTTTTTTTCTGATTTTCTTCAATGGAATTAATGATGGGGTTAGAATTGATAACTATACTAACAGAATGAGGAAATTAGTGATTTTTTATCTCTTATAAAACCTTTTTCACGGATGGAAATGGGTCTGGATTGATTACTTAAAAGTTACTGGTGTTTAAATCATCCAAAAAGGGCTGTATATATACCTTGTTGGGGTAAGGGGTTCTTCCCAGGGCACATAGAGAGGGTTGTGCTTATTGGCTAAGGTTGGAAGGTTGTTCAAGGCTCTTCTGACACTCATTCTTAATTCTGTGACTCAGCTGGACCGGTCTGTGTCATATTTAGGTGTGAAATAGTTATCAGAATCTGTTTAAATGTTAATTTGTTATTTATACAGTTGTGTCATATTTTCTAACTTTTTATCAATTTCGTTTTTGAATGATATGGTCAGAAGTGGGTGTTTATAGATTGAAAACAATTTTCTGGAAATTTTGGTAATTTTTAAAAATTTTTGGAGGAACTCCTTGGTATGTTTTTTGGTTCATAAAGATTTGATAATGGTTTTTACATTGAAACCTTGATTATTGTTTTCCCCAATTTTAAATTATGAAATTACTTTGAATTTCATACGTTTAATTCAACGTTCAGAGTTTTCAGACATCCTTCCATCCCTCAGTTAGGTTTTTAAGAATTCATGATGCATGAATGTGGGTTTTAACCTTTTCTTGAGGTACCTGGCTGTTGGAGTGGTGCAGTTATTTTTGATTTGTGCATACCTGACAGCTGCGTTGTAAAAAATCCAAGAAATAGTGGGATTATTTCAGAAAATAGCTTTCTGGAAGTCACTAGAAGGGGAATTTAGTTACTACTAATCTTTAATAGATAGAGGTAAACTAAAATGGTTTTGAATTGCCTGGCCTTCTGAACTATAAGAAGTCTGCATAATATTTTTTTTAATTAATTTCTGGTTTTCTTTGAGACTTAAAATAAGTCTCTGATCAGACCTAAATTGATTATTGATAGATATTTTGAGGAATTTTAAGACTATTCAAAGTTGGATTTGATTTTTGGCAAGCTTCCACCTATTAATAATCAAGAATTTTCAAATTTTTCTGACTATTTTTCCAAATTCCAATGAAAAGATTTAACGGTTGACTAAAAGGTGTATAACCAGTTGGAGGAACCAATGATGGGTTTTCCCACAGGGAGCTGGGCGGATAAAATCTTGGTTTGTTGTTCTTTTGTGCTCTTCCTTTTTAATAAATTCACTAATCACAAATGAGGTGTTTTTTCCCTTAATACAGGGGCTGAATAACAGGTCTTTTCTCAAGAACCCTTCTTCAAGGAAAAATAGGAGGAACTTTGTGTATGATCTTTTATTCCCTTTCAAATTTATTCGGGTTCACTCAAAAACTGGTGTTTCTTTATGTAGATGCAATACTAACATAGGGGCAGATTCCATAAATATGGGCAGATGCCAGGTTTGGGGCCTGATTCCATGCTAGATAACTGCGATAGGGTAAAAAAGCGCCCCTTAAATAGACAGATAAATCCTCAGGAAATTCTCATAGCTTACCTGGGGACGGTTCTGTTCCTCTCTCTGCACTTTTGAAGCACTGGAGGGTTCAGTTACATGAGGAAATAATGCTGATGAGAAAACATGTGAAACAAGCAGAGAGATAACTTTATTTTTTAGTATAAATATTGATAGAAAGGAATAAATATGAAGAAAAGTATAAGATTGGTGATTTATGGATGCTTGGTGCTTATCTTGTATAAAAGATAATGCCACATTTCTCTGAAGGTTGATTTAATTTTTCTGGTTTGGAAAAGCATGAAACCTGCTTGGCAGCTTGAAGCACTCTTTGGTAACTGATGTTGTATAAAATTTATGGTTGAAGTGGTGGAACACTAATTTTTGGGTGTTTCTGAGGACGCTTCTGAGCCCTCATCATGTATAAAATGTTGCAGGAACTAACTGCATTCTGTTTCAATGCAATAAGTTTTAGAGAAATGAGGTATTCTGTTTCATTGAATGCTCCCTTGGGTGACTTGAGAGTGTGTCTTCCAGGTGTTGTGTGGTTGATATGGTAGCAAAATAAGTATCAGAGTGCTACATGGGAAGATTCAGAGGCCTTATCTGGTGGTTGAAGTTCCAGAAAAGTCATTTTTACTGAGTTCTTATTGCTGGTTGTTGATAATTGAGATGTACTTGGCGGCATGAGCACCTACTTCTGTTGGTGCATGTATGTGCGTTTTATGGTTGGATTGGTGGCGAAATGAGTATCAGAGTGCTTTGGAGGTGAGTTCAAAGAGCTTATCTGGTGGTGAAAGATCCTTAAAAGTCATTATTACTGATTTTTCATTGCTGGTTGGTGGGAATTGAGACATACTTGGCTGCATGAGCACCCCCTTCTGTTGGTGGGTATATGTGTGTTTAGTGGTTGGAAAGGTGGCAAACTGAGTATCAGAGTTCTCCAGAGGACTTTTCAGAGATCTTATCTGGTGGTGGAAGATCCAGAAAATTCATGTATCAGATTTGTCATTCCTGGTGGCTGAGAATTGAGATGTACTTGGCCACAAGAGCCCCTACTTCTGTTGGTGTGCATATGAATGTTGAATGGTTGGAATGGTGGAAAATTGAGTATCAGAGTGCTTCAGAGTACAGTTTAGAGTCTCTGAATTTTAATTAATGATCCAGGAAGTTAGTGTAACTTGCATTCACAGTATTGGTTGTAGTGCAATGTTGGTACTGCTATGGCTTAAGTCCTGCAGGTATGGTTATGTTATTTGTGTTGTGTGGTTATTTTAAGCATAATATTTTTGCAATTAGATTTTCAATTACGATTTGATTTATTTCTTCCTGTTACATAATCAAGTCTGTGCCAGGTTTTGGGCTGTTTGTGACAGGTTTTTGGTGTAGTTGAAGGGGTTGAAATGATGGATTTGGGCTTTGAGGTTGGTTTGAGTTAAGGGTATAATTTATGAGGGGTTTGGAATTGATTTGTCAGTCAATTTGATAATAGAATAATAATTAATAAAAAATGAGTCTGATGGCTATATGACAGGTTTGGTTTACCAAAGTGTGCAGCAATCAAGCATCTGCGGACAGCAGCATATTTCGCGCAGGTCCCTTGACAGGCGCCCACATTTCAAGTGTCAGGCTCATGTAACCTGGCTATATGAATGCGTGGTGGTTCACAGGAATTGTGACAGAACATGAAACTCCTACAATATACACAAAACCTCAATTCTGAGTCAATTTTAGGTTTGAAACCTATACATGAAATTACACCCAAATCATTAAGATGGCCATAAATTGCCATAGGGATGCAGTGGCCTTTTTTCATTCTTCTTTTTAATTATTTAAAAATATTAGGAGTTGTAATTCAAGGGTGGGGTTGGTGAGTGAGACTACCTTATTTTGGGTGAGGAATTCAAATTTTTCAAAAGACTTAAGGATTTCTCACTATTTTAATTTTCATTTTTTTTATGATTTATTTCTATGTTGATTCTAATTTGAGGGGTTGCTCCGTACAAGTAGCAAGCTGAAATTCCCCCACTCCAAGACATTGTCACACTCCAAGGTTAAGGGTTGTTGCCTTCCCCACCTGGAATATCCTTTTCCTCAGTACCATCTACCTCAGTCCATAAGTCTGACACAAATAAAGCTCACAACATCAATGGTGCCTTTCTCTCACTACCTCTGGTTCACGTAACAACCTTTCAATGTTAGTGACTCCAAATCTACTTGCAAATATTGCAGTTAACTCTAATACCAGTTGACCATCCATTAAAAATTCACCCTTTTACCCTGGACATCATCAATCCTTGGACTACCATTCATGGTCACACACTAAAACTATTTTACACTCACACCTAGAAAGCCAGATCAACCATATAGTTTGAAAATTGAATTTTCCCTTACCCTGCAGAAACTACAGCTTCATATTGGAAATGTCTTCCCATTTCATTCCTTCCTTTCTCATCCATTACATGCTTGTACAATCAGATTCTATTGTCTTGCACCTCTGCTAAAATGTTGGAAAAGAACTGTAGTGTTTTTTAACTTCCCATTCTGTTCCTGTCATTCACTGCCTCACTGCTATCTACCTGTAATTGGGCATCCATTGGGTTTTATCTAGTCATCTTTGGATTACCTTATAAAGGATGTGTGACCTGCCTGAAGATTGTCTCCTCAGTTATTTAATTTAATACATTTTTGCCTTTGCTCAATCCAGTAATCACATTGGGATTGGCTTTAGTTACTTCCATTTGAACACTCCCTTCCTCTCCCTGTTTTCTGAGCCATTAAATCAAAATTTGTAACTTTTCATTGAGCCTTGCTACCTTTCATTTTACCTTGCACTCAGATTCTTCCTTTGTGCTCACAATCATCTAAGATTGCCCTGTAATAAATGGGTTGGAATTGTGAACTTAAATTAACCAAATCAACGCCTCTATTATAGCTTTCCAACCTATAATTTATTCTTCTCTTAGAATGTAACATACTTTCTCAACCAGGAACACTTCTCTCACCCCTTACAATGATGATTTTCCATGGGTAGGGAGATCCAGTGCTTTACCAGAACAACAACCTTAAGATACTGTTCCTTCTTCAACATTTCATTTGGTTGAGCCTCTTTAAAATCCACTTGCTCCTCAAAGGTAAGCTCCAGTGGATCCCCTGAAAGAAATTGAAGATTCCAAAAATTATGAGACCTTGACTTGTGGTAGATCAAAGGCTTGCACTAGTTCTCCCAAGAAAAAATCCTCAACCTTGCCATTGAACTTGATCCAGACTCTCAATCAAAGTTCCTTGCAATCTGTTTTGAGGGATTTAAACTCTACTTCTAAACTTGTTTGTGGTTAAAACTGCAAAAATAAGACAAAAAACCAATATCAAATTCAGTTTTTGACTCACATAACTCAAAAAAAAGCTAGAAGATAACATTCTCAAACAATAAAAAGGTATTTTGAGTAAAAAGCCACAACTTAAACCTTTATAAAAAGCAAGGGGCATGGCTCAAAATAAATGAAGCTCAAAGGATCTTTGCTTGCAAATAAACTCACACACTTTATAGTAATAGCACACAAGGGTTACTACTCCAATTTAGACCTTTCACTAAAAATTGGAGTTGAAAATAAGTTTATTAATTGATTGTAATACCAAATTTCATAGCCCCGGTCAATATCCTCTTGAGAATAAGTCTCATGGGCTTTTATACTCTTTCCGTATTCTTGTACAAAAAATGAATAATATATAACGGGTGAGGGAGCTATAGGGTGAAGGCCCTCCTCTCTCAAGGCAACAGGATCCATCAAGGGACTCAATGAATCATCAGGGGAGTGCTAGGCTCACCCTGGGTTCGTCCTCAATGGCTCAGAAACCCAGCAAAACTTACCCAATGAGAATCAGGGTACTAGTAATCATTGGGTATAATTCTCAATGAAAAAGGCTCTAATTAAATATACCAAAGGTTATACACTCTTCCGCTAAGCTCAGGGCCCTCTAAGTGAGGGCTATCAAGGCTCAGGAAAGTATACTAAATTATAATCACATCCCCAAGGGAGATAAGATTAAGATCATGTGATTTGTTTTGTCACCTTGCTACTATTGCAGAACAAGCTGAAAATTAACAAAATCAAATAAATGAATGAATAAAATATTAATGGAAAAATAATATTAAAAATATTATTTCAAAGGGTGATGATAAATTCACAACTCCAGTTTTGTGGGAAGTGTGTAGGGCCCCAAAAAACCTGTGGGAGTTGTTTAGGGCCCCACACGACCCATGGGAGTTGTGTAGGGCCCCTCAACGCGGGGGGGGCATAAACAACTCCAAAAGGGTTTTCTAAACAGGCGCAATACCTGGGGGGCATATCCCCCCCATGATGGGCATTTTTGATTTTTTTACACCTGTACACAACCATATTATTATTTATTATGTATTATGTATGATTTATTATTCATTATGTATTATGTATGATTTATTATGTATTATGTATGATTTATAATTCATTATGTATAATGTATGATTTATTATTTATTATGTATTATGTATGATTCATTATTTATTATGTATTATGTGTTATGTATTATTAATCATTTATTCTGTATTATTTATTTTTTAATATTTAATATTTAATATTTATTATTTATTATTTATTATTTATTATTTATTATTTATTATTTATTATTTATTATTTATTATTTATTATTTATTATTTATTATTTATTATTTATTATTTATTATTTATTATTTATTATTTATTATTTATTATTTATTATTTATTATTTATTATTTATTATTTATTATTTATTCTTTATTCTTTATTATTTATTATTTATTATTTATTATTTATTATTTATTATTTATTATTTATTATTTATTATTTATTATTTATTATTTATTATTTATTATTTATTATTTATTATTTATTATTTATTATTTATTATTTATTATTTATTATTTATTATTTATTATTTATTATTTATTATTTATTATTTATTATTTATTATTTATTATTTATTATTTATTATTTATTATTTATTATTTATTATTTATTCTTTATTCTTTATTCTTTATTCTTTATTATTTATTATTTATTATTTATTATTTATTATTTATTATTTATTATTTATTATTTATTATTTATTATTTATTATTTATTATTTATTATTTATTATTTATTATTTATTATTTATTATTTATTATTTATTATTTATTATTTATTATTTATTATTTATTATTTATTACTTATTATTTATTATTTATTATTTATTATTTATTATTTATTATTTATTATTTATTATTTATTATTTATTATTTATTATTTATTATTTATTATTTATTATTTATTATTTATTATTTATTATTTATTATTTATTATTTATTATTTATTATTTATTATTTATTATTTATTATTTATTATTTATTATTTATTATTTATTATTTATTATTTATTATTTATTATTTATTATTTATTATTTATTATTTATTATTTATTATTTATTATTTATTATTTATTATTTATTATTTATTATTTATTATTTATTATTTATTATTTATTATTTATTATTTATTATTTATTATTTATTATTTATTATTTATTATTTATTCTTTATTCTTTATTCTTTATTATTTATTATTTATTATTTATTATTTATTATTTATTATTTATTATTTATTATTTATTATTTATTTTTTATTTTTTATTTTTTATTTTTTATTATTTATTATCTCTTTATTATTATTTATTATGTATTATTTATCATTTAGTGATATTATTTATTCTTTATTCTTTATTCTTTATTATTTATTATTTATTATTTATTATTTATTATTTATTATTTATTATTTATTATTTATTATTTATTATTTATTATTTATCATTTATTATTTATTATTTATTATTTATTATTTATTATTTATTATTTATTATTTATTATTTATTATTTATTCTTTATTCTTTATTATTTATTATTTATTATTTATTATGTATTATGTATTATTTATTATTTATTATTTATTATTTATTATTTATTATTTATTATTTATTATTTATTATTTATTATTTATTATTTATTATTTATTATTTATTATTTATTATTTATTATTTATTATTTATTATTTATTATTTATTATTTATTATTTATTATTTATTATTTATTATTTATTCTTTATTATTTATTCTTTATTATTTATTATTTATTATTTATTATTTATTATTTATTATTTATTATTTATTATTTATTATTTATTATTTATTATTTATTATTTATTGTTTATTATTTATTATTTATTATTTATTATTTATTATTTATTATTTATTATTTATTATTTATTATTTATTATTTATTATTTATTATTTATTATTTATTATTTATTATTTATTATTTATTATTTATTATTTATTATTTATTATTTATTATTTATTATTTATTATTTATTATTTATTATTTATTATTTATTATTTATTTTTTATTTTTTATTTTTTATTTTTTATTTTTTATTATTTATTATCTCTTTATTATTATTTATTATGTATTATTTATCATTTAGTGAAAGCTTCACAACTTGATTTTAGTTGTTTAGTTCCACACAACTCAAATGGGATGCTTAGCATGCCACACAGCCCATTTGAGTCATGTAGCATGGCAAACAGCCCATTTGAGTTTTCTAGCATGCCACATGCCCAATTTGAGTCGTGTAGCGTGCCACACAGCCCATTTGAGTTGCGTAAACAACTCTACAAGACTCAAAGAGTTGTGAATTTGACGTTACCCTATTTCAAATTATGATTCTACATGAAATTTAATTAGAATTCTGTTTCAGTAAGTGTTGCCTTATACTGTAATGCACCTCAAGTCTGGTTATAGGAGTCCGCAGTTAGCTGAGTGACCACTCACTGTGACAACTGTTCTCTCTAGTTCATTTCCCCAAAATTCATTATACAAATTTATTCATTATTATTTCTATTGAAAACCATTTGTTAGCCATCATGTCATTAGTCTATTTATACTGATGTCTGAAAAAGTGAATTCAATCATCTGTTCTTCCTCACACTGAAACGGAGTGCCCCCTTTGACTCCCTGATTCGCGCCTCTTGGCGTCACAAGATTCTTTCTCCTCATTTCTGAAGTGTCTTGACCAGAGCATTCAACTCAAACTTCAACAAATTTAAGGTAGGTTCACTCACGGACACCTACATCAAATTCCCACCGCTTAAATTTTTAAATAATTTATGAAATATTATAAAGGGGCGCTGCCGTGGGATTTTTGCCATTTTAATACTTCACATTAAACTCCATGTATAGGTTTCACAGCAAGTTTTGTGTCAGAATCCAGGAATTCTGTGATTGAGAGAAGTTACCAGCGGCAATGGGATGTGTCACAATTCCTGCCTTCAGCCGCGCCAAACAATACATCCGCGTGCGGCTGAGAAGCAGACCTGCCTGTGAGAATTATTGGCCCACAATCTTAGTCAAAGAGCAGTATTTAAAGCAAAAAAATGCTGAGACAATAATGTCTTATGATTTATCCTTAATATGAGCCAGAGGCAATGGCACACTTTTGAATGTGAATGAATTGATGAATGAATAGATGGAAAAGAGAAGGGAGAAGAGCTCCTTAAATACAAAAGATTTTGCTCATGTGGATCTCATGTAATGACAATCAAAAGGGAAAAAATCCGCCCCAAATGGGCTCTACAGGCTCCACAAGCCCTGTTACTGGGTTTGGTCTTACTCATCCCACTTGGAATTAGTTCTGAAATCTTTAAACCAGCCTGTACTGTTCAAATTTGGTGTTTCCACCCTCACAGGACTGGAACAGCCCCTTGCTTTTCAGACCCTGGCTTGTTGTCTATTACAACCAGCCCTGTTACCTGGTAAAATCTCTCTTCCAACCAGTCTGGAACTTTCTGTTTGGTTGCTTCTCCCTTGGTAAAATCAATCTTGAGGTGGGGGGGTGATCAATTCCCCTACCACCTTGCCTGCGGCCTTTGTAGCAACTGGCTGACTGGTATGGTTGAGGAGGGACCAGCCATCCTCCCTCCCCCTTTGGACCAAGTGAGCCAGCTCCCACAACCCCAACCCACCCCGGCAGCTGCAACCAGCCAGGTGGTGCAACCAGGCCCGGGCCCCTTACACAGCGGGTGGGGGGACTCTGAGTGGAGTCCCCTTCCCCCTATGGCAGCCCCGCCCAGGACCCGGGTGAGAAACAAGAAGCCCCAAGCGGGCAGAAACATGGGCAAGGGCCCCAATGGGCCTCCAAGGCCCAATGACCCCAAAAAACATACTTTGGTGGGCCAGCCCGTATGGCCAAGTATGTCCATATGAATAATTGGGCTTATAAATGCCCAGATAAGTCCATCTTGCCAAGGTGGCCCATTGAGCATGATGGGACCATCAAGGAACTTGTCCCAATTTGATTGGCAAATGTGTTTTGGCACCCAAATGCCCAACCCCAATAACATCCACATAGGCCCACATGGCCCACATGATGTCCAATGGGCCGTGGAGGCCCATTGGTGCATCCCATTTGGATTACACACTAATTTTCACATTACCTGAGTGCATCCTTATTTTAACACTGCCACCCTGTCCGCTTACCCTGACAAGCAGGGTACGCAGCCCTGGGGATCTGACAGGTAAACAGCTGACGGACTACAGGCTGAAAAGCTGACAGACAAAATCAGAAGCTAGGGTACCATGTGAGAGTACTACTACTAATATGGGGAAGTACCACTTATTTCATGAATTTCCCCCTGGATATTAGATAGGCTGAAACTTCATAAAATTATGTAAGAACACTGAAATAAACCTTTGACATGTTTTTATAAAATACAATAAGAAAACACCAAAATGCCAAAAATAAGATAAATTAGGGTTGACAAATATTTTAAAAT
Source organism: Puccinia polysora (assembly GCA_025617555.3). Taxonomy (NCBI): domain Eukaryota; kingdom Fungi; phylum Basidiomycota; class Pucciniomycetes; order Pucciniales; family Pucciniaceae; genus Puccinia; species Puccinia polysora. The sequence goes on along the minus strand of CM062620.1, from coordinate 49,186,179 downwards.
ACCTTCAAAATACACTTATGAGAACCTCAAAATATCAATATGTCTGTGGTATACTGAGAAAACTGAATATGTCAAAATATTACATATATTTCCATGGCATGTATTTTTAATTAATGATTATAAGTAAATTAAAAAAATTTTCAAAATAAAGAGCAAATAATTATCATGATTTAGCTCCAATCAGCTACTTCATAATGAGAAATTGTCTTAAATAAGATTATCCATAGGAATTTCTATTGAAAAAAAATATCAACAGTTTGGTAATATTCACTAAGGATAATTTATTAAATAAGATTCATGTGGATAAATAAGGTATAATCTTTTCAACTGCTGATATTGAAGAGGTAAAAAAAGAAAAAAAAGATTTTAAGAGGGCTGGAACAGGACAACAGTCAGTATGAGAATCATGAAGAAAGGTTAAGAGAACAGAAATAGAGATAGAAGAAACAAACATCAAGCCGCTGTAAATGACCACATAAGATGATGGAGTTTTGATAAGGGGCTAAGAGAAGAGAAAAAGATTTGGTTGAAGAAAGATGAATTTTTATACAGAATCAAACACCATCAGAGTCAATACACAATTCATTAGAAATTGAGAGATATTGTGGTTAGTCTTACTGGAAAAATATGACTAGAATTCAGGCCAAGGAAACAAGGTTGCGATTTTGAGTATGTTGGAGTTGGAGAAGACATCAAGAGAGAAATTAAGAACAAGAGAGAAAAGAAAAGAAAGAGTTTTAACAAAGAATAAGAAAAAAGAAAGAGCCAGCATGATTGATTAGAAATAGAGTAGAGTAGGTTGGAGAGTAGAGTGAAGAAAAGTTTAGTAGAGTTAATTAAAGTAGAGTTTGATTAGATGGGGGATTCAACTGAGGAGGTGATTTTATCAGGAATTATGGTTCAGGATATTTCCTGTGAAATGGAAGGGAAAGGGGAGAAGAGAAAAAGAAGAAGCGGGAGACCAAATTAGAGAGTGGGGAATTGAGGCTAAGTGTGTGCTTGTCGGGAAGAATCCATGTGTCAATAAATCAATTGAAAAGTAGAATAATTGAAACACCCTGTGGAATCAGCCATTACCTGTGTTACAGAACCAAGAACACATGAAAGGCTACCACTTCTTGTGAAATAATTGAAACAATGGAAAAACCTAGACCAGGCTGTTTAGATTGCAGGAAATGGTAAGCAGCAAGAAACAGCCAGAATACAAGAATCCAATAACAATAAACAAAGGCAAACAGGAGAGTTTCCTCTACGGGCAGGATGATGGCCCTTGAATGGACTAAGTAGAGTATCAAAGCACATCAGATTATACCAACGCCCATCCTTCCAGTTTGAGAGACTTGTCAAGCAGGATGAATCTCATCAGTTTGTTCATTCAGAGATTGAGCTGAAGGATAAGATGGTACCTACTCCGCTATTGATGCTGATGGCAATCTGGCTAACAAGACAAAGTTGAAAGCCAATCAAGCTGGTTCAGGTCCATGGTTGATGTGATCGCGGCTGGAGGCTGAAGTGGATGTTTGAGTCTTTGAGGCTTGAAGGTAGGACAACTGATATAGGAGATAGGGATTAGTCTTGGGTTATCACCTCATTTTGGAAGTATCCGTGACAGCTGACGGCTTCTGAAACCTGTTGTGGCAAGAGCAGCACTTGCCGCGCTTAACAACAGCTTGTGAGACAATAAGAAAATAAGCAAAGAGAAACTGAAACTAATGACACGACAAAAGACAGGCACAATTGCAATATAAACTGGTAGGCTAAGATCATGGAAGTACGGTGAATTTGACAAAGAGTAAATTGAATAAATATCAAACGGCCACTCACCTCAATATTGGGATGATATTACAATCCGATGTACTTAGCAAGTCTTTCCACAGATTTGGTACTGGCTGCTTTTGTTAGAGAGTTGGCCAGCATATCTCTGGATGAGATGAGCTTTATCTTGATATTTTGGCCATTCCAGTTGTTCCAAAGGCTATTAATTTTTATGTCAATGTACTTGGCATGTGATTTGCAACCAAAAATTTTTTTCTTATCATTGAGTCCTTTGTTGTCAATTAGATGTATGGGGGGTTGCGGTAAGGTCCTCCAGATTTCCCCTATGAGTTGATTGATCCACCTTCCTTTGAGATGGCTGGCTGAGAGCGCATTGCATTCAGACTCTGTTGAGGAGTGAGCTATGCTTTGCTGTTGGCGGCTGGTCCAGTAGATGGGCGATCCCTTGAGAAGACAGATGAATCCTGTTTGAGAAAGTCGCTTGGTGGGATTGTCCCCGCAAGTTGCATTTCTATAGATTACAAGTCTTTTTGCTTGAGTATTGGCCCTAAGAACAAGCCAATAGTTGATGGTTTTGAGAATGTATTGCCACACATGCTCCACCTCCTTCCAGTGAGTAATAGCTAGATTCTCAAAGAAACAGGCCAGGTTTGACACTGCGTAGCTGATGTTGGGTCTGGCCAGCGTTGCAATGAAATTGAGCCATCCTATGGGCAATCTATAGTTTCTCTTCAGTTCTTTGAATTCTTCTATTTCCCGCTTGGTGGCTGGTTGAAGGTGGAGGCCAGATGTGCAAGGGTTGTTCAGTGGTTTAGCTTCCAGTATGTTCATTTCTTACAGTCCTTTCTTTATGTGATTTGAGAGGGAAAGGGCTATGTAATCCTCACCGATGTCAACTTTCATTCCAAGTGATGTATCCACCCCATGCGCCAAAGAGTCTTTGAACCGAGTGGGAAATTTTTTTTGAAGCCGTCAGCATCCCCAACAACCACTAGATCATCTACATGGAAAAAGAGTGCAGTTATCTTGTCTGAATGAAGATAGAGACAAGGATTGCTGTCGCTCTCTTTGAATCCATTCTCTTTGATCCATGTGCTGAGCATCTTGTACCAGTTGAGGGGTGCTTGCTTCAGGCCATACATGAAAATTTAAATTGAAAGACTTCAAAACAAAGACCGACAGAGACAAAGAAGGAAGGAGCTAGCGCAAAGGAGGGACAACCAAAATAAGCATGAGTTTGAGAGATTGATGAAAATGACACAAATGATTGCACATGAACGTTAAATTGGTGTTGTGGGAGTCAGATCAAGAAGTCGCCTCACAGCTGGACAGAATCAAGGAGTTGACGGAATTCTTGGAATGAAGGCAAGAGATCGATGTTTGTTGTTGTATTGAAAGGTGGCAGGAGGCGGCGAGGGTTGAGATCGACGGTGACAGTGATGATTGGATGGCGAGAATTTGATGGGAGGATTGAAGAAAGGGGAGTGAGGAGCGGAGGCAGATGTGAAGAATGATTGAGTGAGATGATGATGGAGGGAGGATTAATCAAGGGGTCGAACGCAGGGAGGAATTGAGGAAATGAGGAAATGATGACGGGATGTGAGGAATCAGGGAGATGAGGAGATGATGACAGGAGGAAGGGATGAAGGACTTGGGGAGATGGGGAGATGATGATGGGAGGAAGGGATGAAGAGGTCGGTTGATCGCGGGAGGAAAGTATTGAGGGGACCGGTGATTGAAGGAAATGTTGTGTTCATGGGAGAAGTCGGCGCAGAGACCAAGGAGTGAAGATAGGGGAGGAACAACTGAATTTGAAGTATTGACACTGGAAGTGCCGCGACTACGCAGGAGGTGCTGGCCACTTTTGATTCCGTCAACTCAACACACAGCCCTGTTCAGTTGTGAGGTGCTAGTACAACGGAGGTGAGAGCTTGGACCAAGGGTCTGATTGCTGGCTTGGTTAACGGGTTGGCAATCATTTCATGAGATGGAACAAGATTGGTAATTAGATTCTTGGCCTCGCAATGCTCTCGGAGCCACTTGATCTGAGTGTCCACGTGTTTTAAGGCACTATGATGCGACTTGAAACAGACTAGGTCGTTGACCGCCTTGTTGTCAATGTTGAAGCAGTGGGATAGATTAATGTGGGGGTTGAGGTCGTGAAGCAGATTATCAAGCCACAATTTTTCTTGGGCAACAGATACCAAGGCTTTCAGTTCACCTTCAGTCAAAGAGAGAGATACCGATGGTTGGAGTTTGCTACTCCAGGATACGGGACAGCCATACAACAGGATGATGAAACCGGTATGACTTCTACGCGTCAAAGTGTCATTGCCGCCATCGGAGTCACTGAAGCATTCTATGTTGTAATTGAAGTGTGTCGACTTGAGTCTGAGTGCTAGGTTTTTGGTATGATTCAGATATTGCCAAGAATGTTTGGCCTCTAGCCAGTGCTGAAGGCCGGGTTTGCTATTGAATCTAGAGAGAGTGGATACCGCGTAGGACAGGTTGGGACAATTTCTACTGGAAATGAAGTTAAGAAAGCCCGAAGACAATCAAAAGTTGATTTTGAGTTTGAGAAAGTCATTGAATTCTTCATCAGCTGCCGGGGAGAGGTGAACATTGGAAGTCATGGGTGTGGTGATTGGTTTGGATTCAAACAAGCCTAACTTTTTTAGGGCATACTTGATGTGCTTGGGTTGCAGAAGACCGGGTCCCTGAGGAGTTTTGACGAGTTGATTTCCAAGGATCTTGTGAAGTGGGCCATCGTGAGAGATGGAAAATTTGGATTTGAGCCAATCGCAGAATTCAGTTGAGTGACCAATTACAATCAGATCCTCCACGTAGACAAAGACAAAGGTGGAAAGCTTGCTGTTAATGTAGAGACAGGGATCCGCGCTTGAGGCAGTGAATCCTTTGAATACGATCCACTCCCTTAACGTGTTGAACCAACTCTTTGGAGCTTGCTTAAGGCCATACAGGGCCTTGTTGAGTTTGAAGTAAGGGAAGTTTGAACGTTATCCTTCAGGTTGTTTGATGTAGACGTCCTTGTCGAGTGGACCGTGTAAGAAGGCGGACTTAATGTCCATTTGGCGGATTTTAAGAGAGTGATGGCATGCGTAGATTAGGAGAGCGCGGAGTGTGGTGATCGAGCCAGTGGGGGCGTATGTTTCTCCGTAATTGCAGAATTCTGTTTGCTTGAAGCCTTGGACGCACAACCTCGACTTGAAGAGAGATTCGGAATCGTCGGGCTGTTCCTTGAGTCAATAGACCCAGACAGTAGTCAGAGCTTGCTTCCCGTCAGGTAGAGTGTGGCAACCCTCCCAGACTTTAAGCAGGTCTATGCCGTCCAGCTCCACTTTCATTGACTCTAACCATCTAATTTGATTGGGGCTCTTCTCTACGTCTTTATAGGATTTAGGAATGGATCGCATGAGGAAACCATAGCGTTGGGGTCGCTGAACGGTTGAGCGGTCGCGGAAGTTGTAAGTTTTTTGAGGAGTTAGAAGATTGGAAACTCGCTCGCCATCTGATGCGTCAGAGTTTGACTCGGGGTTTGAGTTGCTCTCTGATGTCAGAGGCGTGGGAGTCAGTGTATTGGAGGGAGACAGGAGAGGTTTGGGTGTGGATGAGACAGAACTCTGAGGGACCGGATTTGGAGGTTGAGCAATTTGGGGAATAGGGAGAGTGAGAATGTCAGTCAAGGGATCAGGAAGAAGGGAGTCAAAAGGGGAGTTGGGAGAGGAGGAGGAAGAGTTGTCAAATTTCATATTTTCGAAAATTTGAACATGTTTGCTACGGACAACTGAACCAAGTTTGGGGTAATATACCCTGTAAGAGTTTAGGGCAAGGTCGAATCCCACCAAGATTCCTTCAACACCCTTTTTGTCGAACTTCGAGAGTTTCGAGTTGTTGTTTAGAACAACGGTCTTGGAGCCTAGCGTTAGAAACAGTTTGAGCTTTGGAGTCTTGTCGTGCCAGAGTTCAAATGGGGAAACTTTGAGGTGTACTGATGGAACTGAGTTGAGGGTCTTGCACACGCCAACCGTGATCTCATCCCACAAGTCAAGTGGAATGGACATGTCTATCATTGATGTTCTGGCAGCCTCAAAGAGTGTTCTATTTCCTCGTTTGGCCACTGGGTTGTGTTGAGGGGTGTAAGGTTTGGAGGTGGTGTGGAGGATACCTTTGTCTTTCAGGAAGGATGAGAGATGGGAATTTATGAATTCACCCCCGTTGTCGGAGTGAAAAATTTTTAGCATTTGATCAAAGCGATTTGAGTTCAATTTTATAAAGTTGATGATTTCATTGGTCGCATCCAACTTGAGCTTGAGAGGCACACAAGTCTTATATTTAGAGTAATTGTTGGTGAGAAGTAAAAAGAATCTATGACCGAATTCGGAGATGGGATTGATTGGACCACAGACATCAGCATGGACGAATTCAAAAGGATGGGAACTTGGAGGAACGTGGTTTTTGAAAGGTAATCGATGGATTTTTCCTTTTGCGCAAGAGGTGCAGGCATAATTTTCCCATTTCAGATTGGGAAAAAAGGTGGATAAAATCTTGGCTTGTTCACGGTGAATGTGGCCGAATCTCTTGTGAATCGTGGACATGGAGAGGAAAGTGTGGCAATTCAATGGATTAGGGATTGATTCTTTGACGTAGAGGAGATTGTTGTGAATGCGACCGGATATTATCAGCTTTCCTTTGAAAAGCACACCAAACCCTTTGGAGACCAATCGAACCAGTGAGCATCCTTTTTGGATGATCTGGCCAAGCAAGATCAAATCGACCGCCAGATCGGGTACCAGAAGCGAGTTGGTGAGAGTGAGAGAATCAGTGTCGGTGTGAATGATAGCCTCGCCGGTCCCTTGGGACATGATGGATGCGTTGGGCTTTCCGGTGTTGACTTCGGTACAGTCGTCCTTGAGCCAATTGAAATATTTGGGGCTATTGAACATGTTGTTGGTGGCGCCAGAGTCCAGGAGCAGGGAGCCGCAATGGATCTGATGGAAGTTGGCGACGGCAAAGGTGTATGCCAAGTTGGCTGAGGCTTTAGGGTTGGAAGTTGATTGCGGTTGATTCTTGGAGGGGAGATTGTCACTTTTTCCGTTGAAGTTGGGGCGCAGGTGAGGATATAGGGCGAAGCACTTGTTCTTTGGATGATAAGCTTGAGGATTGTGCCAGTTAGGTTTGCAACGTAGGGGTTCTTGATTTGCCAGCAGAGCTGAAGCATAGGTTCCTGCGGCCACCTCATTTTTGATTTGGTTCAGATGCCTGAGAACTAAGTCGCCGTTGATCTTTGCTTCGCCAAGGGAATGGGTTATGGTGTTCTTTAAGTGCTCGAGTTGTGGCGTAAACTTGTACAGAATCAAGTAGGCGACTATGTCTTTGTCCATGTTTATGCCAATTTCGGAGATTTGCAGGAGGCATGATTTCACGTCAGTGATGAATTTCTCAACATTTTTTGGGTCGAATGCCAGGTTGAGAAAGTTAAAAAAAATCCGAGATCTGTTGGCAGTCTGAGAGGAGGCATAGAACTTGTTGATCGACTTCCAGAGTGCAATTCCATTCAGAGCATCGGAGTCCTTGACGCAGTTCACGTAAGTTTGATTATCCAGCTTGGCTAAGATGTACCCGGCAATTTCCAAGTTAATTTCAGGAGGACATTCTTTGTTGTTGTCTTGGCTGAGCCATTTCCCAATTCCTTTCAGGGAGAATATGGTGGTCAGTTTTGATCGCCATAATGAGAAGTTGGATTCGTGAAGGTTCGGAATTGAGTCTGTTAAGGTACGGAGGAGGGACAAGTTTGAGTCTGTTGGTCCAGTTGAGTCCATGATTGCCGGATTGGCTCGGTCCTGGCTTTCGGCTTTTAACCGTGAAAATTTAAATTGAAATACTTCAAAACAAAGACCGACAGAGACAAAGAAGGAAGGAGCTAGCGCAAAGGAGGGAAAACCAAAATAAGCATGATTTTGAGAGATTGATGAAAATGACACAAATGATTGGACATGAACATTAAATTGGTGTTGTGGGAGTCAGAGCAAGAAGTCGCCTCACAGCTGGACAGAATCAAGGAGTTGACGGAATTCTTTGAATGAAGGCAAGAGATCAATGTTTGTTGTTGTATTGAAAGGTGGCAGGAGGCGGCGAGGGTTGAGATCAACGGTGACAGTGATGATTGGATGGCGAGAATTTGATGGGAGGATTGAAGAAAGGGGAGTGAGGAGCGGAGGCAGATGTGAAGAATGATGGAGCGACATGATGATGGAGGGAGGATTAATTGAGGGGTCGAACGCAGTGAGGAATCGAGGAAATGAGGAAATGATGACGGGATGTGAGGAATCGGGGAGATGAGGAGATGATGACAGGAGGAAGGGATGAAGGACTTGGGGAGATGGGGAGATGATGATGGGAGGAAGGGATGAAGAGGTCGGTTGATCGCGGGAGGAAAGTATTGAGGGGACCGGTGATTGAAGGAAATGTTGTGTTCATGGGAGAAGTCGGCGCAGAGACCAAGGAGTGAAGATAGGGGAGGAACAACTGAATTTGAAGTATTGACACTGGAAGTGCCGCGACTACGCAGGAGGTGCTGGCCACTTTTGATTCCTTCAACTCAACAATACAGTGACTTGTTCAGTTTGAGAAATTTGGAAGTTCTTTTTGAGTCTTCCCTTATTTGATGATGGTTCAGGTCAAAGCTCAGGGAATTCTACCCAGAAGGATGAGGCTGGGTGCAACTTGAAGGCAGGGTTGTGTTTCCCATTCTTGCATCTGGGTGTATCAGTATCCCTTGGGTTGTTGGAGTTATACATTGCTGCGTTGGTGTCCAAGCTTTCAGCGGCTTTTGATTGTACTTTTTTTTGATGCTGGAAAAGATGGTTCAGAACCATCATGACTGAAATTTCATTTCCGGAGTGCATTATGTGAGATCTCATGGCCTTGTGAGAGTCCGGCAGCTTGAACAGGATGAGATAGCTGAGGATGTTGTCGGGCAGTGCTATTCCTACCTCATCAAGCTTTCCAAGGTGGGCCTTCACGGAAGTAACAAAACCATCTATGTCTTTTTGATCAAAAACCAGGTACAAAAAGTTGAAGAACATCCAAGCTCAATTGGCAGCTTGACTGGAGGCAAAGTGGTTCTTTGCCGCAAGCCAAATCAGTTTTGACAAGTCTTCATTTTCCGGGGTTATAATGTTGGTGTGGGTTGCAGGATCCAGTTTTGACATGAGATAACCTGCCATTTCGTTGTTGTCAGGTATGTCCTTGTGGAGGTTGGCAGATTCAATCAGATCCAGTATCCCTCGCATCTTAAACAGTCGCTCCATTTTCTTCCTCCAAATAGAGTAGTTGGTCTTGGTTAATAGTGGAGTTGATTCCATGAGCAATTTGAGTGCCAGTGCTTTGAATTTGCCCTTGACTCCTGGTCCAGGTTATTTGGTGGTCCTTGCCATGTTGGTTTGGCTTTTTCAATCCATATTTTGGCTTTTAACTGTGTGAAATAATTGAAAGAATGGAAAAAACTTGACCAGGATGTTTAGATTTCAGGAAATGGTAAGCAGCAAGAAACAGCCAGAATACAAGAATCCAATAACAATAAACAAAGACAAACAGGAGAGTTGCCTCTACGGGCAGGATGATGGCCCTTGAATAGACTAAGTAGAGTATCAAAGCACAAAAGATTATACCAACACCAATCCTTCCAGTTTGAGAGACTTGTCAAGCAGGATGAATCTCATCAGTTTGTTCATTCAGAGATTGAGCTGAAGGATAAGATGGTACCTACTCCGCTAAGGATGCTGACAGCAATCTGGCTAACAAGACAAAATTGGAAGCCAATCAAGCTGGTTCAGGTTGATGGTCAATGCAATTGTGGCTGGAGGCTGAATTGGATGGTTGAGTCTTCGAGGCTTGAAGGTAGGACAACTGATATAGGAGACAGGGAGTAGTCTTGGGTTATCTTCCCATGGTTGAAGTATCCGTGACAGCAAACGGCTGCTGACACCTGTCGCGGCTGGAGCAGCACTTTCTGCGCTTAACAAAGGCTTGTGAGACAATAAGAAAAGCAGCAAAGAGAAACTGAAACTAATGACACGACACAAGACAGGCACAATTGCAATATAAACTGGTAGGCTAAGATCATGGAAGTACGGTGAATTTGACAAAGAGTAAATGGAATAAATATCAACACTGATTACCTTTCTTCATTTGGAACCCGTCCCTTTGAGCCCCTATAGCCACTAGAAGGACAGAATTTGTATCAAAATCATATGAATAGAGAGCCCCTTTGGAAGTTATTGTTTCCCCAGACCCAGTAATATTTACATCCAGAAACTTTGCCAAGGTAATCAAATACTTATAAGAGATAAGTAAGTGATTTATGGCTTTAATCTGAACAATATTATATGCCCCAAAAACCCTTTTTATCAATTTAACCGCTGAACAACCTTTTAACACCAGTAACTGGTTTAACCCATCAGTACTTGTTCCATCAGGTACCCAAAGGATCAAATAAAAAACAAGTGAGTTTGATTATCCTTTTATGTTGTGGAAGCTTGTTTAAAAATCCCTGTCACTCCACCATATATGTTTATGTAAATTTTATCTTCGGGAAATACCTCCTTTAAGAATGTAAATCAAAGGTTCCAAAGTAACCAGGTCTACATGTTTCCAAGTGAATTCCCTGAAGAGAGGTTTTAAAGATTCCTAATATTCTTTCGGCCCCTCCTTTAATTTATTTAAAAATCAATTTATTAATATTGATTAATAATATTCAATCATAACCAAACCAATCAACCTTGCAATAGATTTATCCAAATATTTTTTGGATTTTTTCAGCATTTATTGAATAATATATATTTTATTTATAACATCACCTCTTGTAGCTGAAAGATGGAAAGGGCCTTGGCATCCAGGAGGGTGACATTTTTATACAGAGTGGAGAGTATAGCTGAAATTAATGACTATAGCTTGTCCCCAAAGGAATGGAATTTATTGGGAAGCTATACATCAATAGTTTGGACGCATCTGATTACTCATAACTTAATTCAAATTTTTATTGGGACCCCATCTTGATAATATATATTATCAAGGTTTTAATTCTAAAATCAATATTCATAAAAAAATACTCATAAAATATTATAGAATATTATCAAAATTTATTAGATAATTCTTAAATTCTTAATCAATTTTAATTCTTGGCTGTATTGTGGGTTGGAGCAGTGAGCTTGATGTCAGGAAATGGATGTTGAGGCCAGTACTTAACCCATAAACCAGAAAGACATATTAGTTGTGAAGACATTTGGAAATTTTTTTTTGTCTTGTGGCTGAAATCTGATGCAAGTGGTCCTAGTTTTTGTACTCCAGGCATGAAGAAGCCTGATCAATTTACAGGGAAACATTCCCATAAGCTCAGATTATACCTACAGTACTGAAAAATAATCTTCTCAAATGATCCAAACAACTTCACTTCTGATAGACATACAGTTATGTATATATATATGCATCTTCCTTTCCAGGGTGAAAAGATGTGCAGTGGTTTGAGCCGTATCTTTTTTTTATCCAATACAATCCCCACTTGTATCCTTAACAATTGGGAGAAGTTCAAGGAAAAATTTTTCAACCTTTTTGGCGACCCCAACAAAGTGAAAAAGGGAAAAAAAACTTAATAGGTGAAGTTTCACCCCCAACATTGTGCGGAGGTAGGCTGTGTGGCCTTGCTGGCTAGTCTCAGGAAACAAAACCTGAATTTTTGGGCACCCCTCTCATCCTGGCATCATTCAGCATTAAATCCTATCCCCCCGCTGTCCACCACACCCCTCCCTCTCCCATTGATCACATCCTATCCCCCCTCAACAAATGACCCCTTCCCTTGAACTCTGCCAGTGTCCTGACTGCTCCTTGATTACCACAACCCAAGCAAATGGCCAACTTTCTGGGTTCATCCTAGTACGCCAAGACAACATTGGCTCAAATCACAATCTTTTTCTCAAGAAATTGCACTTGCCACATCAATCCTTGAAGGGCTTTCAATCCATCACTTGCCAAAACCTTCATCATCCAGTCCTAGGGGATATTCCCCCCATCCAGTCCATTAGATATCTGAGGAAGAAAAACTAGCCTTGTACAAGGGTATTGATTGCATTAAGCAACATCATCTTTTTGATGCTTTCTTCATTTTTTATCCCTTGATTGATTTTTTGTTTTGTTTTTTAGGTTTTTTTCTGTATTTCATTGCATGGCTAAACCTCTTCTGCTCTATCAGCAAGGCCAAGTGTAACTTGGCAATTAAATATCTCTTGTTCATTATCAAGCACTATTGCAAACTAATGGTGGATTCCAATTTTGAGCCTCAAATTCCATAAGACCTGCAAACCATCATCAAGCCACTCCATCTTCATCCTCACATTTGAGATGCCTATGCTTCCCTAGATTTTAATCTATTTAAAATATCAAGACTGCTCCATCCAAGTTTGGCTATCATGCCATACAAAAATCAACTCCCTGCAACAATGATCTTTTTTCTACTCATAATCTCCATTCTTTGGATGGTGTATCTAGAGCCTCTCAATATAGATCCCCACCTAATCAAAAACAAAAAAATCACTTTACCAACCTGGTTATTTTTTTGCTACCCAAAATTTTCATAGCTGGCTCCAATGGTTTCTTAACATGCCTGAAGTGGAATCTTCAATGGAAAATTGGACCAAGAGGCTCCCCTCTTTCACGCCCCATGCCAATGTAATCAATTTTCAGCAAAATTCTGCCTGGAAGAAGCTTCTTGGACACCACATCCCACCTAAAACCAATTTGAAACTAGTGTTCACTCTTTTTGCGGACTTGTATAATCCCCTGGGCAAAAAAGTTGCTGGAAAAAAAATCAATGGGTTTGTTGGCTCTAGCCTGCTTCAATCTTTGGCCATCTATACAATAAAAGCCCAAATTCCTGTATCTTGCTGGTATGATCCCATTTCCCAACCAACCCAACATGGTAACCATCAGCCATATCCTTCAACCACTTTTTGATACTCTCCTAGAACTTAACAATGCGGTGAAGATGCAAACTTACCAATATCCTTATGGCAGGAAGGTAAGTGTGAAGCTTGCAGGCCTCATTGGTGATTTTTTAGCCTCACAAAAAATTGGGGGTTTTCATCCCACTCGCAAAGGTACTTTTGCTCCTGGTGCAAAGAGCAGGATGTTGACCAAACTAAATGTCAATTAAAGATCCAGCGGCAATCCAGCTACTCCAGCAGCCTCCAGTGCACAGAACCGCGCCATTACTGACACCAGTATTTCCAACCCGTGCTAAGTCTACCTTGACCCCAGGCTTCTGGAACTCCACCTCCTTATGGCTCTGTCCTCTTGGACTCCCTCTCTCCCCTCTCTGGATCCAATACTTTATTCCCAACTTGTCCTCACACTTTCCTATCCAGCCAGAGAAATGTACCGCATGCAACCTATCCTTTGCAACCCAATTGAATTCAGGGGGAGCACGTACTCAACCCACTTGCTCTTGTGATAGGGGGCCAAGCCGGCTAGCAGTGCTTTTGACTCATGTATTTCCTCAAGTTTTATTCTCCCCTATCATTGTTTTCCTGGTCTGAATTTTGTTTTTCCTTCTCATTTTTCATTCCTTTCTGATTTGTGATCATCTCTGCTCTCTTATCTCAATCTACAGCAAGTTTCTCAGATTATACTATTACAAGTGTTTTAATTTTTCAGCTCTCTGATACCAGGAACATTTCAGTCCTTTAGCTACAGAGAGTGATAAAAATACTGGAATGATAATAATAATAATTATTCCAAAAAAAAAACTTAGAGGCTCAAATAAATGATATAATAAGAGCAGTTCCAAGGATTAATTTTTTTGGTAATAAAAGGTTTTAAATATAATATAAAAGAGGGGCCACATTATTATACTACTGGGGATCTTTGCTTTTAAGATTAAGATCTGGCCAGTTGGGATCAGGGGCGAGCAAGAGACACAGAGGTTAGAGAGAGAAGGATCCACCTGGGGAAGAGAACAGGAGGGACTGAACTCAGGGTGTGTCGGTTGAGATCATAATTAGAATCAGTTCTTGATTGCAAGTATCAGAAAGAGCAGTTTAAATAGTAACAACTAGAGAACCCATGAAAGTGGGTCTGATCAGATCGAAGAAGCATATTCATCAGAGAGGTCCAGGAGAAGCGGGACCGGAGACAATTCAAAGAAAGTAGAAAACACTGGAAACACAAGTCTGGACATGGAAAGGACAGAAGGCCTGAAGTCACAACAGTGAAATACACAAGACAACAGTAAAACACCAAGATAAAAGATCAATCCACAACCAGAGAGTAATAAACAGCAAGAACACTGAGAGATCAACTGGAGATTGTAACCTGGTAAAACTATCAACCATACATAGCAAGTACTCTAAGGCTTTTAAGATGAGGTTGTAATAGATGAGAAAGATAGAGTGAGAATTATACGGATGGAAGATTATGAGCAAACAGATTCACTATTGCAACACTATCTCAACATCCTCCCTTGCTCTTAATCTGAGTGGCTGGTGAGACTGAGCGACAGTGGATAACAAAAGTGGCAAGTTTGACAGACAGTGTGAGGTTGGTTTGGTCGATGGACTAGTAGAGTTGTCCATTAAAGTACGCGGTAGGTTGCGAGGTGATGTCGGATGGGGCTGACTTGAATTGAGAGTTGAAAGCAAGGGAGTTTGACGAGGAGGGATCTTTTGCTTGCAGGAAGTGGGCTTGAGGGGCAGCTTTAGTTTTTGAACAATTGTAAAACTGATGGCGTAGATGGGGGTGGATTCTGAAGCAGCAATCTTTGGGGTGGTTTGAAAGAGGATGGTGATGACCAGGTAAGCAGTTGTATTTGGTGGGTTGCTTTAGCATGGCAGTGACATTGCCATAGTTGTTAATGGGAGGATTGGAGTTGACATGCCTTGTCCTTGCCTTGCTGTTGATGAGTTCCAAGAAGACTTTGTAGGTTACAACGTTTGCCAGGTTGCCAGATGAGATGACCAAGTCCTTAATTTGGTCCAGCAATGGAGGAAGTTGGTTCAGTATCTGGTGCGCCATTTGTCTGTGATTGAGAGTGAGCTCCAACGCTTCAAGTTGGGCAATTTCATCTTGGTACTTGAGGATCGAGCCAGACAGGTTGGATGGATCAATTTTGATGGTGTTAAACTAGCGGTAGGCTCGAAATACGTTGGATTCCTTCTTTGAAGACCCAAGATCGTTGATGTTGTTCCAAAGGATGATTGGATCATCATCACCTCCATTTGCAATCACGGTTGATATGAGTGACTTATGAATCTTCTCACTAATGATGGCCAGAGCTTTATTGGCTGATTCAAGATTGGCAGCCACAAACCTTCCTTTCTTGTTCAGCTTTGGAATAGTTTCTCTACTAACGAAAGGGTAACGTCCTTGACCACGCAGAAAGTTCTTCATCTTGAAGTTCCATTCCAGGTAATTTTCGGTGTTCAACAGCGGGATCAATGATTTGAGCTCTTCCAACATTTGAGGTGAAACGGGTATATTCTTTGATGTTGCAAGGAGGATAGAGAAAAGGAAGGAAGAAAAGGGACGAGTATATTTTTTTTTTTTTGAAGTTTTATTTTGTTTTTGATTATTTTAATAAAATCAAAGGATACTTTGAAAGGGGAAAATGGGGAACAAGGAGGAACTTGGGACTGTAAATCTGTTAAGATTAAGATCTGGCGAGTCGGGATCAGGGACAAGCAAGAGACACAGAGGTTAGAGAGAGAAGGATCAACCTGGGGAAGAGAACAGGAGGGACTGAACTCAGGGTGTGTTGGTTGAGATGATAATGAGAATCAGTGCTTGATTGCAAGTATCAGAAAGAGCAGTTTAAATAGTAACAACTAGAGAACCCATGAAAGTGGGTCTGATCAGATGGCAGAAGCATATTCATCAGAGAGGTCCAGGAGAAGCGGGACCGGAGACAATTCAAAGAAAGGAGAAAACACTGGAAACACAAGTCTGGACATGGACAGGACAGAAGGCCTGAATTCACAACAGTGACATACACGAGACAAGAGTAAAACACCAAGATAACAGATCAATCAACAACCAGAGATTAATAAACAGCAACAACACTGAGAGATCAACTGGAGATTGTAACCTGGTAAAAATATCAACCATACATAGAAAGTACTCTAAGGCTTGTAGGATGAGGTTGTAATAGATGAGAAAGATAGAGTGGGAATTATACGGATGGAAGATTATGAGCAAACAGATTCAATATTGCAACACTATCTCAAAATTTGCAGACAAGCAACCTCTCTTCAAGAAGCCACCTTAGGCAGTTTAAGAACCTTGGAATGAAGATGGGTGCCTTAGAAAGGGCTTATAACACTAATGGCCAGGCATAACAGCCCTATAGCCAAGACAGGAAGCAAAAAACTCACTCTGAGCACTTTACCACGAAAATCCTGCAATAAAAGGAAGGGTTTCAGAGCAGATGGGGTGGATTGCTTGACTAAAATTCAAGATTTGATTGGTTTTAAGAAATAAATAATAATACTACAGACTTTTTTATAAATCACTTGCTTAGATTCTTCATAAGCACTTGACTAACAATGAAACAGTGTCTGATTGATAATAATAATTCTTGGTAAACTGATAAATGGAATAATGGATCCAAAGAGGTCTGTATAAGTACCTTTTTGGGCTGATTTTGAGCTTATCAGGGAACATAGAGAGGGTTCTGCTCATGGGCTGAGGCTGGAAAGCCATTCAGAGCAATTTTAGCACTTCCACTTGGTCCTGTTAATTAGCTGACCTTAGATCTGCTGGATTTCTGTACAATTTTAGCCACAGGATCTGTTGATCTTTTATGGCGTGAATTTGATCATTCTGCACTCATCCTTCATGGAATTTTACTATAAGTATTGTTTTAAAATGGAGAGATTTGGATTTTTACTAATTTTTCATCATCTGCTTATCACTTAGATTATTTTTATTTATTTTTATGAACACTCCTTATAGTATTTTTTGGTCTTCAAAGATCAGAGTCAATGATTTACGTGGTAATCCTTGATCTTTGATTTATTATTAAAAAATTTTTCAAACTGAATTTTTATTAATTTTATTTAAGTTTTTATCTTTTTAGACCATTAATAATGCATATGTCAACTTTTTACATATGCCAGGGAACCCTAACTAGGTTGTAGATCTTCTGAGTGGTACCTGGTTGTCAGATTAGTCACAACAGATCCAGAAGCGGGGATCAGTCAGTACAGATGCGTGCGGGGTAGGATCTGTTAAGTGCGTGGCAGAATTAGCTGCGCGCGGGTCTCTAGTAGGCGGGAAACTGCTACTACAAGTACATAGGGGTATGTGATGATGCAGGGCTGCGCATGGGAGGTGGGACATAAAACATTTCCGCATTTAACTCCTGAAATATACAAAACACCACAATTCTGAGCAAATTTCATGTTTAAACCCTGTATGTGACAACACATGTGAAGTGTTAAAATGGCCAAAAGGTGCCATACTGGTGTAGTAATTTTTGGTACTTTTCTTTTTAATTATTTTAAAAATGTAAGGAATTGGAATTCAAGGGTGGGGTCAGTGAGTTAACCTATCTAATTTTTGGTGAGGAATCCATTTCTTTAAAAATCTTTATGGATTTTTCACTCTTCTTTTGTTAATTTAGATATTCTTATTTTTTCTTAGTTTTTTGTTGCTATGACAGGTTCCTCTGTACATAGTAGCAAGCTGACATAATTGAATCAAAATGAAGAGACTCTCAAGCAAATTTTTACAGTAAACTCAAGCTTGGAAAAATCTGAGTTTGCCAAAAAACATTGGAATCGGCCTAATGATGGAAAGAGAAAGCAATTGAAGCAGCTAGGAGCAAACTGTTCAAAACTGCAGGAGTCCGATGGTTGGAGTTGAATTGCTTACCTTAATGGAACCCTGTCTCCAGTATTGCCTTGGGTGCCATGCACAATTGGTATGAAGGGGTGCTACAGTACCATTTTCAATGTTTCTGGGGCTTTCATAAACAGAAGAAGAAGAAGGCCCCAAATCCAAATTTGGCTGTGGAAACCTCCAGAAGTGAGAGGGAGGCAGCCAACCCTCCAAAAATTGGTTTTTGGTGGCAAGAAACAAGATCATAATTTTTAAAATCAATCTCTAAGGTTTGTGTCCCATTGGGAGTCACACAAATGCCCAAAGCCCTTTTTACTGCAGCAAATGATAAGCTAAAGGCAAGTCAATGGCACACCCTATTTTCCATTCACTTGCAATTAGCCTTGTTGGATCTTTTTTTCATTCCAATGATTTTGAAACAACTTCCAAATTTCATGAATTGTTTCTTAAAAACACATGCGCACTCATTCAATGTACCAAAATTGTGAGCATCCACTTGGTATCCAACAGCGACTGCACAGATTTCAAAAATGAGTACCAGGTATACTCAGAATCTTCATCAAATCTATTTCAATCTGCAAAGTTTCTTCAAAATTATCACCATGCCTTACACATCCCAAAAAAACTTCGAAAATGGGGGCCACTATCGGTAGTTTTGGAATTTCATGGCAAGTGGTTGATTGGCATATTGCAAAGGTGTAAAACAAATTAAAATAGTATGTTCCACTTTGATTTATTTTGGTATTTGCTTCTGCCAAAAAACTAATTCAAAGTATATCTAGATCTAATCAAAAAGAATGTTATGAAGAAATTTTGTGCACTTCAGGGACTAACAGCAACACACCATTTTGATGCGGCAAAAATTCTTCAAGAAATGGATCTCAAGGAGTCTGAAGCCTGTTTGTGATTGAACCAAGTATTTATCAAGCCATGTTGGATGCCTTTTGGAAATCAAAGCCAGACCTTCAGTTACATTCTTGCCATAAATTTTCAAATGAGAAGGTAGGAACAAGCCTCAGTAATCATGCAATCAATGTGAAAATATTCTACACAAAAAAACAAAGAAAAGTGACTACTAAACCACCAAAAAATTTCATCCAGTTTTGCAATGGCACTGAACTCAGGTACGGAGAGGTGGCGGATATTTTTAGGTTGGAATCTGGTTGCAACAATTGGGTACTGAAGGTGATATGGTTCCTGAAGGTTGAATGGCAGGGATTGAATGGAATTAATGGTAAACTGGAGATGGTGCATGTCAAGCGGGAAGGAGCAGCTTATGTGATGGGTAGCCCTTTCAGTTGCCCCTGTGCAGTGAAACCTTTGCCTGCCTTGTCCCTTGGGTTTGCATCACCAAGCAAGCTGGTTTGCCCATGGCATTTTTACAAAACCCTCCCACCAGACATTCAAACTGAAGGTTATTATGATATGATTATCAATGATTGATTTTTTTTAGCTTTTCTAACCTCTCCATGTACTATATGCCCCTTTTATTATCAATCTCACCTGTGTAACTCAGTTATCAAGCTGGATTCCTTTATCAATATCAATTTCACCTGCATGCATGCGTTCAATTTTGTCTCAATTTTCTTATGATTACGTCTGTGTAACCTATCTTTTGATTCCACACACATGTTAGATACAAACTAAAGTTTTGAGAAAGAAAAATTTCATTAAAAAGTTTTGTTTTTGGTAATTTTTTTTAATGGTTGTCAGAATTTTTTTTTCTGGCTTCAAGGAGCATACAAATTACACATAACAGAAGAGAGAGGACTTGCTCAAAAAATCAGTCATATAAATCCAAGCCAACATGTTAGAAAAAAAATATCAATGACAAGCTTGGTTGTTGGAATGGTTTTCTTTTACACTAATAATTCACTTTCTCCACAAATTGGAGTTGCTATCTTGACAAAGCCTGAAAAAAAGAGAACTGGTAGGCACATCATCATTGCCATTGTTCCCATTTAACATCTGGAAATCCCCCAGTAAAATTCCCCACAACTGTACCATCAAGGATCTGTGCATCACCATCTAGCAATTGCTCTCCTTTGGATTTGTGGTTCTCCTCATCATCTTCATACTCCTCTTCTTCTTCATCAAATTTGTCTTCTTCATCACTACTAAAGTCATAGTTCTCTAAATCAATCAATTCCCCATAATCAAAGTCATCTTTCTTTTCTTCCTCATCTGATTCCTCTTCATCGTTCTTGTTAACTTCATCTTGTGATAGGTCATATGGCTTGGAAGCTTGGGTGAAATGATTCTCTGAAAAATTTTTGTCTTTCAGTTTTTCTTCAACCTGCGCAGCTGATGAGATAGAGTGTATTGGATCAGCTACAAAGGCTACCCAACTTGTTTTGGAAATTGCTTTTTGTTGTTCTGGAAGCTTGTAATTTTACCATTTGTGATTGTAAAAATATAATGGTAAACCCTTTGGGGCTTTGGGGAAAATGGTCTTGGGGCCATTCTTAACATTTACACAATGCTGCTATTGAATTTGCTTCCCTTTCATTGCTTCTTATAGTTTAATTTTCTCATTGAAATGGCAAAAAAAATGTTGGCTGCATCTGATTTGAATGGTAACTTTTTAAAAAGGTAAAACTCCTTCTTTGGGTAATATTTGTTGTTTCTGTGTGCTTGGATTGAATTCAGTATGACTTGGGAATGCCTTGTAAAATTGTTGTTGACTGCAAATTTTTTGCGCAAATCTCTCAATTGTTCAGGTTGATAAAGATTTAGTTAGTCTAATGCAAAAACAGAAAATATGGGAAAAGAAATACTCTTTGTCTACCTTGCTGAATGACTTTCATCTCTTCATCCTTTATATGTTTCCCAACTTCCTTTCTTTCCTTAGCATATATTGAAGCCATGTAGTAGTGAACGTAATGGTTTTATGTGTCTTGGTGAAGACCAATTTCTTTGAAAAAGGTGGAATTGATGCACATGTAAGCATAGACTTTTTCAGAAGTTGGTGATTGCACTGATTCAGCTTGACAGAAGGTGGTGATTGCACTGATTCAGCATGCTTCCTTGTAAAGAAAATCTGGTTGAGAATCAAGGTTGGGTGCCCAGACTTGCAAGCCAATTTTGGCCATAGTTGCCCACATATATTGTAAGAATAGAAAGAGCTTGCGCTCTGGTTAAATTAAAGGTAAATAGAAATGAATGAGTGAAAGGGGCTTGTAACGTCAAGTGTAACGGACCTGAGCTCAGGAGGAAAAGGACACTCCGGTTGATGTGTTGGCTGAACAGATGCTCAATTCCACTTGAGAGCACTGGTGTTGATATAGACTAAATACACAATAGGCTGACAAGTGGTTGAGTACAAAATGAATAAGGTAAAATTAGCATAAGCAGTTTAAGTGACATGGTAAGTGAAATGCTATGATTAGACAGTCTGAAAATCACAATACTACAACAAAAGATCCTCTATTAAATAACAGATATTATTTATCTTTGTTATAACAAAGCCTAGTTATATTTTAGCTGTTGTTTGAGTACTTTAAGATAAAATAATAAGATCACATCAATCCAATCAATTACACTCTAAACTCCAGTGAAAGTCAAATATATGAAAATTCAAATTCTAACATATATTCAAGGAAGAATTGAGAGATGTGAACCATCCCTTTGCCTATTTGAACCTTGCATTGCTTAGCATTCATTAGAATTAGTATTTCTTTCTCGGCAACAAGTCAAGCAGTGTTGAAGCTTTCAATGACTGAATTGATCTGTTCTGGATCTGAAAAAATGTTGGTTGAACTCTTTCAGAATAGCTGGGTTGGGTTCTGTGACGGTGGTGCATTGGGTCATGAGACCCTAAAGGAGTTTTCATGTGAACGTACAATGATTTCTGTGTTCCATCACCTGTTTAGTCTGGGTTTAAAATCAAGTAAAAAATGGTATTGATGAAAAACCTTTTTCCTTTCAAAACACTCAGGATGATCTTTCATTATCATCTGTTGGGAAAGTTTTTTTTGAAGCCAAGCCTGGTGTGGAAGGGGTAGAAGACCTGGCACGTTGTACAACAGGTGTTTTCTTTGAAGAAATTGTCTTAGTTTTTGGAGTCTGAGCAGCTGAGTTGGGTGATTTTGGAGAGGAGCTTTGGAGTTTGCCTTTGTTTCTTGGGAAAGAGTTTTATTGGACAAATTTTTAGTAATAGTGGATTCTATATTTTCATTCATTCTCATTTCAAGCTGGTCAATTTTCTGTGCTAGTTTGGCAATGAGATCATCTTTAGCAGCAAGTTGAATTTGTAAGTTTGAAACATTGTTTTTCCTTGTTGGTAATGGGGAAATTTTGAAAAAATTAAGATTGTAAATAGTCCATTGGGATAGGAAGATGATTCAACAATGGCGCAGAATTTTGAAGGAATCTTTGAGAAATTTTACATTTGCACTAACTTGGTCTGAAATTCTAAGACCTTATAGTAAGAAAATTTGTCAACATACCCAAGTATGATTCCCTTATCCCCAGTGGCCTTCAGCTTGAAGTGCCTTTTGGCTTTGGGAATAAGAGAATAGACAGTGAAACCAAAGGGTTTTAGGAATTGGTTGTTGAATTTTTTTCCAAACCAGCTTTTTTAAGGTAAATTTTCCCCTTGGAGATGGCTGGTAACATATTGAGAACATCAGTAGGTGTCTTCACAATCCTCAGAAAAGAAAGAAGGGGGGAGCTTTCTGTGGACAAGAAGACACCAAGCCTTATCTAAGACTGAAAATTGAGTCCTTTCAGCTAAACCATTCATCTCAGGTGAATATTGTGGCACCAAGTTGCACTGTATTCAACTTTGCTTGAAGTAAGTGCTAAGGACCTCATTTAAAAATTTGCTGCCATTTTATAAATCTGACTACCTTGTTCTTGAGTTTTCACTTGGAGAGTTTGATGAAGTTTGAATTATGGAGACTGTTTGGTCCTTATTACGGAGGAAAGAGACCAATTTGAAGCGTGAGAACTGATTTAAAATTGTGACAAAGTGCCAGCACCCTCTATTTTATTGAACTTGGAAGGGTCCAACAAGATTTGAGTGAATTTTTTCCAGAATGTGGGTGGGTGTTTTGATTTGAATTTTATATGGTGTTGAGGTGATCTTGCAGCTTTGAAAAAGTTTGCAGTGGTTTTGATTTGAGCTTTTGGGGAATAAGATCTTAAAGTTTGCGTTGTTGGGGTGTTCCAGAGGAAGGTTCCAGAGGTTGTTTGGGGACTCTTTTAGATTGATTAAACTTTTTTGCAACAAATTTAATTTAGTGCCACTTAGTTTGACTCAGAAATTTTAAGCTGTTCCTATAAGGGTAAAGTAATTCAAGAACCTGGAGTAGCCAATTTGTTTGATAGTAGCTGGCTGGTTGGTTAGCCTAGGAAGTGAGATTATACAACAGTTGAGAGTAGGGACTAGTAGTTGTTTATTTCAATGATTTCATGCAGAGGTTTGACTAACTTGACTAACTTGGCTCTCCCAACAGGGGTTGCCATCAGTGAGGAGCCTTTTCTACCAGAACCAAAGAATTTAGAGGAAGTTCTAGATTCAGTCAGGTAGTCAGTTTTGTTTAAAATGTGATGAGTAGCTCCTGATTGTAAGACTGGTAGAAGCAACAGAGTTGAGTTGGTAGCAGGATTGAAATAGATTCAGGAATTGAGAAAGGCTTGGGGATGTTTGGCTTCTGTCTTGTCTGGATTTTCAGACCCTTGCCCTGCTGAGATTAGATGGTATTGCACTTTTTATTTGAGGTTTTCCAGTCTAATTTCAGGGTGTAGGAACTAACAGAAATCTTTGGAATGCTCAGCTAGAGGGAAATGCCTCCCTTTTAAGAACTGATTCCTGGGTTTGAAATTCATATGAGTGCTGATTTTGAGGAGTGCATTATAGGATCCAGAGCTGTTGGCCCTTTCCATGGGGTCTTATTTTTGGGATGCCTCCAGGTGAATAAAATCCCTAAGTTTTTGAAGGAAACTGGTAGGGATTTGAGGAGATCATTTTTGAGGAGTATGGATTCAACATTGAAATAGAGGGAGCTAGATAGTTTTTCCAGGATGGTGTAGCTGAGGATATCCTGGGTTCTTCAAGTTTGACCAGAGACAATCTTCTCATCAATTTTCAGAATTTTCTGATGTATTGAGAGATATTTCCCTTACATGGATAGCAGATGAATTTGAGCCACAATTAACCTCAATTATTGGAGGATTGCAATGCATAGAATTCATGGAAAGCTTCCAAAATTGCACAGGGGTTGGCTTCATTGATGCTGTTGATGATTTCATCAAATGTGGTGTTGCCTAGGTGCTGAATTGTAATGTCTGAGGCTTTGTAGATTTTTTTTAGGGTTGATTAAATAGACTGGGTTGGATCATAGTCCTCAGTTATTTCAAAGATTACTTTCCTTCTAAGATAATTTTTCAGTTTCAGCAACCAATTTGAAAATTTGGTTTGTTGAGGAGAGGAATATTGAGTTTGAGTTTTTCCCTGATCTGCCATGGCAAACCTTTTCTGAGAAGCTTTGGAGACAAGTTTTGGACTTTAAATATTTTTATATGAGGCTTTAAAGTAAATTTTGATTACTTTAAATTGAGGAATTCAGATGAAAGTAGATTACAAGTATCAAAACTTTCAAGAAAAGGCTCTAAACTGTCACAGTAAGAACAAGGGTAGAGACAAAACAGAGAGTTAAAGAGCTGAAGGACATGAGTAATTTAACTTGTGATGAATCCAGGTGAAGAGGAAGATGGAAAATGATAGCCAGGTACCACAAAATTAGAGTTAAGTAGGATAAGAGAGATGAAGAGATATAAGACATAAATTACTCACCAGCATCAGATACCAGGATGCAACTGGCATGGGATCAGGAACATACAACATAAAAGCATCCTGATTTTTGATCTGGTGCAAGTAGATAAGTTTGATACAAGCATGAAAATGGAGTAGGGACACTGGTATCAGTGGGTTCATGCGTGTAGTATTGTAAGGAGAAGGAGAGGGTGCAAATAATAAAGCAAAGTAAACAGACAGTAGTAATTTAATTAAATTATGAAGAAGAAGGAAATGAAGATGAAGGAATTAGTAATCTCAAAAATCTGTCCTCTGCACTCATTGAAACAACTGGGGGGGATGGTGATGCAGTTGGAGTTTCAGGTTGGAAGATTTGGACCAAAAGTGGAATCATGGGGGGTGGCAATACAAAAAAATATGGGGGCTGGTTTGGGACCAGAAGCAACTTTCCCCAGGCCAAAATTCAATTTTGTCCTTCTGCCCCAGGCTTGGGGAGCTCTCCGCCACTCAGAAGACGTTGTAAGCTCCACCCAAAGTGGAGTGGGAGACAAACATTGCTTAAATCAGCAACCAGGGAGAGCAAGCCTTTCCTTATTGGTTCTGGGGTACAGTCCTTGGTATTTATGGGCTTGTGGCAATAAAAAAAAGTCATTGCGGGTGCAGACCAGAGGAAGCGCAAGGACAAGGCGCAGGACACAGATGGAATGATTGAGGGGCAGGGCCCACAAAATATCACCTGCAGTCATCACAGGCAGGGAAACCAATGGTGGGGGTGCACATCCTACGTTTTTTTTACAGTAGTTGTGGGGAAACATATTCAGAAGATAGAAAGTGCAAGAGGTTCTTGGAGTTAAAGAGGGGTATGGGCTAAAGTGGAAAGTGAGGGTAGGATCAGATTTTGTGGGAATCCTGGGGACAGAATTCAAGTTTTAGGGGCATGTGGTGGCTATTTATAGACATGAGTAGTATAACCTCATCAGTGCACCAGTGGACTGGAAAGGATTGTCAGTGTGTGTATGCATGATCTGCAGCACAATAGAAACAAAATCTGATCCTGGATTTTTTGCTCATCCAGTGCCAGAGGACAAAGCCTCAGAAGCGGGAAGATGCGGCATCAGCAGCAAAAAGAAGAGCTGGGCCCAACTCTTTCTGTTGCGGCCTGGGAAGCAGGATCCAGCCGAATTCCGCCATTATTGATTTAGGGTATCAAAATTGGAGCTTTATGTATATAGGTGTGGAGAAGTTTATGGCAAATGAAAGAAATTGTTGGAATACCAAGTATATTGTTCAAAGACCAACTACTTGGTATGTAAGGAAGTTTTGGATAGGCTATGTGGTTTTTGGGAAAATAGGGCAACAAATTCAAGGATGAATTATGCACAGTTTGAAGGGGCTCTGTCAAGGAGTATTGACAGGGATCTTCTTGGGTAAGCATATTGTGGTGGATTTGCTTGGAGGACTATTGGAGATTTCAGATAAGGCTGTAACTAATGCATGCAAATGGGTTTGGTCAAGAAGGATCAAAGCTAAGATTATGAAAATTCAGTTTCAGAGGTCCATGAGGTGGGATAGGGTAGTAGAAAGGGATTTTTTTTTGGATGTTCTGTTATTTCCTTGAATTCTTGTTTGTGATTTTATATATAAGTTTTTTTTTCAGGTTCATGTGGCTGGGTACTTTATGATAGCATATTTCATTTCATTATTGAGGTTTATCAAGTTATTTTCTTGTATTGTATTGCTTAAGTATGAATTTCAAGAAATTCTTTTGTGGAATTATAGAACAACAACAAGCAATAGGGAATTCAGGGGTTTTTCTCCTGGGAAATTTTTTGGTATTCATCATTCAGGCTTTTTGAAGAGTATTTTCTTAGATTCAGCAGCAGATGTTGGATTATCTGAGAAGTTTTTTTTGAGCAAATCCCAGAGCAGAGCAGGATTTTGACAGATATTTTGTGCTGTATACTTATTTAAATCACAGAAAAGATGTTACAGCCATGATGTGCGGGTGTAAGAAAGGGATTGCATTCTATAATTTGGTGAAATGTTATATGACCTTTTGAGGTCACCTTCACCAATGGATCATGGGCAAGCTGTGGTGGCAATGGCCTCCCCCAGATACAAATTTCAGATAGCCTCCTGGGAAAATCCAAAACTCTCAGGGGAGGTACAGGCAGGTTGGTTTGACAATAAAAAAATGGATGTCAATTTACCAACCTAGCCAAAGAACCAGGAAGCAGAAGTCATGGTAAGAGAAGACGGATCACACAAAAGGGCAGAGAAAGTTTCCAGGAGGATCTGTGGAGCAGACCACCCAGTATTTCTGACCCTGAAAGAGTTAGCTCTGATGTTTCCAATTATGGAAGAGGAAATGATAGCATTCTTCCATTAACATGACCAAACCAAGGAATTAATTTCCTCAATGCAGGATTTGAAAAGTTACCCTTGAAGGAGTCAATGATGTGCCCATTAGGGTACATAGCAATGCAGATCGGAGGGAAATGTTGTTGGGCTATGGTGGAAATTAGTTCAATGGTCAACGCTCTTCTGTAAAGGTAGAAAAGGATGCAGGCCTGTTTTGAAAGAAGGCAAATATTTTAGTACACAAATTTTGATGATTTCAGAGCATAGTTGAAGGGGTATTGGAGCAGGATTCAACAGAGTTTGCAAATTTATGATGATTTCAGTGCATAGTTGAAGGGGTATTGGAGCAGGATTCAACAGAGTTTTCAAATTTTTCAATTTTTCTGTCATATTTGGTGGTGAGAATTTTTTAATAACATACTGTGTACGCTGTTTATTTTCTTTTTTATGTGCCTCACTAAGATTCTTCCCATAAACATGGGATTAAAGCATCATGAATGTGCCAAATTTAGGGGGAAACAACAAAAAACAACAATCTGACTCTCTGAGAGTGGAAAATGGAAAAGCCAGATTGGGTACCCACACATTGAGGATTGTTTTCAAATTTATCAATTTTTCTGTCATATTTGGTGATGAAAATGTTCAATGTCATACTTTGTAGGCTGTTTATTTTCTTTTTTATGTGCCTCACTAAGAATCTTCCCTAAAACATGCATGGGAAGAACTCCTCACAATAGTGCTGAATTCAGGGGGGAAAAATACAAAAAAACAATCTGGCTCTCTGAGAGTGGAAAATGGAAAAGCATCATTGGGTGCCCACAAATTGAGGACTGTTTTGTGGAGCCTCCTCTGGACAATTTTTGCGTCTTTTCCAAGGGATCTGTTCAGATATAGCTATTTTTTTGGATAGCCAGTTGACAAGGAAGGAGAAGTGGGGAGGTTCCACCAAGTGCTGGGTAATTTCAGAAGAACAGAAGAGGATAGGTATTTGGAAAGGTGCATTGAGTGCAGAAATAGGAAATAAAGTGAGTCCTAATTTGTATTTTCAATATATGATTCCTATCACAAGAATCTACCCTTGTCCCATTGTTGTGAGATACCCTAATTTTATCCCAGTCCGAAAATTGCATTGTAAGACCCCAAACGGTGCTAGGCTGTGGCAGTTCTGTGGAGGGGAAAGGTGCTGTTTAGGCTGCTCTTCTGAGGGTTACAAAAATATTTAGATGTAACCAAGATCAAGGTCCAGAACATTGTAAATGAGGAATTAAGTAGTAAAGGATAAAGATGATAGTAGTTTGTAGCAATGGAACAGCACTATCTTAGCCAAAATTATGTGGGAAAAACTTGGACAAAAGAAGCTAAAGTTTGTTTAAAGTTCAAAGAACAAAGCTTTTGCATTTAAACAACACCCACAAGCTAATAACTCTAGTAATCAGCAGAATATTGGGGATGATCAACTCAAACCCAACCAACCTCCAGGTTCTCAATGAACCTTCCCAACCCTCCGCAATCAAGCGCTTGAAGGGTGCCAGATAACTGAGGGTGGCTGTACAAGACAAAGGACTATGTTTAAGAAGCTCCAAAAGCAAACAATAAACTGATTTGAAGCAAGGAATAACACAAAACTTCTCAAGGAAATCAAGAGTAGGCTGGCAGAATGCAACTCCAAAGAAATAAGGGAGGTATAACACTCCAGGTCTTAAGCTTAATAAGACCTCTTCAATCAATTGTTATTGGCCCCAGAAAGATGATCAAGGAGGGATCAAGACCAGTATGGTCAGAGAAAGGGATAAAGGAATGTTATAACACACTGCAGAATTCCAACAGAAATTATTCTCTTCAACTGCCAAGGCTATTGGTTGGTGATAAGGATCAGGCCACAGAGGGGAAAAGACTAAGGATCAATGGATCTGGGGGCAATCATAGATATACCCAGGATGAGGATGAGGATCAGATTTCAATGATGACGGGGGGGACACATGCACACCCTCCCTTGGATGTTCTCAAAAGGCAGGGGAGAGCCCCTCCTTTTTTGGGCCCTGGGTCCCTGTAAGCTATTTACAAGTGATGACGCAGATAGAGCGGAAAAAAGCAATGATTGAAAAAAAAGTTTTTTTTTTTTTAGAATCTGATTTAATTTGATCATGGGAGAATAACAAAAGGAAAACTGAAAAAAAGAAGGGAAAAAAATCAAAAATTAAAAAATAAATGAAATAATAAAAGGAAATAAACAAGCAGGGGCAAAAAGGGACACCAGCCTATGCCAATGGTGGGCACAGGCAGGTGAAGGGGAGTTGATAAGCAGCGCGGACAGGCTGATGGTCCTGGGCAACCGCTGGCTGGAGGATGACCGCCAGCAGGACCCGTGCGGTGGAGGGATGACCGCACAGTCAGAATCCTTGAGGGGCCCGGGACACATCACCAACCCCCGAGGGCAACAGACAACTCGCGCAGGAAACCGGTGAGCAATGAGAGCGCGGATTGGGGGGGATGAGATCACAGCCGCATATGAGCTTGAGGAGACAAAGCAAGCAGTTAGGCAACAGCAACTGCGGTTGCAAACAAGGGTCGCGTTGGAGGTAGTAGGAGTAGTAGATAGATTGAGGGGATTGGATCTTGATCTGATTGACAAGTCTGGTGGAAAGTTGCAGGGATGCGGGGGTGGGGATCAAAGTGGGTGCAAGGGATAGGAGTAAGTCCAGATTGATTTGTTTGAATCCATCATCCTCATCCAATTAAGCCTCTTGGGGGACTTGAAAGTCCTGCCTGCTGACTTGTTTGTTAGAGGCAAGCCAAGGATGAGGGTGAGGATGGGGATTGTTGGGAGATTAGGACGACTTCTTTGTCCCAGTTGTCTTTTGGAAAATTGGGACGGGATAACAAAAAAGGGGATTGAGGGAAGCCAATTGGGGGTGCTGGTGCCGGATAGAAGCCCGCAAGCCAAGCTGGTCTTCATCCATACGTTTGCCAAAAGGGTGGATATCAACGCAAAGCAAGGGCAAATTGAACACAGGAACTGGCGCTAGGCACCCCAGAGATGATCCTAAACAACTAGGAAAGTTGGAGCTGGAAGTTTGGGAACTGAATATGGGAATCATTCTGGATGAAAAAGTTTTTTTTTTGGGATCTAAATTGAGGCTATAGAAATTTCATAAAAATTTTACTTTTTCTGTAGTGGTCCAGAGGTGTCCCAGATTGAGCACCACATTTCCCCCCAACTTACAGAATGTCCCTAGTCTGCATCTGAGTATCTTTGATGATATATATAAAATAATAAAATGAGGAATTGAAACAGAAAAACGCCCGTTTGATCTTGAGGGTGATTGAAAAGGGAGCTTGATCCGTCCAAAGAAATGGTCCTGGAAGTGGCTGAGATAAAATAATGAAGAAGCATCCCAGGTGCTCACATATGTGGCATACAGTGGAGTTTCACAACAAAATGCAGCAGATGACCCCTGGTGGTGCACAATTGGGAGGACTTACTTCTGGAACATGTTGCCTCCACAACAATGAAATTTATTGACTTGATCATCAAAGAACCTTCTGGCCATCTGAGTACCATACAACTCCTCCAAAACATATGATCCACCTCTGACTTGATGGACCACTCAATAAGGACCATTCCAGCGGTTATAGAAAAGCTTTCCCCACTTATTCTCCAAGGATCAATTATAAGCTAAGACTAGATCCCCAGGATTCAAGGGATCCCTGATTTGATTGGAGTGCTTATCCTCCCAATACTGGCCTGATTTTTCTCTTTACTCCATCATCTTCTGATAAGCTCTGTCACAAACATCTTCACTTTTCTGCAGCTGCTTGGATCTGGCAACTAATAGATCAGTGGTGGAAGAAACTTTTCCCAAGAAACACCTAAAAAAGATTCCATTTCAAGATCAAGAGGAAGGACAGCCCTTTGTCCAAAGATAATTTCATAAGCTGGGTAGCCAGTGGTTTGTTTAGTTGAAATTTGATTGGAGAAGAGGATCAGAGGAAGAAATTTACAACAATTCTTTCCACTTTCACCAGCCAGCTTGACAAGGGCAGCCTACAAAGGAGCATGGCCCCTTTCCACCATGCCTTGACCTTCAGGATAATGGAGAGTGGTCACCCTATGTTGACCAGGAAGCAATTAGATCATTTCAGCCAGTTTGCCGCCAAACTCAGAGTCACCATCAGTTGAATAAGATTGAGCCAAGCCATAACACATTGTCCAAGTCTCATAGAGGAAGGCTGCTACTGATTCAGCGCTGAGCTTCTTAAGGAATTTTGCTCCAAACCGTCCAGAAAAATCATCTCTAGCCACTATGAGGTACTTAGCTCCACCAGCCTTAATATGAACCACATCTATGGCAATCCTTCCAAAGAAAGTGGACTCTCCAGTGGGATAACACATTTTGGATGGTCGCCTCAGATCACGTTTCTGACATACTTCACAACTATTGCACCATTGAGAGACTGATTTCTTCAAGGATGACCACCAGAATTGTTTGGATATTTGAGGATGAGTTTTGGTTTCCCCACAATGATCAAGGCCTTCATGGAGACTTTCAAGGGTCAAATATTGTTTAGAAGGGATGTTGACAACAATAAGAGCACAAGGGTTGCCTCTTTTTGTAAGCCTAGTACCTTGGACAAAGAAATTGGAGGACTTCCTTTTGAGTGATTGAAAATAATAAGCAGAGAGATCAGGAGGCCTTTGGAGAGTGGAGAGATACTGCTCTAATTTAAGCCAGAAGCCTTTTTGGAAGCCGAAATAATCTTGAGAGGAAAAGGTGAAGACAGGACAAATTAATGGTTCCTTCTTGTCAAAATCCACTCCAAAATCATTCTAAATCTTCAAGAGGGCGTCAAGATAAACAATCATGAATGGTGAATGATTTTCCAGGCCTATGAACAATATCAAAAGAGAATAACTGGATAAAAGCCGCCCAACAAGTCATTTGAGCGTTTGGAAGACTGGGGGAATTGATCATTTCAATAATGGATCATGCATCAACTTGTGACTCAAAGTGTTGACCCCAGAGAACAGTTTGGAGCTTCTTCAACATTTGGGACACACCACAAAGTTTCAGTTTTGGCTGGGAGTACCTGTATTCCACATCTGAAAAAAGAAGAGATTCATACAGAACACGACAATCCAAACCATTTTCATCTTCCTGAGAAAGGACAGCCCCAAAAGATTAATAACTAGAGTCCACAGCCAGCTTGATCTTGCCAGCTCTAGGTCCATAAGTGATATTCTTCACAGAAATGTCTTTTGCAACAATTGTTTTGAGCATCTGAAATGATCTTTCACAAGCTTGGATCCAAAACAATTCAGCATCCTTCCTGGTTAAGCAACGCAAGGGAATGGAAATTTTGGATAGAGAAGGGATAAAGATCCGAACATAGATTATAACACCTCAGAAGCCTCTGACTTCAGTTGGATTGATGGGAGTAGGCCAAGTGAGAATTTTATTGACTTTGGATGTAGCCATCCTTCTTCCTTCCTTGCAGACCACATGACCAATAATTTCCAAAGCAGGGACACAGGCAGCCAATTTGGATCCAGAGACAGTGAGACCAGACTCCTCAATTTGAAACAGGATCCTTTCCAGAGTGGTTGCTTAGTCCCAGATACATCAAAGGATTCCTGAATGCCAGGGTAAGAGCTCATTGTTATAATCAGAAAATGGACCTTTAATCCGGCCATTGTCAATAAAGATTCCATCATGATCAGGGATTTCATCCTGGAGGATACAAACCATCTGAGCCTGATAGACTGCAACCAAATTGGTGGCACCTTGAGGTAATTGAGTAAGTTGGAAAAAACCAAGAGGAGTATTGAAAGTAGCGAGAGGACAAGAAATTGGATGTAAGGACTGTTTGTCATAGCCACCCATAATGTCACCTAGACCATAGAAAGCTCTCCCAGAGAAGGATTCAAAAAATTCTTCAGTAGCAGGGGGAATACCAGAGTCTTTAATAATAACCTTAGTTAGAGGCTGGAGATCATGAACTATTCTAAGTTTACCATTACTCTTGAGAATACAGAAAACAGGACTGGAATAGCTAGAAGTTGATTGCTCATATAAAACGGTTTGGACTCATTTGCGGACCAACTTGATGAATTCCTCAAATTTAGCAGCAGGGATTGGGATCTTCTTCTTTTGCCAGGGATCATGTTTTACTACAGGGATAATGTAAGGGAGGCCATAGGATTCTTTCAAGAGACCTCTCTCTTCTTCACAGAAGGCAATAGATTTTTCCCTAAGGGATAAGACACTTTTGATAAAATTCAACTCATCAGGAAGAAGCCATTCATCTGGACCAAAGTTGATCACTTTCAGAAATTCTTCAGTGAAACAACCAGAGGGGATGAATGGACCAGTAAGAGATTGAGGTAAACCACAGTAAGGATTGGGGGATAGAGGGGGGTGCATAAGAGGAGGATCCAGGTTGAGAAGCATTGGTTGGTTGACTGGTTGAACCTTTTTTGCAACTGTTTTATACTTGGTGGCAAAATAGAGGAATCCTTTCTTCCTCCAAGCATTTACCATTGAGACCTGACTAAGAAAAATGAGGCCAAGTTCCAACATCTTCCAAGTTTGATTTTCTGCCTTGTCCTTGAAAGGTGCCTTTTCCATAAAAGAGGATCCAAAAGCTAACACATTGCTCGCATGTGTGGCATGTAGGACAGGCTATAGTTTTGAAAATGACAGTAGTAGAGGCCCCTGATGGTTCACAATTGGGAGGACTTACATCTACCCCACATTGCCTCCACTTAAGACCATACTCCTTCATACCAAAACCACCAAGAAAAGAATTGAGATTGGGATCTAGTTTAGACTCATTGCGGAGATTCAAAACCAGAGTAGAGGATAATTTATCAGGCTGAAGGGAAAAAGGAAAAGAAGATACAAAATACCCAGAGAGAGAAGAAAGATTTTTGGAATTTTAGGATTTTTTATGTTTTTGAATTTTGATCTTATTTAGATGAGGAAGAGATGATGAGGAAAACAAAAAATATGCCTCTGAGGTTGAAGTTGATGCACAAGTTGAATTCTGAGCCTGAGAGGAACTACCAATATGAGTAGGATCAACTAATCCAAAAAAAAATGAGGCTGAGAGGAATGAGAGTTGTTCTTCTGCTTTCCCTTTAGAACTGTTTTGGGAGAACAACCAGTAAAATCTTGTTCCCAACAACAAGAATTCAAGGAACAAAGCAGAACTTCAATTTTTTTGACATCAGCATCAAGGAGAAGAATTCTATCCCCAACATAATCAGAAAAAATCAGGGTAGCACCAAAATCCATTAAGAACAGTTGGCCCAAGATCATAGTACCTTCCAAACAAGTGAGCCAGAAGTGACAAGTTCCAACAATATTTTGACCAATTTGAAAAGGAACATCCTCAGAAATACCAACCAGTTCACATGACTGATCCCCTATACAATAAGCCACAGAAGTAAAGCTGACCCTTGGGCTAAGCTTGAGTTTTCAGGCCATAGCATCTGAGATTAAGTTGAGATGAGAACCCAAATCCACAAGAAGATAAACTGTTTTAGCCGATTCACCAAGATAGCAGGGAAGAAATTTAAGAGGAAAGGAATACAGATTGGCATCTGAAGGGGGATCTGTTTGACCAGAGTCCTCCATAAAAGTGCCAGAAGAGACCTTCAATTTGTCCGGACCAATTTCCACACGTTGACGAGAAACATGTTAAAATGACTCTACTCTTCTCTTGCACGCGCCCTCACCAGTGTCATCTGAGTATCACAACTGTTTCCATTTCCCCTAATCACCCTCAGTCACTTCAAGCTCCCTCATCCCTTCTCCATCCAACCTCTTCCCATCATCCCTCTTCCTACCTCACCAACGCCGCTCAACTCCTCCACTTCTTCTTCTTGTCTCCTCCTATATCAATCCAATAACTCCAATTCCTGAATAACTTCAACTCTTCAATCCTCAGAAAGTCTGCCAACCAAATCCTCAACTCACATCCCTCATCTGGTTATTTGGTATGACTCCAACAACCCCTATCTTCCTTTCCTATCATTCCTTCCTTGTTTTCTTTTCTTTCCTTTACTGTTTCATGTTTAACTGTTTCACGTTTAACTTTCCTTCTTTCCTGATTGACAGATTTTCATTGATCTTTCTCCTTTTAGAGGAGATAACCTTTGACGCGTCAATCACGGGCGTCTCTTTAGAATTTAAATCAATCTTTTTTGGGACCTTAAAACTTACCTCTTCAGACCAAGTGGTCCTCTGTGGTATGATTTCATTCAAGCCCTCATGTCTAGGGCTCATGTTATAATCACCGTCATTTTTTCACTTCAGATGCTCATTTCTATTCTTACCTTTCTGATTGGACTTTTTTATTTTTCCTATTGTATTTCTTTTGTTCTCCAGTCTTGGCCTTTTTTTCCCTTTTTTGTCAAATTTAATCCTCCTATTTCGTCACAATTAACAGTCAAATTCCAACGGAAATCAACCCCAAACCATCAACTTCTCACTTCACTATGAGCCAAGACACCTCACTCAACTCAAACAACCCCTTACTCCAAACCATCCTTAAAACCGCCATTGAAGCCATTCCAACTCTCACCATGGAAAACTTCTTGCTCTGGAAAAACAGGGTAGAGAACATGCTGGACATTCAAGGAACCCATTTGGCTCTTCTTTTGGAGAACACTCTTCTCACATTCAAAGACAAAATATACATTATATCAATTCTAATCTCCAAACTTGATCCTACTGTTCATGCCAATATCATCACTGTTGACAATGAGAAGGAGGCCAAACTGATCTGGAATGCCATAATCAGATATTTTGCCTTGTCCAAATTGTCCAATTGAGCTTTTGTGTTTGACAACCTCCAGAATCTTCCCTTCAATGTCAAAAACATACATTCTTTTATCACCTCTGCCAAAATTTGAATCCGTTGTCTCTATGAGGTAGGTATCAATCTACCTCCCAATATTGTTGCCTATATGCTTCTTAATAAGCTTCCTCCAAGCTTCAGGGTAGTCAAGGAACAGATAACCCATTCCTCAGTCATCTCTCCCAACCTGGTACTCAATGATCTCCAAATTTATGCCAACAAAAGGAGAATCTAGGAGGAAGGAACAGTTCAGCTCACGGCTCTCTGTACCAACCAAGAACCCCTTCCCAGATGCACAGGAGGAAAACACAATAATCTAGCTCCTCAATCACCCGCAAATTGCTGGGCTCTTCATCCAGAACTCAGGGATGCCTACCTCAAGAATAAGAACAAAGACAAGTCTTCCATTTGAGTTAGTTGCTTATTATCAAAAAAAACCTCTCCTCTCACAAGTCAAATTGTACTCAATTCTGGGTGCTTGGCTCACATTGTCTCTTATCCTGACTTATTTTTGGCTATCTCATACAAAGAGGTTGGGCAAGTGTAAAAAGGGGATCCAATTTGGAATCTGTTCCAATTGGAGGAATTGGGTAGATTTGTATCATGGGAAATCTTGGACCTGTCCTTATCAATAATGTGTACCTTTTCCCCAAACTCTCCACCAATCTCCTGTCCGTAAGACGTTTAGTTCTAGATGGATATCAGTGTTCATTTGAAAAAAATCAATTTTTTGTCTCAAGAAATGACCAGCTTGTTTTCTCCGGATATTATCACAACAATATTCCTACTCTCTCCATCAATGAGAAATTCATCTCTTCCACCTGTCTATTCTCTCAATCTGAAATGATCCACAAGGCACTTGGTCATGCAAGCCATAGCCAAATAAGGAATAAGCTGAGCATTCCCATTAGCCCAGATTCAGAGTGTAAGAGCTGTGCCCTGGGAAAAATGACTCAAGGGTCTTTTAAAAGCACACAATCTCAAGCTGACAAACCATTTCAAGAGCTTCATCTTGACTTAATTGGCCCCATTCATCCTCCCTCATATAACGGACACCGTTATATTCTCACAGTTGTTGACAGCTCTACAAGATTCTTTTCTGCCATTCCCATCAATTCCAAAGACATTGTCCCCACTGTTCTGCAGAATGCCATCAAAATAAAACAAAAACAATTTGGCTATTACCCCTTAGTCCTACACTCTGACAGAGTTACTCAATTTGTGAATAAAAATATGAAAGATTTTTGTGAAAAAAAATTCACAAGGGCTTGCTATTCCAATCCCTATACTCCTGAACAAAACGGACTCTCCAAGAGATATAACAGAAAAATCATTGAGAGTCTACGTACCTTCCTTATTGATTCAGGTCTAAAAACTCAGAACTGGGACAAATTTCTCAAAGCTTGTGTTCTCACAATCAATCAATTCCCTTCTCATAAAAGTAAAAAATTTCCTTTTGAACTATTCAAAAACAGATCCATTCCTCTTGACTTTTTCCATCCTATAGGATCTGAGGTGGTGATTCTGAAATTGCCAGCTCAATACCGTTCCAAAATTTATCCCAAAGGAGTTACAGCCACCCTTATTGGCTATGATGATGAACTTTGGTCATACCGAGTACTCAAAGACTCTGGTCAAATTGTCTCCTCAAGACACATCAAATTTCTTGGATTCAAAAACCATACTGTGAACGCATCCAACTGTCCACTGTATTGGAACAATTTCATCAAAACACCTCCCTCTCCATTAGATAATCACTCAGACCACATCAAGACCATACATATGCGCCCTTGAACAATGTTTTGTACGAAGATCAATCCAGTTCCGACCACTTCATATCCTGCGACCCCCACAATGAAGGCACTATCCACAAAATCTCGGAGGAATCCAACCCCCCAAGTCCTGACTCCACTCCCAGATACCACCTACGCAATCAATAAGAGAAAGTAAAGCCCGCAAAATACTCCTATAACACCAAAGAAGTCACAGATTACAAGGACGCAATTGATGAAGAATTTGAATCCATAGAGTCCAAAGATGTCTGGGAGGACCATCACGAGACTCCCAATAACTTCCTGGACACCACTCTAATTCTAAGAACCAAACCTAAGACAGCCTCTTCCAAAGAAAGGAACAAAGCATGACTCTGCATTGGTGGATTTCAACAAGTTCCAGGTGTCAACTACTTTGAGACCTACGCTCCTACAGGAAAATTCCCTTCTCTTCTTGCCCTTCTCTCTCTAAGCCTGGAGAAATTTCTCCCCTTAAGACAGTTCAACTTCAAGGCCGCTTTTATTTATGCTCCTCTACAAGAGGAAATCTTCATAAAAACACCAAAATACTCAAAACAGTCTGCCCCCTTCCTAAAATTAAAAAAATCACTGTACGGCCTAAAACAGGCCCCAGCAAACTGGTACAACACTCTAATCAATTGGCTCAAAAGTATAAATTTTCTTGCCTCCAACTCTGACCCTTGTCTCTTCATTAATCTGGACAGACACTTCTTCCTATTCTTTCATTTTGATGATCTTATAGTCGCCGGCAAGATTGATGAGTTCAAAAAACTCTTTCTCACTTGATTCCCTGAATCCTCAGATCACGACCTGGATCTTCTCCTTTGAATGGAAATGAAAATTAAAAACAACAAAATCACTCTAAAACAACGTAATTTAGTAAAAAAGGGACTCCAACTTCTGAACATGCAAGGCTGCAGACCTGTATCCACTCCCCTTACACCCAACATACAACTACTCCTAGCCAGTGAAGAAGAAAGAGATATGTTCAAATCTCTGAATATAAGCTACCAGAAATTCACAGGAGTTTTAAACTTTCTAGCCTGCCAAACCAGACCCAAAATCTCCCCCGCGGCATTGATCCTCTCCCAATTCAACAATGAACCTGGTATAAATCACTGGAAAGAGGTGATGCATGTCTTCAAATATCTGGCTGGCTCTATCAAAGTCTCTCTAAAAATCAAAACAAGTAAAGATCCACTCCACAACATTCAATACTACAGAAAATCAACCTGGGGGGATAATCATCACTCAAGAAAGTCCAGAAGTGGATACCTATGCATATGGAAAAACTGCCTCATCTTGTGTTGTAGCTCTAGTCAGAAAAACATCACACTCTCCTCCACCAAGGCTGAACTGTGCGCCCTTTCTGATGCTTTTCAAGAGAATCTTTGGAATCCCCACCTTATCAAAAAACTCTGGGGAATCAATCCCAAACCTTCCAATTTCAAAATCGATAATAAGGGACTGCTTGACAAGGTCAAGCACTTTGGAAAAAACTCAAAAACCAAACATCTTGACATCAAGGCAAAGAAACTCAGAGAATATCTCAACAACAAGCTCATCTCACTCACACTCATCAAATCCAAAGACATGATTTCTGACTGTCTCACCAAGGCGTGCAGCAGAGCCTCAGTCAACACCTTCATCTCTTCCTTCCTTCTGTCTCCTCATACCAAATAATGGTGGGTGTTGAAAATATCTCTACTCTTCTCTAGCACCTGCCCTCACTGGTTTCATCCAAGTATCACACCTGTTCCCATTTCCTCTTATCACCCTCAGTCACTTTGAGCTACCTCATCCCTTCTACATCCAACCTCTTCCCATCATCCCTCTTCCATTCTCACCAATTCCGCTCAACTCCTCCACTTGTCCTTCTTGTCACCTCCTATATCAATCCAATAGCTCTGACTCCTTGATAACTTCAACTCATTGATCCTCAGAAAGTCTGACAACTGAATCCTCAACTCACATCCGTCATCTAGTTATTTGGTATGACTCCAACAACCCCTATCTTCCTTTCCTATCATTCCTTCCTTGTTTTATTTTCTTTCCTTTACTGTTCCACGTTTAACTGTCCTTCTTTCCTGATTGACAGATTTTGATTGATCTTTCTCCTTTTAGAGGAGATAACCTTTGACGCGTCAATCACGGGCATCTCTTTAGAATTTAAATCAATATTTTTTGGGACCTTAAAACTTACCTCTTCAGACCAAGTGGTCCTCTGTGGTATGATTTCATTCAAGCCCTTGTTTCTAGCCCTCATGTTATCACCTTCATTTTTCCATTCATTTCTATTCTTACCTTTCTCACTGGACTTTTTTTTTGGATGCTCATTTCTATTATTACCTTTCTCACTGGATTTTTTTATTTTTCCTATTGTATTTCTTTTGTTCTCCAGTCTTGGCCTTTTTTTCCTTTTTTGTCAAATTTAATCCTCCTATTTCATTAAAACCCATTTATTCATGCCTTTAGCCACAGATGGAGAGATAGACAGCAGTTCAGCCCCAGAAAGATCAGGAATTTTGAGATCAGAAATTTTTTTTAGTACTCCTTCCACAGAGTTAGGGTAATCCTTGGAAATGCCTCTCTCAAACCAAACTTTGTGCTGGGGGGAGGGAGGAAGATCAGGTGAGGCAGGTACTGGAAGAGGATCAGAGGATTGGGGGGGTTAACCAGATTGAAGAGGAGGAGAATGATCAGAGTGGTCCTGGAACCTTTCAATGAGTGGTTCCCTTTCTACTTCCATGTCTTCCACATCAGAGGAAGGAGGCTCAGGCTAAGATTGACGTTTGACAGTCTTTTGAAGGATTGAAGATTGAAAAGGAGGAGACTTGTGAGGTTTGGTTTCCTCATGGTGTTTCCTAGCTGGATCAGATTGATAAGCACCAGAGAAGCTGGAAGAAGTGATAGCTGGAGGATACCAAGGTTGAAGAGTGCCATAGGATGATGGAAAATCCAAGCAGACCAGAGATGCCTTCTTTGGAGTTGGTGGTTGGTAAGAAGCCACCACATGATGGATTGGACAAGATGAGTCAAAAGAGATCAAACCACC
The DNA here is from genome assembly GCA_025617555.3 of Puccinia polysora. Lineage (NCBI taxonomy): Eukaryota > Fungi > Basidiomycota > Pucciniomycetes > Pucciniales > Pucciniaceae > Puccinia > Puccinia polysora. The sequence continues at coordinate 49,145,666 of CM062620.1, read as the reverse complement.
ATTAGGAAGAAAGAAATTATTTCCCTTCTGCTCTACTAATTTCTCCTCCTTGTACTTCTGGATTTCAGGACATCTACCAGTACCATGGCCTTCTCTATGACAGTAATAGCAGACCAAGGTGGATTTAGGAAGAGAATTAGCAGGTTTAGGGGCAGCTAAAGAGGATATTTTCTGATTTATTTTATTCTCAAAGGCCTGAAGTAGCTTATTAATCTCATCTATGGTAGCAGTATCCTTATTGGCCTGAGGGCTTGATTTAGGTCGGCAATTTGCTTCCATCTTGTTCATGATTTTGTTGAATTATTGGAAGGAAGGAGCATGGACTGGTTCAGTGATCCTGGGCTTTTCAAAAGTTAAAGCAGTTTGACCTTTCATGAATTTCTCAACCACATTCCTAAGGACCAGAAAGAAAGGGATTTTTAATTGATTATCCCTAGTAGTGATGATGGATCCAGACTTGACCAATTCATTCCTAATTCTTTCCTGCACTCCTGGAAAAAAAGATTGGAAAAATCAAATTCAAATTTTGTCAACAGTTTCAATGTGATTGCTCCTGATAAGATAAGACTGAATAGGATCCCAAGACTTTCTGAAAGACTGATAATCAGAGTCTGAAGAGACACCACCATTGGTGATCCATTGAGAAACCAGAGTATCCAAGTCCTTTAAGGTAAACCTAGCCACATCTATTTTCCCCCAATAAGCCAACATAGCCTCCTTCAAGAGCCTCCGGTTATGAGTTTCAAATCCATCAAACAATTTAATCACTTCCATGACTTCATCAGAGGAGATAAAAAATTGTAACTGATAGGCCATACCATCTTCACTTGCACCATCCTCTTCAGCAGCCATTTCATAGGACTCCAAAAATTGTTCCACATTTGTTCGATTGAAGCCTAGTTTCTTGTTCTGGGGTTTGATCTTGACCATCTTGGCCCAAACAGTGGTGGAGGGAACATATTGCATTTTGAAGACAGAGTTCCTAAGGGGATCCAAACAGCAGAGTTCCAAGGTGGCTCACAAGCGTGGCAAGGGTGAAGTTTCACAAAAAATGACAAGAATCCTGGCCAGATGGTGCAAAATTGGGAGGAATTAATTCTGGAACAAGTTGCCTCCACGGATCAGATCTGGATGATGAGAGAAAAAAGAAAAAAATAAAAGGATTGGATTGGATTTTGGAGTGGATTCTTCAAGTTGGGACTGTAAATCCCAAGGTTGCTGGTTTGATTCCGGCCCGGGGGACCAAATGTAAGACTCCAAACGGTGCTAGGCTGTGGCAGTTCTGCGGAGGGGAAAGGTGCTGTTTAGGCTGCCCTCCTGAGTGTTAAAAAAATATTTAAATGTAACCAAGATCAAGGTCCAGAACCTGGTAAATGAGGAATCAAGGAGTAGAGGATAAGGATGATAATAGTTCGGTAGCAACGGAACAGCACTATCTGAGACAAGATTATGCAGGGAAAAACTTGAAAAAAAGAAGTTAAAGTCTTCTTAGAGTTCAAAGAAAAAAAGCTGTTGTATGTAAACAACGCCCACAAGCTAATAACTCTGGTCGTCAGCAGAAGATTGGGGATGATCAACTCAAACCAAAGCAACTTCCAGGTTCTCAATGAACCTGCCCAACTCTCTGCAATCAAGCGCTTGAAGGGTACCAGATAACTCAGGGTGGCTGTACAAGACAAAGCACAATTTTTAAGAAGCTCTAAAACAAACAGTAACTGATTTGAAGCAAGGATAACCTCAACACTTCTCAAGGGACCCAAGAGTAGGCTGGCAGAATGCAAGTCCAAAGAAGATAAGGGGAGGTATAACACTCCAGGTCCTAAGCTTAATAAGACCTCTTCAATCAATTGTTATTGGCTCCAGAAAGGTGATCAGGGATCAGGACCAGTATGGTCAGAGAAAGGGATCAAGGAGTGGTATAACACACTCAAAAATTCCAACAGACAGAATCTTTCTTCAACCAGAAAGGCTATTGGTTGGTGATAAGGATCAGGGATCAAGGGTTGAGTATGGAGGCTCAAGGATCAAAGGTTTGCTGATTTCATGCTGGATGATTCCATTCTCTGATGATTGATCCAAAAGGCAGGGGAGAGCCCCTCCTTATATGGGCAGGAGGCCCTGTTAGACTATGTACAACGGATCCTACAAATAGAGCCAAAAAGTGAAGAAAATCATGTGGTCACTCGCGCCCGTCCGTGGATGGGCACACGCAACAATACCAGAATCACCCACCCCTTGTCCAAAGGCGGACGGGGTGGGAAAGAGAAATTAACCAAACCGCCGCGGATGTCCGCGGGCGGTAGTTGGCACTCTTCACCCCTTTTCCAAAGGCAGAAAGGGGTGGGAGAGCCCCAGGAAAGTTGAAGGACAAAGTCCATGAGAGTGCGGATGGGGGGATAGGAGATTGGCTTGAGACGGTTGAGTAAATCCTGACAGGCTTGAGATTCACAACTGATAGATCAAGTGAGATGGGGGATTTGCGGATCCAAGGATTTGCCAAATGCTTGGGGGTGCAGTCGGGATGGATTCGGTAAATCATGGATGAGCGCTGCGCAACGGTGGCAATGAGGAGATTGGGACGCGCGACAACAAAGATGAGGACGCCCAATGACAACGACGGAGATGAAAAGCAACGCGCAATGGCAAGGATGATGAGCAATGCAGATGAAGGACGCGCGAAGCGCAAGGCGCAATGATGAAGGTGCGGATGAGCCTGAGGATGAGTTGGAATTATTATTTTTTTTTTTTTTTTGTTTTTTTTACGGTAAGTTTGCGCAACAGTTTATGGATTGAGGTCTTAAGGTGGCCAAGGTGTCCAGGATGGGGAACCACAACGGCAGCTGAGATATTCAAGGCAGATAGGTAAGAAGGTGGTGAAAGGTTGAGAGAATGAGAAAGGAGAGACCTGAAGAAGAGAAAGAAAAGAGGCCGTAATTTAGAAAAGAAAAGAATCAAGAAGTTACTCAGAAGAATCCAGGAGGAGAGCGGGAGTGAGAAAGAGACCAGGTCAAGACAGATGGCTGCGGCAGGAGGCGGAGTAGGTGAGAAGGAAGGCGCCCGGGAGAGCAGAGGTCCTGCGAGGGGAAAGAGAGCAGAGGTCCCGCGGGGAGACCAGATGATGTGAAAGGTGAGGAATGTGAAATCTCAACACTAGTAACATACTTAATAGTGCTTTCTTTCCATCTATCCACCAAGCAGTTTGTTTTACTTTCTCCAAGGTTCTTTCTGTGGATAGATGCCCTGATGAACAGTTGTCATTGCATTACTGAATTATCTGTTGTATATGTTCTTTATTGCTTATTACTAATACACTGGAATGTTGGTGTCTGTAGTAAAGGACACCATCCCAAAAGGTAAACCTTCCTGCTTTATAGGGTTAAAGTAATGAAGCAGGTAAACTATTTATCAGAGCTGCTTCTGGGGATTCAAATTCCATAATGGTAATCAGCAGCTTGATTTCAGGTGAGTAGTTGTCCCTTACTAGGTTGAAGATAACAGTATCTAATTCACATAAGTGGATCCCCATTATTGGAGCATTTAATGAAAAAAGATTGATGTTCAAGATAGGAAAGATATCCTGATCTTCAGGGTCATATGCTGGATTGTTAGAGTCATTAGGCAAAGTATTCTTACTTAGACTATCAGCATTGTGATGTTAAGCTCCAGCTTTATGTACTGTAGTTATCTGACCTCTATACTGTTGTAGAGCAATTTTCCACCCGAGCATATGTCTGTTGGGGTTTTTCATGTTCATAAGAGTTCTTACAGCATTAAAGTCCATGATCACTGCGAAAGTGGTGCCTTCTAAGTAATAGTGCAGCTTTTCTAAAGCACTTACTAGAGCCAAAAATTCCAAATGACTGGCTCCATATCTCTTTTCTGTATCTTTGATCTGTCTAGAATATAGGAAGAGTACTGGATTCTCCACGGGTCTGTCTTCTTCTATCCTTTCTTGATGTAGAGAAGCTCCTACACCTTCCATACAGGCGTTGATGTACAGTTTAAAGGGCTTTGAGTAATCTGGTTGGATGAGTATAGGAGTAGAGGTCATAGCTATTTTTAGTTCCTCATAGTTTTTCAATCCCTCATTTGTCATTTCAAATAGAGTGTTGTTGTTGCATACTTCATACATACTCTTAGTTAGAATAGCAAACTTTGGTATATATTTTCTTTAGTAAATGCAAAAACTAATGAAAGACAGTAACTCTGTCTTTTTTTTTGAGGCATGGGTCTATTCATGACAGCAGCTATATTATTTTGATCAGCAGCTAAAGTTATACCAGAGACTATATGTCCTAGGGCTTTCAATTCTCCTTAGCCAAAGATGCATTTCTTCATAGATACCTTTAATCCTGCTCTGGAGATAGTCTGGAGTACTAATCTCACTTGGTTGATATGAGTATCCCAATCATCAGAGTATATGATAACATCATCTATATATACCATCATCCATCCTTGTCTGATGTACATACCTAGAAATGTATCCATTGTTCTCTGGAAGTGTGGTGGGGCATTCTTTATACCCAAGGACATCTTCAGATATACATATATCCCCAAATGGCAGATTATTCTCATAAGCTTCCTGCTTTCAGTGTTTATAGGTATCTGGTGGGAATATTGAAGCAAATCCATATTAGTGATATCTTTGGCCTTGGAAAAGTTATGTAGAGCATGATCAATCCGGGGTATAGGATAATAATCTGCCTGAGTATGATTATTGAGCATTCTCAAGTCTCCTACCATTCTTGACTTGTTATTATGCCAAGATATGATTGGGTGTGGTCACATCTACCTGTTCATTATGCCCTACTTTTTTTAATACTTGTAAGTCTATCAGTTCTTGGATATGTTCCTCAAGGGCTATTCTAGATTTAGGACTAGAGGGATAGGCTGGTCTGCTTAAGCTTGCAGGATAAGGAGGCTTAATGGTCAATTTTAATGCCATATCATGTCCTTTAATATCACCAATGGGATGATCTTTAGTACAAAAAGAAATTTGGTTCTCAAAGCAGACTTTCAATATATCTTTCTTCTGTTATTCAGAAAGTTTCATATTCAAAGCTGCTTGAGAGAAGTATTCTTGATCAAAGTCTTCTAAATGCTTTTGATAATTAGGGGAGGGGAAGTTAGATTGGATGGTGCATATCTTAGACTTCTTTTCCCAATTACCACCCACTGTGAAGTATCTCCCCTTACTCTGGAACACATCTATACCATATAGACATAAGGTATCATTACCTGTTATCAAGTAGTCACATAGTCCTTTGAGAAATACTACAAATTCCACTTATATTCTCAAAGATCCTTTAGTATGGGCTAGTATTATAGGAGCAGTCCATACTCCAATAGCGTTCATGGTAGAGTTGCAAGAGCTAAACTTGGCTTTTGGGACGGACAGAAGGTTTTCTTTCCAATGGGGATCCCATTTGTTTAAGAATTCAGCACAGAAACATTAGCAGAAATCTCCACTATCCAGTAATAAACTTATAGGTCTGTCTTTATACAATCCTGTTGCATAGCAAGTTTGACCAGTGGTATAACTTTTGCCACTAATAGGTTTAACTTTTAATGGTTTTACATCCGTAATATTCCTATGAATTATGGTAGGATCCCATTGTTGGGGCAAGCTAGAATCCCCATGGATGTAATTGATTTTTAAAGAAGTGCCTATATCTCCTTCTATAACATTAACAGGGTTAGTCACAATCAATTCACATTCAGAAAGAGATCCTTCATTATCAGCTATAGCTTCATAGTTCTGATTCCCTTCAACCTCCTGCTCTCCTTCCAAGACTGCTATCTTTTTTCTTGGTAATGGGCATTCTTGTCTCTTATGCCCTGTCTTGTTACAATTCCAAAAAGTTCTAGGAATCCTCTCTTTGTCCCTATTCTCATTAGGCTTCTTATTATCAGAGGTATTTATCAGAGGGGGTTATTCTCTGGTTTTGTTAATGTTTTAGTTCTATTTGGGTCTAGAAAGAACTTTCTTGTCTAACCCATTCATGTCTATGACTTCTTCTAACACATTGATTAGAGTTGGCAAGTCAGAATCCATACTCATCCTGCATCTTACACTATGGTTAAGATTTGAAGGACACAAATTGAGGAGTCTTTCATTTACTTCCTCTTTATCACCATCTGGATAGAAGAAATCTAGTCTTTTCTTCTGTTCCAAGCACCATTTGTGAGGCTTATCCTTGGAGGGGTCAAATGAGGAATTTTTGAAATTTTTTCATAATTTTTCTTTTCCACATTCTAGAACCAAATTGTTCTTTAATTAGAATTTTCCAAGAATTCCATGGTAAGGATCCTACTTCTTCACTTTTACTGATAAATGAGTCCAAAGCTACTCCTTCAAATAGTCTGGGAAGCCTGACTACAGCTATAGCTTCTGGTAAGTCATAATAGTTGATAGTTTAGTCAATAAGTTTAATAAAATCTATATGATTGTATTCTCCTTCACCGGAGAACTTGGGCCATTCAGAAGCAGGGGTTAAAAGTTTGAGGGCTGGCTTCATCTCAGGTGTAGGACTAGGCCTGAAGGTGTCACTCCTATGCATTCCTAGTAAGGGTGGTGCATAAGGATGAGTGGTTTGTCTGGGAGGTTTTGGTTCCTCTGTGGTACTCCCCAAGGGGTTGATCAGATGGAATTTCAAGTCTCTAAGATCATTCTTCATCAGATTAAGTTGCAGGTCCACTTTATTATTAAGCAGATCCAATTTCTCACTAAGGGATAGAATTGATCTGTTAGTATTGGTTACCAATTCTTCTTTTAAGGGTTGGAAAGACATAATAAACTCTTCTTGGATTCCTGATAACATATTCTCAATTTTTTGAGTCTGGTTGGTCCTACCTTGATTAATTTTCTCCAATAACTGTTCAGTGTGTTCTTTGATATCTTCCATTCCTACCTTCTTTGTTTGTTTGTTAATAAATTTGGCTGCTACTGAGGTTAATTTATCCATTTGGGTATAAACACCATCCAAATTTCCACAAAAAATGTTGAAATTATGACGCATATCATTAGAAAAGGAAGTAATTACATCGGAGGTTTGTTGGGGCTCAGAATTAGAGGCTAATTTCTGTAAAACTTCTTCCATTTTTGAGCTAGGGATATTATCTGATCCCAATCTTTCTTTCCCTTTGGCTTTGGATGGGAAGAGGATCTCTTCTTTCCTGGTGCTTTGCCTTTCAGTTGGGCTAATTGATCCCAAGGATTCCACTTTTCTACGTAGGATTCTACCTCTTTCCTTGGAATCATTTTCTGAAGAGCTATCTGGTTAGCTTTTGCCTGGGAGATTATCTTTTTCATAGATTCCAGGTCCTCTTTGGCTTGGGCTTCTTTGAAATCTGCCCAATATTTCACCTGTTCTCTGACTAAGTCTTTGATCCTGGCTTCCTTGGCCAGATTATGCTGGGTTGGCTGCAGGGAATCTTCTTGTAATGGAGGTTGGCTTGATTCTACTACCTTTTTTGGCTCTAGGTTTGGGGATGGAAGAAGTACTTGTTGATGTTCCTTGTCCCCGTAAAAAATAAGTTTTATTTATAACTCACTTAGTTAGATGTTCAAAGGTACCAAGACTTTATTGGGATTAAATTGTTCCTTAGTAGGTAATCCTACAGGGTCTTGGTGTGTTCCACTTAGCTCTTCACCTGCCCAATCAATATTTTCAGGGCATCCAGAGATATCTGGGTCTTCTTGATCCAATAAATCAATTTCAGTGGTGTTGGTTTCTGGTATAGGAGAGTTCACTGATGTAAAAAGGTTATTTTATTGGTCAATATTAAATAATACATAAATAGGACAGATTAGTGTTATTCACACATCCTAATGTCTATTACAAAGTGGAATAATTCCCATACCCTAAGTAATTAAATGCTACCCGTGCTACAGCACCAAGAAAGGTGACAGGATACCACTGGTTACCCTGCTAGCCTCAGTTTCTGTCCCTTTGAGCCCCTTTTGCCCTCAGAGGGACAATATTGGGACTCCAAAAGCTATAAATAAAGAGCTCTTTAGAGGATATTGATACCCAGAGACCCAGTTATATTTATAACCAGAAACCGTGCCAAGGTAATCAAATACTTATAAGAGATATGTAAGTGATTTATGGATTTAGTCTGATTAATCATATCCGTCATCAACCCTCTTTTATCAATTTCAACTTCTGCAAGACCTTATAACCCCAGTATACTACCCATATCAGTGCACGTCCCAAACAGATAGCCTATGGATTTAATAATAAAACAGTGAGTTGTATTATCCTTTCTCTGTTGTGGCAGCTTCGTTACAAAGCCCTGCAACTCCACCCTGTATTTTATGTACATATTATCTTTGCAAAAAATATCCTTGAAACTAAAGGGCCCAAAATAACCAGGCCTACATGTTTTCATACTGAATTCCCTGAGGAGAGGTGTTAAACAGTGCATCTCCAAAAAAGATACCCTAAGTATTTAATAATAAACCAGTGAGTCTTATTATTCTTTCTCTGTTGTGGCAGCTTGGTTGCAAAGCCCTTCGACTCCACCATGTATTTTATCTACATATTATCTTTGGGAAAAATATCCTTTAAACTAAAGGGCCCAAAATAACCAGGCCTATGTGTTTTCATACTGAATTCCCTGAAGAGAGGTGTTAAAGATCCCAAATATAATTTTTGCCCCTCTATAAAAATATTTAATAATCAATTTATCTATATTGATTTATAACAATAAACCATAACCAAACAAATGAACCTCTTAATAAGCTTTATGGAAATATTTTACGTATTTTTGCTGCATTTATTAAATAATATATTTATTATTGATCCTATCACCTCTGGTATCTAAAGGATAGCAAGGGTCTTTTAATCCAGGAGGCTGACATCTGCTTACCATCTCCGGCTTGCACAACATCCTTGCAATCTTGGCAAATCAGTATATACTTGTAAATCTCACAATTCAATCTAATACCAATCAACCATGCAGTTGAGCTTTTCTCTTCTAACCTGGATATCAGAAATCCTCAAACTTCCATTCTTTGTTACACACTCACACTAGTTTCCACTCATCCCTAGATAGCTACATCAACTGTATAGTTTGAAAATGGACTACTACCTTACCCTGCATAAGCTACATCTTCATATTTGAATTTTTTTCACATTTCATTCCTTCCTGTCTCATCCATTACTTCTCCGTACACTCATATTCCATTGTTTTGCACTTACTCTGAAACCTTGGAAACAACTGTACTGTTAATTCATTTTCCCATTAAGTTCCTGTCATTCATTTCCTCATTGCTGTGCTATAATTTGCCATCCATCAGTTTGTATCTAGTCACCTTCAGATTACCTTATAAAGGCTGTTTTTTCTGCCTAAAGATTTTCTCCTCAGTTATTTAATTTCAAGCGTTTCTGCATTTGCAAGATACATTCATCATATTGGGCTTTCTTTAGTTCCTTTCCATTGGGAAATTCATCCTCCTTACTGTTTTTTGATTTATGGAATCATAATTTTTCACTTTTCAGTTAGCCTTGCTACCTTGCATTGTTACTTGCATTGGGTCTCTTCCTTTGCGCTCATAATCATCTAAGGTTGACCTACAGTATGTGGGATTGTCTTGTGACACTGATTGAGGATGAGAAGAAAAAAGAGGAGGAGCCAGAGAACAAAGGGTGAGTTTGAAATTTGGGTAACTGGATTGGAATGGTTCTAGGATCATAGAAGGTTTGGATTGTCAACAAATCTCACTAATAGACATCAAGAGATACTGATGTGGTTTGGGGATTGCTAGAGGAATCGTTGAGGTGGCCAATTGAGGCTTGATCCTGGGGAATGAGGGTGTCAGCTTGCTACTATTTCAGAGAAAGCTGAAAAAGTAACAAAAATAACATAAAAATAATAATAATACAATTAACCTAAGAAGGAGTAGGGAAACCATATATATTATTACAGAAATGGATTCTTCATCCATAATTAGGTAGGGTCACTCACTGACCCCACCCTTGAAATCCAACTCCTAATATTTTGAAACAATTAAGGAAAGAAAGACCAAAATACTACAGCTTCATTATTGAGCTTTTTTGCCAATTAAATATTTCACCCACATTGTCACGTATAGGTTTCACACCTAAAATTCAGTCAGAATTGAGGTGTTGTGTATATTTTAGGAGTTACGGGCGGAAATGTGTTTTGTCACAATTCCCGCATGCAGCCGCGGAAGCCAATGCACCCACGCGTGGCTGAGATACAGCCTTGTCACTCCTTCAAGGTCTTGTACGCAGCCTTGGCCCTCTGACAAGTATGCAGCAGCAGGACTACGGGTTGACAGAGTGACAGGCGGCCTTAGAGGCTCAGGTACCGCGTAAACATGCTACAACCTACACGGGAACTTTCTACATATGTAATAAATATTCCCGTGGATAGTAGACAGTCTAAAAATACATAATATTATTTAAAAATACATAAATAACCCTTATACGTATTTTTATTTAATATAATTCAAAGTACCAAGAATGTCGAAAATAAGACAATGACAACATCTAAAAATATATTAAAATACTTTAATTTACTTTGATGAGAATTGATTAACATCAACATCTTTGTGAAATACTAAGGAAACGAATGATGTAAAAATATTACATGAATTGACATGACTTATATTTTTAAGTAATTATCTTAGTAAATCAACTGGGACTCGAAAATAAGGAGTAAAATCAATATTATGACTTTTAATCCATTTATATAATACATGATGAGAACTTACCTGACATCATGATGTCCGTAGAAATTTGAATTTACATAATTATTAAACTACTGGGAACACTTACTAAGGATAATTAATTAAATAATACATAAATAGGACAGATTAGTGTTATTCACACATCCTAATGTCTATTACAAAGTGGAATGATTCCCATACCCTGTGGAATTAGATGCTACCAGTTCTATAGCACCAAGAACACATGACAGGCTACCGCTGGTTACCCTGCTATCCTTAGTTTTGGTCCCTTTGAGCACCTACAGCCCTCAGAAGGACAATATTGGGACTCCAAAAGCTATAAATAAAGAGCTCTTTTGAAGATATTGATGAGCAGAGACCCAGTTATATTTATATCCAGACACCGTGCCAAGGTAATCAAATACTTATAAGAGATAAGTAAGTGATTTACGGCAATGTCTGATCAGTAATATCCATCCTCAACCTCTTTTTATCAATCAAAACTGCTGAACAAACCTTATAACCCCAGTATACAGGTTTAACCCATCAGTACACATCTCAAACAGATACTCAAAGGATTTAATAATATACCAGTAAGTTTTATTATTTTTTATCTGTCGTGGTAGCTTGGCTACAAGGCCCTGCCAATCCACTGTGTATTTTATATACATATTATCTTTGGGTAAAAAATTCTTTAATCTAAAGAGCCCAAAGTAACCAGGACTACTTGTTTTCATACTGAAATCCCTGAAGTGAGGTGTTAAAGATCCCCAATATAATTTTGACACCTCTATAAAAATATTTAATAATCAATTTATCCATATTGATTCAAAACAATAAACAATAACCAAACCACTTAACCTTGCAATAAGCTTAATCCAAATATTCTACGGATTTTTGCTGCATTTATTAAATAATATATTTGTTATTTACTTTATCACCTCTGGTAGCTAATGGATAGCAAGGGTCTTGGCATCCAGCTGGCTGACAGAGGGAGTTGAGTTGAGCAATATGATAAAGGAAAAGGATGGATCATTAGAAGTTATTTAAGGTACAGATAAATAAGATTGGGGGTGAACAAGGAGGGATGATTGTGGGAGAGAATGATTTAGTTGATGATGGGTATTTTTGGTTTGTGGTGAGATGGGGATAGCCATAAATTGAAATCTGGCAGCAGATCTCCTTGGGATGGAATTTGAGATTTTAATACTCTGCACCAGGTTATAGGTAATTTTTGAGGAGAGAGGGTCACAATCTTCAACAGAAATTGCATAATACTCCTTTTTTCAGATCAGATCTCAATTAATTTAGGGAACAGATACTTGTCTTCAAATTTGCTTTATAGTTGGAAGTTGGTGCTTACAGTGGAATTGAAACACTGAACCAATTATACAATGGCTGGACTTAGAATTTAATAAAAACAGAGGGCCTTTTTTTAGCGCAAAAAGAGCAGTTTTTGCAGTGAAAAGAGACCATTTCAAAAGCAGTCAAAATACTGAAGGAGAGCTGTGCAAGTTCTGTTAGTTATTGGGAAAGACCCTGTGCTAAATTTTTTCAGGAAACTTTTCAGAAGGGAGATGTTGTTCTTGTGTATATTTCTAGTCTCAAGATTCAATGGGAAAATTTATTTTGGACTGGTAGAAAAGGACTTATCCTATGGTGATCCAAGCTAGATGAGCCAGATGTGACTCAGTTAAGGCAGAAAGCAGCAACAGCACAAGTGAATAAATTCCACATTTGGGGAACAACAAAGTTTTATGATAATTTTTTGTCTTTCAACAAGGATCAGGAGAAGGAAGATGTTGTAGGTGTTGAAAAAAATACTGGGGATTAGATTTTGGGACAAAATTCAAGTTTTAGGGGGAAAAGTGAAGCTTGGATAATTTACTAAGAGCTCTGCAGGAGGTCAAGTCCAATTGAGGACCTTTGTCTGGGGTGTTCCAGTTTTCCCCAGGTGATGTGTGGTTGTGGAAAATTTTTATTATTCTCAGTTTTTCTCAGTATTGGTTGTGTTTTGCCTCAAGTTTCCCCAGGTTTCTCTCAAATTTTCACTTTTTCACAAGTGCAGATATGATTTGGTCACGTGTTCTGTGGATTTTTTTCTCTCTTCTAGTATGGTTTGGGGAATCAAGTAGATTCTCTCTGTGGTGGGCCAGTTACCATTTATTTCAAAAAGTTTCAAGAACAAAAGAAGGGAAAAATACAACAATATTTTGAGTTCTTTCAATATTTTTTTATTTATTTGAAGATAAGGGCTTTTTGAAACAATTTCTTCAATTAGGAAGAAGCATTAACCAAAATTATTTGAAAAATCTCTCTGCCAGCCCAGTGATGCTTTCAGAGGACTTCTTGCCACTCCGCATGTGCAATTTTTACCAGCCTTTGCAGGATTTCCAGGATCCTGTTATCCAATGCCCAAAGATACCATTCAAGTTCATCTCCAGAAATTTTTGCCCAAAATTGTCATCAGTTTGCAAATGATTTGCAAGATAAAGCATCTAGTTGTTGTATACTTTCTTCAATTTCTGAGCCAAAGAGATTCCTCATGGCTTGCATGTCTCCTTGAGACTGGGCCTTCTTGAAGGACTCCCAATGGCTTACATGCTCCTTGGCTCAGGCCTTGATTTTCTCATCCTGGGCAAGGTCCAGCCAGGGTGGAAAAACTGGATTCAAATCCTCCAGGAATGAGGTGCAGGGAAATGGAGCGGTCTCCAACAGTGTTTTGGTCATGTTGGGGGCCGTGGCTGCCATTTTCTTTGGCTTGAGCAACACTTGGGTTGCAGGTTTGAGCCCCTTCATTGTGCTTGTGACTAGAGTCCTTGGGGGTACGCGCTGCTCTGGGAAAAGATCCATAGTATGTTATTCTACCACTGGCTTGGGTGTTGCACCTATTTTTGAGCATGGTAAAAAAAATTAGTAAGTTTTTCAAAATTTTTCAAAAAATTAAATAAAATTATAACAATCATTTTTAAAGGTATTTTATATTTTTTATACTTATTATGGTCATTATGAACCAACTTGACGAGGAATTGAGGGTTAAAAGAGCCAAATTGGGTTTGGAAGAGTCTTTGATGGGTATTCCAGGGGAAACTTGGTGAATACCAATGAGATCTTTACTTAAGTCCAAAGATCCAGCCTCAGGGTCTCCTTAAAAGAGATATTGTTCAATGAAATCCACAAGGGAGTAACTCCTTTCCACTTGAAAAATAATAATAATAATAATAATAATAATAATAATAATAATAATAATAATAATAATAATAATAATAATAATAATAATAATAATAATAATAATAATAATAATAATAATAATAATAATAATAATAATAATAATAATAATAATAATAATAATAATAATAATAATAATAATAATAATAATAATAATAATAATAATAATAATAATAATAATAATAATAATAATAATAATAATAATAATAATAATAATAATAATAATAATAATAATAATAATAATAATAATAATAATAATAATAATAATAATAATAATAATAATAATAATAATAATAATAATAATAATAATAATAATAATAATAATAATAATAATAATAATAATAATAATAATAATAATAATAATAATAATAATAATAATAATAATAATAATAATAATAATAATAATAATAATAATAATAATAATAATAATAATAATAATAATAATAATAATAATAATAATAATAATAATAATAATAATAATAATAATAATGTTTTATTATTTTTGTTAATTTTTTGTATTTTCATGTATTTTTATACTTTATATCAAAATTAATTAAAGGCTAAATTTCTTGTGTCTTTTTATGGAAAAAGAGGTGGTTTTTGTAATTTTTCCACTCTTTATGTTTCCTTAATAAAGAATCAAAATTTAGAAGTCTTTCAAACTCAGACTCTTGGTCTTTAATATCCTTTTTCTCAGTTTCCAGTGTTGAATATTTTATTTCTCTTCTTTTTCTTTGTTTATTTTCTCTTAACTTCTTTTCTTTTATGTTCTATGTTCTATGTTTTCTTTTCTTTAAGTTATTTGTTCTATCTTTTCCTCCAAGTGTCCACTCTCTAGCTTCACTTTTCCTCTGTCACGGGGCTGTCACTGCCTTTACTCAAGCGTGCGCTCCCAGCTCCCTAACCTAACCTAAATCCATTACCTGGAATGGAGGTGATTAGGGCAACAGCTCACTTGACAAAGATCAACTCAACCAAAAGGTGCTACTCTACAAATCCAGAAACTTGATACGCTTGGAATCTCAAAATCTCAACTTTCACTATTGATTTCTCTCTCCAGCGCCACCCTCTTTCCCATTTTCTTTCCTCTCTCTATATTTCTTAAACTCTTTTCTTCATTCTCACTCAATCTCTACCTCAAATCTCACACCCTGGCTTTCTTCAATCTTGAGTATGTCTGCTATGGCTGGTTTCTTTCAAGTTCTCAACCTCTCAATCTGATTCTCAGTCCATTTTTATATTAGCCTGATTGCTCCTCAACCATCAACTCTATTGGCCACTCTTTTTTGAATGATCTCTTTCCGCTATCTCTAGAGTCAATCCGCTTGATGTTGGTTTTATGCGTGTCTTCTTCCTTCTTTTTAGAGTCTTTTCTTATCTTTTTTCTATTTGTTTCCCAATGCTTTTCTCTGTGCAGTCCTTTTTATTATTATTTCTTTGAATTCAACTTCAGAAATTTATCATGGTTAAAAGCCAAAGATCAGCCCAATTATTCTCACTGGAATCATGCAGGGATCAAGCAGCAGAAATGGATTTCAACAAATCATTGTCAAGGCAGCTCTAAAGGCAGTAACCGTTCTCACAAACAAAAACTACTCAAGATTGAAGGATAAAATGACCATTCTCTTGGAACTGAAAGGTTTCAAGGAAGCTCCCAAGGACAACACTAAAACTCTCAAGACTACCAATGACATGGAAATCAGGGTTATATTACTCTCTCAAATCAACTCGATTACTCACAACAATGTTTTAATCCAACTAACCTTACTTCTGCAAAGCTACTCTGGCAAAAAATCAAGGAAAGGTTTGCCTCTTCTCAAATTGCCAATTGAGCAAGATTTTTCAACGAATTCCTTGACCATTGATTCAAAACTGATTTGATTGATTTGTTCATGACCAAAACTAAAATCTCCATGAAGAAAATGATTGATGTAGGAATTGATCTCCCAGAAGATATTCAAGAATTTCTTATTCTTTTTAAATTCCCTTCCACTCTTCAATCTCTTTGTCAACAAATTATGCATTCCAATAAAAGCATCTCAGTCAATCTAGTTCTTAATCATCTCACTCAACTCAACAATGAAACCAGATTGAAAGCCAAAGATTCCAAATCTCTTGACACTGACCTAGTTGTCTCACAAAACGTCGAAAATCCCGTGCCTTGAGAGCTCCGCTGTAAAAGAGGTTATCAAAATCCACAATCACCCAATCATACAGAGGACAAATAGTGGCACAAACATGAAAACCTGGCTCCAGATTGGTGGGAAGAAGCCCAAGCCATTTGAAGAGCGCAATTCAATGCCAACTCTAAGGGAAATGAAGTGGCCCACTATCATGCACTTCTCACCACCTGGATCAAAGAAATAAACTTGCATAATCAAATCAGCCTTGACTCTGGAGCCTCCTGTCACATGTTCAACTCCGCTATTTTTTTCATTGATCTCACCAAATGCTCTGGAGAAAAGTCTATTAGCACTGGAAAGGAAGGAGCTAAGCTCTCTATTAAAGGAAAAGGAACAGTCCAACTCATCTGGAATGACACCACGGTTACACTCTATAACACTTTCTTTTCTCCCAATCTTGTTGTTAATATTATCAGTCCTGGAGAACTCATCACCTCTAAAATATG
Organism: Puccinia polysora; assembly: GCA_025617555.3. Lineage (NCBI taxonomy): Eukaryota > Fungi > Basidiomycota > Pucciniomycetes > Pucciniales > Pucciniaceae > Puccinia > Puccinia polysora. Next base: position 49,129,110 of record CM062620.1, on the reverse strand, counting down.
TTCTTTAACCACTGACGGAAATCAGTTTCTACTTTTCTACAAATCTTTTCCTGTCTTCTTGGGATGTATTCAAGGTAATCTTTTTGTCTTAAACAATCCCTCTAAGATAGGACTCAATTGGAAACTTTGCTACATCTCCAAAAACAATTGGAACTCCAACAAGCTCAAAAATCTTCATCTATCCTTTGGACTTGCCAGTCCATATTGACTCAAAAACCTTTTTCCTGATCTTTGTTCCAATTTTATGTCATACTTTCAATGCAAAGATTGTCTTTTTTCTAAAATAACCAAAAGTTCTTTCAAAAACACCTCAACCTCCGCTACCCAATCATTCAAACAACTCCAAGTTGACCTTGTTGGACCCATCAATCCTCCTTCCAGAAACGGTATGAATTACATCATGACCATTATTGACAATTACTCAGGTTAAATTTCTACAATTCTGCTCCAACAAAAGTCAGATGCGGCGCCGCAACTCAAGATAATCTTAAAATTCAAAAAACAAAAAGAAAACATCTTTCCTGCTACCATCTGCTCTGACGGAGGAGGAGAGTTCATTTCCTCTGACTTAAAGGATATCTTTTGATCAAACTCCATTCAATATATTTTCACTGAGCCCTATCATCACAAACACAACAGCAAAATCAAGCAAGGTAACAGAAGACTAAAAAAATCTATTCAAGCCATCCTCCAAGGCTCCAAGTTTCCTCTTAATCTCTGGGCCAAAGTCTCCAAATCTGCTTTTCTGGTTCTCAATCAAATTCCTGAGACTTGGAACTTGCCCTCTCCCTACCAAATGTTTATCAATAAAACTCTTCCTCTTGACTAATTTCATCCAATTGGCTCCAAGGCTGTCTATCTTAAGACCAAGGTAGCTTGAGGCAAAAAATTCAAAGAACACAGCCTTGCTTGCATCCTTGTGGGTACAACCCTCATTTTCTTTCCTACGGTATCCTTTGTCTTGAAAATTCCATCATTTCTTCCAAACATGTAAAAATACTCAAAAATTCTTCTTCTCCCCAGATACTCTCATCCTCTCCTAATTCCAAATCCAATACTCTCCCACATCTCAACTTGGAAATTGACCTTCCTCTTTCTTTCTCTCTTCCTTAATCTTCCTTTTCTCCCCTTTCTCCCAATAATCTTGTTAAACCCAACAGGAACAATCTCTCTCCCTCTCTATCTTCCCATCCTTTGGATGATTTCCACTCAGACTCCTCATCAGAGTCCTCTGAAAACCTTGCTGTTGAAATAAACCCAAACTACTCTTTGCAAGATTGATCATCCATCAACCCTCCTCAACAATATGGCTATCACCATTAGTTTGTACCTAAGACTTACAAACAATCCAAGAAAATGCTCCCACTCACTCAATGGGGATGCTTCTATGGACGTTGAACTCAACGGCATTGAAGAACTCAAATTTTTGGATGACTAAAACGGACCTGAACCTTTCAATCCACTAAATAAAACCTGGGTCTATTGTCCTAAGGATAATTGCCAGGGCAAGCCTCTTATCTATAAGAGACGGCTCTGTGTTCAGGGATTAAATTAAATTTATGGAATAGACTATCTCTACACCTTTTCTCCCACCGGAAAGGCTGCTTCTCTTTGTATTGCTCTTCTCTTTGGACTTTAACATTCTCTCCCCATCACCCAACTTGATGTTAAAAGCGCTTTCCTTCATGCCCCATTGTCCGACACGGTTATCATAAAACAAACTAAAGGATCAAAACAAACTTTGAAATACCTCATTCTCAACAAATCTCTATATGGACTCAAACAGGCCCCAGCCAACTGGTTCAGTAATCTTACCTCTTGGATTTGAAAACAAGGTTTCCATGAATCTATGTCAGATCCGTGTCTCTACATTCATCCCTTGACCAACTCTGTTCTTTTCTTCCACATTGATGATCTCATCCTTCTTGGTTCCGGCAATAATTTCTTAACTAATTTTCTCAAACAATTTCCAAACTCTATTCATCACAAACGCAACACAATATTGGGTATGAAATTTGAAAGACTCAATGACTCAATCTTATTATCCCAACCCAAAAAAATTTAACACAGACTCAAAGAATTAAAAATGATGGATTGCAAACCTTCCTCCATCCCTCTTACTGTCAACACCAATATTTCCTCAGCTTTCAATGAAGAACACCAATAGTTTCTCTCCCTTAACATCAACTATTGATCAGCTCTTTTCCTGATGAACTATATAGCTTGTCTGAATCTTCCGGACCTAAGCTTTGCAGTTTCAAG